>CM053615.1:58813113-58838186 GCA_028646535.1 Procyon lotor
TGAGCACTCCCACAAGACTACATATATCTGGGGCGCCTGGGTGGCTCAGTGGGTTAAAGCCTCTGCCTTCAGCTCAGGTCATGATCTTGGGGTCCTGGGATTGAGCCCCGCATCGGGCTCTCTGCTCAGCAGGGAGCCTGCTTCCCCCTCTCTCTCTGCCTGCCTCTCTGCCTACTTGTGATCTCTCTGTGTCAAATAAATAAATAAAATCTTAAAAAAAAAAAAAAAGACTACATATATCTGCATACTTTAAAAGCTGCTACCTGAGGGTCTGGCTTCTAATCAACCTGCAGTCAGATGCTAACTGAGCCCCTCCCCTCTGAGACACTGTCAGGTCTTGGTGCACACTCCACAACTGGGAGCCACTAACAATAAAAATGGCTGCTAGGACAATCACAAAGTTTTGAGAGACAACCAGAGTTAAGGTTCATCTCCTATATAAGGTCATTCCTTCAAGACTGGGAGAGGTGGCTGTTTTATTTAATGCATAGAAACTGACACAGAGAGTCAAGCAAAATGGAGAAACAGAGGAATACGTGTCAAACAAAAGAACAATATAAGACCTCAGCAAAAACCAAATCCAAACCAAAACAACAACAATAAAAACCTTAATGAAATGGGGATAACTAACTTACCTGATACAGTTCAAAGTAATGGGTCACAAAGATGCTCACTGAGCCCAGGAGAAGACTGGATGAGCACAGTAAGAACTTCAACAGAGAGATGTAAGAAAGTACCAAAGAGATGGGTGCCTGGGTGGCTCAATCAGTTAAGGGGTTGACTCTTGATTTAGGCTCAGATTATGGGATTAAGCCCTGAGTTGGGCTCCATGCTGGGTGTAGAGCCTGCTTTGGATTCTCTCTTTCTCCTGCTCCTACCTCTCCCGCCCCACCATGTGCTTGTTCTCTTGCTCTCTCTCTCAAAACAAAAGAAAGAAAAGAAAGCACCAAAAAGAAATCACAGAGCTGAAGAATACAATAACTGAACCGAAAATAAAATTTACTGACTTTGGAATTTGGTGATGCTTCACACCTGTAGTTAAATGCATCTGATTCTCTGCGTTTCTCTGTTATAAAATCAGGACACCACCAGGACTGAGTATCTACCTTATTCAGTGGAAAACTGAACAAACTAGCCTTCTCTAGGCAGCAGTTACCCATTCCCCTCAAGTTGATGGTAACCAGTGTCAACCTGCTAACAATATTTCCTCATAAAAAGCAAATAGGAATGTATTGTACAGATTCCTTATACCTTACATATCCATTATTAGGCACCGCTGGGGATGTTTTTGGGAAAGAAAAAAAAAAGTCAGCTAAGCTCTGCTTAGAGACCAAGATTGCCAAATGTTTTGGTTTCCATTCAAGAATTTCTAGAGCTCTCTGTCCTCTCTCTTTCCAAAGAAATGACATAATATTTAGACAGGAAAATGTCTGTGAGCAGCACAGGGGTGGGGATTCGTGTGCATATATTTACATGTATAAGATACTTCCACACAAATATTTTAGTGTTTCAATTTCTACAGTGTATCCTCCTTTTATGAAAAATAATACAACTGGGGCTTTTGCTCATTATCCAGCCCTCAGCCTTGGCCCTCGTCCAGCTATAATTTTCAATCTGCAAATTGTTCCAAATTCACTGAAATAGAGTCAATGTCTGCAAAGAAGCGGTGTCCTCAGGATGCCTATTGTCTTCATACTCTGCATCTCTCAAATCCCTTCAGGGGAAAGCTTAGAACATCTGCCATTGCTTGGATTTACAAGAAGAGTTCACTGGCTGTTCACAACTGATGTGATGATCTAGCCATATAAAAATGACTACTCCAGGATATCAACCATATACTGAATTTGATTTATTATTGACAAGGTTTAACCCAATGTAAATATTTCACATTTAAAAAAGACATTCTTAAAAATTTATTCCCATGTGCATTTGGGCTAGGGATCCTGCCCAAGGCAGACATGGAATCCATGCATTTGCCTGAGATTTCAGTAATGGGTTCTCATTCATTTAAGATTCTGGTATTAAACTTGACCTCTTACCTACACACTCTTTCTTGAATACTTCCTATGCCTCTGAGGGTAGGCAGTGGGCACACACAATGAATCTGTCAGTGCCCGTTAGAATCACTAGTCTGATGAAGTAGGACAAAGACAATAGTTGGGTGTGGTGGGGAAGGGAACCAGAGGAAGCACAACAAAAAGTCTGAGGAATGAAATAGCATGATACTTGGTGGAAACTATAACTAGTTCCAGCTTTTAGCTCAAAGGGTAAAGACAGGCTAACTCAGGCAAAGCCATTATGCCATGCTAAGAAGCTTGAAGTTTATTCTACGAATGAGTCATAATTTAAAAAACATTAAGCAGATCTACATTTTATATAACTCATCTTCTTTTTTCCTTCCTAGTATTTGGTTAAAACATATGAAGCTGCTAATTAATACTGATGACCTCATAAAGGTCAAACTAATACTTAACAAAATTTGAAGTTGTATTTTTAATTGTGAGTTCACTTGTTAAACGTCTATCTCTATGGCCAGACTGTAGGCTCTGGAGCCAGGCAACCTGGGTTCACCTCCCAGGTCTGTTAGCTATGTGACTCTGGACAAGGCCCTCAACCTCTCAGACTGTAAGTTTCCTTGTCTCTAAAATGGAGCAATACTCCAGAGAGTTACTATAAACATTAAGTGAGTTAATACATATCAGTGCTTGGGAAAGGGCCTGGAATACCATAAGTATTCTTTAAATATTAATTATTATCAGTTATTATTGCTGTCGTCCTCATCACATCCATATCACTGTCTAAAGGCCCATGTCAAAGATGTAGGATGAAGAAAGGAATGCTAGAGCTAGAAATGGAAGTAACACCTTCTTTTCATTAGGCGGGACAGTTCTGCAGTTCAGTTACTAAACCTAGGGAAGTATCTTCTCAACCCTTTAAACATGGACATGCTGTGTTAAAATTCCACCCTGAATTTTGCACCCTAAAATTCCACACATGCTGTGTTAAAATTCCACCCTGGTGGCTCAGTCGTGGGCCTCTGCCTTCGGTTCAGGTCATGATCTCAGGTTCCTGGGTTAGCCCTGAGTCCCGAGTCAGGCTCCCTGCCCAGGGGTGAGTCTGTTTCTCCCTCTGCCCCTCCTTCCACTCATACTCCTTCTCTTTTTCTCGCTCTTTCAAATAAGTAAATAAAATCTCTTTGAAAATTCCATACCTGAATTTCTAATTCATACAAAATATTTACAGTAAATGAAACTGAATTACGTAGGTTTTTAAAAAAATAAAATATCATGGGCCTTTTATAAAACAACAACAAAAAAGGATTGATATGCAAGTGTTCCCTGGCCTTTCTCCATTTGTGGTTCCCCAGAGGGTGGTGTGGACTCAAGAGGAAAGAGTGAGAAGCGTAAGGAGTTTAAGTCAGGGTTTGGAAGGTACAATTGTGCTTGAGTATGAGTGCGTGCGTGCATGCGTGTGTGTGTGTGTGTGTGTGTGTGTGTGTCTGTGTGTGTGTGTAGGGAGGAATTTGAAGAGATAAGTGCAAAAGAGTTATGGTTTCTAAGGGAAAGGATGATGAGGAAAGTGAGATTTTAGGAATTACTGTGGTCTATATATCCATGTTCTGGAGTTAGTGAAAATCAAGAAAAGGACTTGTACTATTTTAAAATTTATTTTGATTGCTGGACTGGGTTTCTTTTATTGCAATGCCTCACTGAGACTGGACTGTCTGGGGGATGGATCTGTAAGTATTACAACTGTGTTTTGGATTCTCTCTCCTTAGCAGAGTTTTTGGTGTTAGCTGAACTTCTGTCAAATACGGTTTTTATCCTCAGCCCTCTTACGCAAGTGAATAAGACACACATGAGAAAAGCAACATTCTACCTTGGATAATCCATTTATTATATGGTCCTCACCTCTGTAAAACCTCTCAGCACACACTCTCCGAGCCCACCAGCTAAAAGCATGTGGTTATTTTGAATGAACTCAAGTTTTGAGCCAAGGGAAATTAAAAACCAGTTCAAGCATATTAAGAAATGTCTCATAAAATTGAACTCTTTTGACAAAGTACTCCTTGTTAGTAACTGCTAATGAATGTCTTCAAGCTTGCATTCAAGTTAAAATGTTCAGGCTGTGGAACGGATCCGCAATGATTAAAATCTTTTTGTGCATCAAGGTCTTGTCCGTGAAGCAGCTGCTTACCGTGCCTGTGGTGCTCAGGCCATTTCAAGCAAAGCCACTGCCTTGGACAGGGCTGGCCAAGTCATTGTTTGAGAGCCTAGGCAGCCCCAATTGCCAATCACCCAGGACAAGGAGGGAAAAAGAAAAGAGCACAGTGATACCACAGTCCTCAGCTTTCTTTGCAGTCTCACAACACTGGGGAAGACTCAGGTAAAGTAAGGAGCATACGGAGTTGAGAGACCTGGATTCTGCTTCAGCTCTGCCACTTACTTCCTGTACGGTCACAGGATGGTTTCCTCGTCTCCCACGTGAGCAAAGCCCCTACAGCTAGCTCTGGCATTCTTGTCTATGAAGCTGACAAATATAATTTACCTCAGGATATTTTCTCCCTAATCAAAGCAAACGAGCTCTACTGTCTTCAACATCCAGTGGCGCGTTATCCCACTGCCTTCTCTCACTCAGTATTCCTGATTTGCACTGGAGACTCATCAGGTCAAAATTTATTCCAGGGGTGCCTGGGTGGCTCAGTCGGTTAAGCATCCATCTCCTGATTTTGGCTCAGGGTTGTGGGATCGAGACCTGCATCAGGCTTTGTCCTGAGTATGGAGTCTGGTTGGGATTCTCTCTTCCCCTCTCTCTTTGGATCTCCCCACACTCAAGCATGTTCTCTCGAAAAAAACCCAAAAACCCCCAAAACAAAAAAAAACCTTTGCATTTCACCTTTAGTGGGTGCAAGTCTTCTTGATGGCATTCACCTGCATGTATAGATCTTCCTTACCCTCCACGGCAAAGTTTTATAAAATATATGGTGTCATTTTTCTTCAAATGTCTCAAACATGAGGTAACTACTTTAATATTCATTAACTTTCTCATAATAATATTTATATTATTTCACAATAATGATTAATAATAAAAGTACCACTGATTAAGAATTGATGTGCCAGGTACTATCCTAAGTGGTCTAAGTAATTCTCGCAACCTAAATATATATAGATACATAAAATATATATATGTGTGTATATACACACATACACATATCTATGTATTTCTATATACAAAGACATATGTGTCTACATATATAAATCTGTATCTATGTATATCTATCTATGTACACCATTATTAAGCACGTTTTACAGAATAAACCGAGACTCAGAAAAAATTAATAGTCCAAAGCCATATTGTTTATAATTGGCAGAGGCTGAATTTGAGCCAGATCTTCCTGTGTTTTTAAACACTCTGAGCACAGTTCAATGTCTATGGTCTCTGAAAAGCGATGTATATAAGAAGCTATTTTCAAAAATACAAAATAAGCAGTGCAATATCTTGGAAATAATATAGAACCTGGAGAAAAGTGTCCCAGGTCTCTTTTGGGGTCCAGCTGATGGCAGACATACCATCTTAAGCAAAATATTCATCTTTCCCAAGACCTCAATTTCCTCTTGTCGAAGGAGGGATTTCATGTAGCTAGTCTCTAAGGTTTCCTCTGGCTCTAGAGAGGAAAGATTTGGTTCTGAAAGGCACTGTTTCTCCACTAAGGAAAAATACTCGGAATTCCAACTCTTCAGAATAAGAGGTAACATCCTCTCTGGGAGCAAGAAAACAGCTGTCATCAAGCACCTTCAAATCTTAGTTAGAGAGACGATCTTAAGTAGAGCCTTCCCTACAGTTCCTTCCTCAGAGCACAGGCCTTTTTACTTAACAGCACACATCACAGTGTGGTTACAGACTGACTTGTGTGCATAGACTGGAGGCTCCCAGCAGGTGAGGACCAGGTCTGTCTGCTCACTGTTGAATCCCTGCCTGGTGCCTAGCACAGGGCTTGGCCTGAAAAACATGATCCATGACATCTGCCGACTGAATAGATTTTAAAAGGGGTTCATGGCTTCTAGGTTTTCAGCACCGGACTTAGAGCTAATATTTCTTTTTGCCTTTCTTAAAGAGTCTGGTAGAGTCCTTCATGCCATAGGAAAGATGTAATTAATTTCTTTTCTCTTAGTCCCTAGCGTGTGGGAGAAGTCAGCGATAGGTGTGATCTCCTACAAAGATACAAATCACAGCACACACCTTGGGGTCCCAGCATGCCTTTTCCTAACCCCTTAGCAAAAAATACTAAAGGTGATATTGTGAATGTTTATATCAATGCAACTATATCTCATTTAAATCTTGCATGAAAAGAAGAGGTAAGCTGAGGCTTACTCATTTAGGAGAAGGGGTGGATAAATTAATCCTTTTGTGCTTGGTGTTCTTGGCAAGAAGCAGCTGCAAAAGGACTCCCGTCCCCTCTATGGGGTTCTGCTGCCATGCCCACCCAACCTCACACATATAAGACCGCTGTGCCTCTCAGCCTGGAATGTACGACCAGGAGCAGCCACAGCTACTTGGGGAACCAGAGGTAGTGGGTTCGTGAACGGCCCCCATCTCGTCTGCCAGTTATCCCTCAGGATGAGAGATTACAGGGCCTCAGGGCCGTGGAACTGGTGGGGGCGGGGGAGCCACAGCCCAGCATGGCTGAGGCTGTCGGGCAGCCACTCGGCAGTGGCTTGTTGGCAAGGAAGGCATCAGTCTACGACCACACGGAAAGCAGACATGCTGACTACAGCACGCAGCAAAGAAAATGAGAACTTCTGCCTGTGTCTGGTGGGCTAGGGTGGGAGGAGGGGAAAGGAGCGGGTGTTGGGGAGAGTGCCAAGCTGGGCTGTTGATGAAAGTGTGGGAAGATTCCAGGGGAGGCATTTTGCCAACTCAGAGGCAGTTGGGCTGATTTCTTTCCCCTTTTTTCTGCTCAAATGAGAATTCCTGCTGGGTGGGGTAGGAGCAGAGCCAAGAAAGGAGTGATTTGCTGGGTGAGCATGGACGTTTGGCCCTAGGAAGTATGTGTCTGCCCGCTGGGACCAGGGCCAGGGGAGGAAGGAGAAATTAAAGGAGGGAACTGAGGGGCAACGGGAATAAAGGAGAGTAAAAGAACACAAAAGGAAATGTCCTAGAAGGAGAAAACAGGAACGAGAGACAGCAGGTCACGTAGACAGGGGAGAGACGCCTTTCTGTGCTGTCGAGCAGGCCTACCTACCTTCCAAATGTCAGAATATAATAATGCTCCTATGAGACAGGCTGCAAAAGACCACATGGTAGAGTGTAAAGTAAACCCACTACTCCTAAATCTTCCCGGTTGCTGCTAATTTCCATGAGAATACATTCTTCCCAAATAGCAAATGTTGCCTTTTAGGTAAAACAGAACAAACAAAATGGCATCACAGAATGAGCCACACACTACTTCTAAAGATTAGGAGAATATGACTTAGAAGCATTTCCCAAAATATAATGTAAAACACCAGAGCCCTAAATTGCTCTTCTTGGCCTTGCTAATAAAGTATTAGAGATATAAACATCCTCTTGTAAGGAAATCTAGAGCAGGTAAAGTGAGGATGTTGATGCAGTGAATTCCACTGTGAAGTGATGTCACTTTCAGTAAGCTTTCTGATGTTCCTTTGTGGAGAGTTGAGAGGAGCTGAAAGATCATCAAGCCAATGTTGCATTTTTTGTGACAATTCCACACATTCTGGCCTGAGGACCAGAATCCCACTAGCTTCAATCTCCTACAGAGACTAAGGCATATTTTGGCTTAAGTGCCTATAGGACAGATCTGGCTATTGATCAATTACAACAGAAGACCCCAAATCTTCCTTTCCCAAATCTAGGAACATCAAGGCTTCACAAAGCCTTGTAAACTTCCTTTCTTCCTCTTGGACTTTGGCCACCACCACGTGAACAAGCCCAGGCTAGTCTGACAGCACCTGAGAGGCCCCCTAAAGGCCAATCTAGTGGTTCCAGACAAAGCGGTTGTAGACCCGACTCCAGCCAGCTGATCCCCAAACAGGTAGGAAAACCTGTTTTCTTTCCCAGCTAAGATGGGCAGTCTACCCAACTCCTAGCTAAGGACACTGTTAGAGTTGGCACTGCTGAGACTAAATAAGCTGCCCAACTGATGCAAAGATTCATGAGCAATAATACATACATACACACATACATACCAACCAACCAACCAACCAACCAACCAATAAATAAGTGTGTTAAGCCACTGAGATCAGGGATCTTTCTTTACACAACAGATAACTGATACAATTACACCCAAACTGGAGACTCACCTGTGCATTCATACTGCAGACCTTTCCCGTAATAGCCCTTCTCACAGATGCACTCAAACTGACCCGTGTGTGTCCCACATTTGCAGCTCGCCATGCGGTCGCAGCACTCTTGACCAGCTTCACACAGATACGAGCAATGGGACATATCCTCTTGAATAAAACTCCCAGAAGGCAGATCTGTCGATGACAAAGGACAGAGGGTAATAAAAAACAAATTAGCAGTCCAATGTTACATTCTCCGGTTGTGACGACTGAGGTGCAAATTGGAGAAAACAGCTTTCCATATCCATCCAATTCCCAACTGCACACCCCTCCCACCCAAATATGCATGTGTGTCCTGCGCAGGACCACAGGCTGGGAGTTTGTTTCAGCCAGTGAAGTTATTTCAGGCTGGGACCTCCTCCTAAGCTTTTGAGGCCACGCAGGGTGAGGCAGAAATTAAGCACTTGGGCGAGGAATCTCCAGATGCAGCAGGAAGTAACGCAGTCGGCTCCCCAGGTCACTCCCCTGGCTTCCACACCAGCAGTGTTCCACCGCCACAACATGAGGTCAGGCAGCAGTAACTCGATTTCCAAAACCCTTTTTCAAAAAGATAATAAAATTACAATCTTGACTGCTGCATTGGGTTCGGATTATGAGCCACTGGCTTAAGAACAGATACCATCGCTTCTACACTTATTGGATAAAGTTTTAACAGCACCGTGCAAATTTAATAATAGAACCAGAAGATGGCTACTTTCTCAATGTTAAGTAATTTCTCATGTTTTATGTGACTGGAGATCATACTGATGACTTGAGCCATGTTCTGAAGTGAGGCATGCTGGGAAATCAATGACTCAGGAGAGTAGTTCAGAAAGTGACTTAACAGGGCAAGGTATGGTTGAATATGACCAATCCAGAATGGATGGCCTAGAATCAGGCAAATAATAAGTTCTGTTTACTCTGCTGAAGAAGTTCAAAAGTCTTAGTCCAAATCCCTGGGCGGGTGCTGGGCCCGGATAGGGTGATGGGCTCCTCGTAGGAATTCAGATGTGTGAGTCCCAGCAAGACACATGCACTGCAACTGAATACCCCGAAAGAAGACTGGTGACAGCCTCATTTATGGAACATCTGTGCCTGTGCATTAGGGCTCTGAACAATACACAGGGGGCAGAAAGAAGACTCCAGCCACAAGGGAAAGAGACCGGTACAATCAGGTATCCTATTAAAGTTCCATCTAAGAGACTGGTGTGGGTAAAAGGTCTGTAACGCGCACACTTAGTTCTGAGGCACTGGGCCACGGGATTATTCGTCAGAAGAGCAACTTAGGAGCAAGAAAGATTTAGCTACCAAGACTGGTACACTGGCATTCAGGTCTGAGATAGAGGTAAGTATACATGTTACATATGGGGAAAGCTATTATTCTCGAACCTAAGTCTACTGAGTATGGCCAGAAACATGGATGGTCTTGAGACCAAAAGTGGATCTATCCAAATTGAAAGTAGCTTCAGAGGACTTAAAGGCAGGGAAATGTGGCTCATTTGACACTTGATCATGTCTTTGTAATGAGAACAGGATCTTTCCTTACCAAATCTGGAAACTCAATTAGAGAATTATGCATTCTAGATTATTTGCTTATTGTAATAAAAGTGATGTCTTCTAAAACTCTGTTGCAATAGTGTAACCAAAAGAACACTCTGTCCCAACTCAGCTTCTGGGTCAACTTGGCATTAGGGTCCTAGAAGGCCCCACTCCTACAAGCAGAGGGATGGTGGGACTGGAAATTAGTCCTGTACAACACAGCGGTAACACCCACGATTTCAGAATCCCAGCTAGGAACAGCCACCTTGCCTTCCCACTCAACATACCACTTTTCCCTGAGAAAAGGAGAAATAAAGGAAGCTCCACAGTTACTGAATTTCTGCCATGTGATGAACCTACACTTAGTAATATTTAAATATTTTATTTAATCCTCTTGACAAAACCATACGGGATGCATTATAATATCTCCATTTTAAAAACAGAGGAAGTGAGGCTTGTAGATGTTAGATAAATTACCTATGGTAAGGATAGTAGAGGATGGTTAATGAGGGCTATAGACAGTAAGCCCTCAGTAACTTTTCTAATCACTTTATATGTACTAAGCCATTTAAGCCTTGTGACAATCCTACAGAGGAGGTACTATTCTCCTTTCCTATTCGATTAACAAGAAACCTAAGGAGGGCAAGAGCTAAAGAATTTGCCATAGCTAGTCTGAGATCCTGCTCTGAAACGCTTCTCTTGGAACTATGATAGGGCTGATCTCCTTCTTAGGAATATCACTAATTGCCTGAAATCTCACGGGGCCATGATTTGCCCATGAACCTGAATCTTCCACATGGATACCTGCAAGGATCAAGCCTAACTTGCTGCATGGTTTTGGTCGGAAGCTGGATCTCTTGTCATTCCTTCCCAATCTATACTTTCCTGGGTGGCTTACCAAGACACATGC
Source organism: Procyon lotor (assembly GCA_028646535.1). Taxonomy (NCBI): domain Eukaryota; kingdom Metazoa; phylum Chordata; class Mammalia; order Carnivora; family Procyonidae; genus Procyon; species Procyon lotor. Next base: position 58,823,902 of record CM053615.1, read on the forward strand.
CCATACGATGCCTGGAAGTTCATCTAACCTAAATCATACAACTAAACATCCTTGTAAATGGTGTAGAGCAAACTCTAATGAATGGGTTTATTGACTTCATTCCTTGTTGGGGTAATGCTCTTCACCATATGCATAAGTACACATGTCTTCAGACTGTCAGGTCAAGAAGTATGCCTTAAGTATTTAATGTCCCTGTATCTTCATGTGTATTTCTGGAAACATTCTGGTGAGATTCACTATGCATGTCTCTGCATGTTTACTTCATTCTTCCAGATGACTATAAATAGATCTAAGTCAAGGCTTCCTGCTCTGTGTGTGGCCTTAAAACACACCTAAATTCATTCCATTGATTCTAACGGTTCCAGGTGGGAGCATATGGGTAGTCTAGTGAAAACCATCGCAGCTGTTAAAAAACAAATTAAGCAAAACAAACCCTCTTGTTGCAAGTCAGACTGTCACCTCTGTTTATGAGGTTCAACACATTTCCTAATATACCAATGACACATGGGCACCATGCTCAGGGAAGACTTTACAGGGTTTGGTGTTACCCTCCAACACGTTTCAAGCAGTGGGAGAGAAGGAACCCCCATTTAAATGCATCATGTCATGCCATTGGGCTTCCTCTACCTTCATGCAATGCCCGGCGAGCTAGAGCCTCAAATTCTTCAAAACTGTGGAGCAGGTAGCAGTGCTCCTCCTTTGGGGTGGAAGCCATGTCATTCAGTTCTCGAATGTTCCCTTGCCATATGCCAAACGTGAAGATCTCCACTCCAAAATCTCGCAGAGATGCCGCAACTGGCCTGGGATCTCCCCCATTGGAATATCCGTCGGTGATGAGGAATATAACTTTTGTTGAGTTTTCTCTAGAGTGACGAAGAATTTGCTATAATGAAATAAAAGAAGTTAGTATGAGTCTGTATTGTGTCGGCCTACTATGTGCTTCTCCTCTTAAATAGAACAGCATTTGTGAAGATCATTAGCGTGTCATGAGAGTGAGAACAAACACTGATCAATGAGAGTAAAAGAGATACAGGCACAGACCAGTGCCTACGATGATCTTCCCCCAGACCCACAAAAATCCCTAAAAGCACTTAAAATGCATCATTATTGTCAGTGGCAGCATCCTTACCACCTTCATGCTCCTTGTTAATGAAGAGCAGCAAATGTCTATGGAATGAATTTTTATTCATATTATCACTTACTGTTATTTTTATGAATTTTCAGGCTCTTGACAAATGAGCCAAATGTGAGTCCTATGTATCTATTTCCAAGTATATTCAGTTAGCTGCCCATCTACCTACTTAGCTGAACCACCTCATGATCATGTATTAAAAGCCTAATCAGAAGAAATTTTTTTTTCTAATCAGAAGAAATTTTAACAGAAAATGTCTTTTCCAGAGTTAATAATGGCCAGCCTACTCCCCATGTTTGTTTTTCCACTTCTCCTCCAAAACTGCAGAATTCATTCAATCCTTCGTCTTTTCTGGACCACCCGGCATTCAGCAAAAAATCAGCTGGTTTTGATGCTGTCCTATCTTTCTGAGAAAATACGGATTTATTCAATCTGACACTTGGGCTTTATTATTTTAGGACAAGTGAATTATGCTTTATAATATTATATGCTATCCCTTCTCTACAGATAGAACAGAAAAAATGAAATCTTTTTATTAAAGGTCTCTATTTATTGTCAGTGATGACAATAAATAGCTTTATAACATCAAACTGCAGAAAGCACAAGGAGTCCAGTGGTGAATCTGGTATTGTAATGGAATTTGCTCTTGCTGCCTCTCATCAGAAATGGGTAAGAAAGGTAAAGAAGTGCCAGGGTATATCTTCTGGCAAGTTCTTAGAAAGAATTCAATGTCTATTAGGCAGTAATTCAGTACATTCAGAAGGTAGTCAGGAAGAGCAACAAGTATATCCTATGCTTTGTTAAAATTCAAAAGAGATGATAGGATTTAAAAAAAATAACTGCAATTCATTTTTTAAAAGATTTTACTTATTTGACAGAGAGAGAGAGAGAGAGAGAGATCACAAGCAGGCAGAGAGGCAGGCAGAGAGAGAGGGGGAAGCAGGCTCCCTGCTGAGCAGAGAGCCCGATGAGGGGCTCGATCCCAGGACCCTGAGATCATGACGATCATGACCTGAGCCGAAGGCAGAGGCTTTAACCCACTGAGCCCCCCAGGCGCCCCTAATTGCCTCAATTCATTTAAGGGGCAGATGCAACTAAAAGCTCTAGGTTCTCAGATTATATGATCCATGTCTTCATTAGTAGAGAATTCATAGCTACTGACTCTAATTTAATAACTCTTACCAAACTTTATTACTATTTGTGACCTAATTAGATAAAGCCACTAAACCTGAATTTAAAGACAATTAAAGGAAACTAAAAATGACTTTGGAAAACATCTGGAAAGCCAGCAATTTGAGAAATATTCAAACACTTTTCCTCCCCCTCTCAAAAGCCTACTACTGCTAAGGGCCAAAGAGAATCAGAAACGAACCTGAAGGAGCTCCTTGTGGCCAAATAAATGGCATCAAACATATCTACATTTTATCATATACATTTACATTTAAGTGTGTATAAACATTTATATTTTCAGTTAGAACACACCTCAGGTGAAAAGCCCTATCAATATAAACAATCATTGGAATGGACTGAGATACAGATACACACACACACACAGGACACACACACACACACACACACACACACAGTGTACACACTGTGTACAGGATTTTTTCATTCAGGACCACCTCTGGGGGGGAATCCAATGATTTGTGTTGGGGGGCATGAAGTGAGATATTAATTTTTTTATTAACATATAATAATGCCCCAAGGTACTTGTCTGTGAATCGTCAGGCTTACACATTTCACAGCACTTACCATAGCACATACCCTCCCCAATGTCCATAACCCAGCCACCCTATCCCTACTCCCCCACCTCCCAGCCACCCTTAGTTCGTTTCATGAGTCTAGGAGTCTCTTATGGTTTGTCTCCTTCCCCATCCCTTCCTGTTTCATTTCTCTCCCCCACCCCCCCACAACCCCCTGCCCTGCCTCTCAAATTCTTCATATCAGAGAGATCATGTGATAATTGTCTTTCTCTGACTGACTTATTTCACTTAGCATAATACCCTCTAGTTCCATCCACGTCATTGCAAATGGCAAGATTTCGTTGTTAAGATATTATTTTGTCTTTGGAGTTACACATCAGACTTCGAAGGGTAACTCCCAGTTCTAGTACTCCAAGATGTGGCAACTTGTGTTTACACTGGCCTTGCTCTTTACCGCGTGATAAACTCTCTCTTTCTGGGTTGTTCCACTTGAAATCATAACCTAACCTCCACAGACACTCCCCACGCTTTTGTTCATTTCGATTACTCTCTCTTCTACAAGACTGTGGAAGGAAACTCTAAGCAAGACACTAAGAAAGTGAGAATCTGGATGGAACTAGAAGAGAGGAAAAAAGCAAACTGACTTTGTCAGCATGGTATTCTGGACATTGGCACAGAGCATGCATTCATAAATAGCTACTGGATAAATGAATTAATGAGGGAGTGGATAAACCCTAGGATACTCTGAAGACAGTTACTTGAGAGAGTTGGCCTTGAGGGAGCAGTAGGAATGTACAGAATATTCATTGTGTGCACATGCACTTTATTTTGTATAGCTGGGTACAAAAAAAGACGAGGTTTTCTTCTTGTGCCTTTATTGTCCAAATACTATTTGGACATGTCTACTATGTCCAATACAAATACTATTCTATAACATTAACAGTAGCTCACGTCAATGATACTCCTTAACATTCAGGTTAGGATTTAGGCATTTTGCGGAGGTTTCTTGCCGAACTACTCGTTCCATGCAAAGCACATTAAGCTCTGATTCTATTTTTCTTCTCTTCTTGCAGGGAACTGGTAAGTGTTTACAGGAACCATTATATCTGTTGGCAAGACAATATATTAAGCTTAAAATAGAAGAATAGCAAGACTACTAGTCCAAGTGAAGAATTACACAAGATCTGGGTTTGGAATGCACTTTAAAAGACAGAGAAGTGGATGATTTACTGAAAATATTTTACCCCCTTCCCCCAATCTTCGTACTCCATCATACTTGAATAAAAACATAATTCAATGAAAACATTTTCATCCCACAGATCTAAGAAGTAAATAGATCTGTGGCAATGTTTGTGGAATGTGGTAGAGGCCTGGCACTTGGCTCTCCTTTCACAGGGTTCCTGAAATAGTTTACATCATCTGCTATCATTGTAAGAAATAGAACCTTCTGGTCCAGAATACTGAATGAGGCAAACCTGCTGCTGCCTAAGAAAAATGCAACGTGGACATCGTACGGCAAAAGGTTATCACCATCTGTATTGCATCAAGCCTCTGATTAGCTGGCGTAAGTATCTGGCAGGGAAGTAAGCTCCCCTTGTCCAGCAAAAGTCATTAGAATGATAAAAATGCAGGGTTGTGTAACATTGTTCTAACACCCGAGATCCATCACCATTACACAAGACTGCAGGCCCCACCCCTACCCCCCAAGTCAGGCCACAAGGGATCTGCTTTGAAAAATGGTCTTGAAAGAAGTCACAACAAATCTGATGTGGGGACCATATTTGCCCTGGGGCTCCATTAATCAAAATACACGTAGATAGCACACTGTCTATCTGCAGCACAACCCTGTGGTTACTCACGGTGGCCCTGCATGCCTGAGGATGCTAACTAGAGAAGCTCCTAAGTCATCTTTGAAAGAAGTTGTTTGTCTAAGTTGATACCTATTGTGACTATTATCAGAGCGCCCCCCCCCCCCGGGAGCCAGAAATGAGTAAATATTGTCAGTGTTTCAACTTGTGTTCCGCACGTTATTTCCTTCCTTGTTAGGAAACGTTAAGTACAATAAGACACCATAAGCTAGTTGTAATACTTCCCTCATCCTTCAAATTCTAAGATTTCACCAAGCTGCATCTGTTATTTAGTTAATATTTTTAATTTGCGTAGTCAAATGCTCCTCAAATGAAGCAATGTTTAGGGTTCTGTACTCTTTGGGGAAAGAAAGTTCTGTGTCTGTTGGTTCATCATTTTCTGGACTTTCAAATATTCTCTCCTTCTTTTTCATGTTTATCTCATCTTCGTTCCTTCCGAGTTTGGTGGAAATGTCTGAAGCTTTTCTTCCCTACCCCGGATTGTGCTGTATGAACTCAAGTCTCTTCCTTTGTGCTTCTAATGAAGAATTAATCCTGGCATTGCATCTTATTTTTCTTGTGACAATACGTCTTTATCTTGCACATTTTCTCTTTATTCCTTTCAGCTTCTCGGCCAGGTTTGTTCCCATGTTGGTCTATTGTTCATCCCCTCGTGTTGCATCCTCCTTTAACTGTTTTATTTACTTACGGGCATGGAACAAATGCTTTCCAGGATTTCGTTCTATTTCTCATAGTGAATCCTTGTACTTTATCTGTAGCTTACATTCTGTGTTTATTTTATTTGGCAGAAGTTGTTCAAAGAAGCTGCTAGATAGAGGGGTTCTATCGGACAGTACAAGGCGGGATAGATAGAACCTCATCCCAGGAGGAAAAATTACCAAAAGCCAAGCACAGGCCCATCAGAATACTCTGTCAACCCAAGAACTACAAAAACAATTTGAAGATTTAGAAGAACACACAACTTAATACCAAGAGAGGAAGAAAATAAGCACAGCGTAATGGTGTTTGCATCACTAGGACTTAGTCACAGCCTCTATGATAAGAACAGAAAGCCATGGAAAGAGAACAGGCTAAGAGGAAAACGGACAAGTGCAGGTACAGAGGGATTTTATAAGAAAATTATGAAGGAAACCTAAAATACAAGGAAAGACTTAGAAATCCACATTGGTGGCAGTGAGATAAAATGTCAGAAATTCACACTGATACAGTTTAGTATAAACTTTAGCCTACAAAGCTGCTGACTCATCTCACTTACAACCATGGAAGTACAATTCCACATAAATGCTTCCATAAAAATTCAAATAATATCCAAAGAATCTTTGTACTTTGTTCAATAAGGCTTATTACTCAAAGGCAAAAATCGGTTAAAATTAGTAAATCTTTTGCTGTTAAAACGATAATCTAAGATGCTAAAAGTTACTTAATAAAATTAATTTCTGCCTAATTAAAAAAATTAAGAATAAGACACCTCAATAATATAATAGATTGTCTATCTCAAAACAACAATGAAAATCATGCTTAACTGTGAAAAACTCGCAAATTTCCTAATTAGATGAAAAGCAAATCCGCAATTCTAAGTATTTTCACTATTATTTAAAATCCTTTTGAAATTTCCAGGCAAGGTAACAAGATACAAAACCAGAATAAATATTACACTTCTTAAAGCGTCTGCCTCTTCTCAAACAATATTAGAAAGCAAGGAACAAACTGGAAAATGCATTCATCAAGCTTTCCAAATAAAGTATTGAGAGGTCTTTATAAAAATCTTTTACACATTTCTAAGGAAAAATAGAGAAAAGTAACAGAAATGTAGGTGAGTGTTTCAAAGAAAATAAAGACCCCCCAAAAATTCTATATGTCAGAAAATGGGAAAACCTTTTAATTTCACTAAACCAAAATAATGTAAATTAAGTAACCGTAATACTATTTTTTCACTTCCCAAATAGCCAAAGATCTTTTTAATTAAAATTTTGTAAAATTTGTGAGGAAAGAGCTATTTCTATTGGGGATGCCACACGGGACTGGTAATATTTGGGGTACGGTGTGACAAAGTGACAAAAGTCTTAAAAATTTCACACAATTTGAACTAAAATTCTACATCTAAAAATATCTTAGGGAAATAACAATGGATACACAGGAAAGAAAGATTAAAAAGATGTGTATCCCAGAATAATTTGCAATATAAAGAAATGGAAACAGTATAAAATTCCAACAATAGGTACTGGTTAAGGAAATTACAAGGCAATCATGAAATATCATTATAATGATATTGTTGCATAATAATACATTTTAAAAGTAGGTAATCCAATATGATTTTATTACATTAGTGTGCATGTATGTGTACACGGACTGCATGTGTGGACATGTATTATTAGTATGGCTGACAGAACACACATCAAAATGTTGACTATCTTCTGGTTGTATTTAGGGAATTTTATTGACTTCTATTTTGTAGCTTTGTATCATTTCTAAATTATTACTTTCTCCTCTCTATTCTTCCCTGGGAAATGTCATATGAACTCGGAACTTGGAGTCTTACCTATAGATAATGACTCCTAAACTGACATCAAATTAAACTCTTTAACTTGCAAGGTGAAGTTCCATTGGTCCAGTGGACCCGTCTGCCTGAATGTCCTATAGAATTCTCGAACTCAACATGTCCTCTCTGTGTACAAAGCAGGGTTCCTTTCTCCTGTTTTCAAGATATGCCAAATGAGGCAGCAGCATCTATCCCACTGTACAAGTCTGCATCTAGGAGCAATTATGATGCCTCCTTTTTGGCGGATCACCTACAGTAATCCATCCAGACCTATACCCTTCACCTCTGAATTATCTACCTACCCTGAAATCCTATCGCTCTAGCCTTGGTTCAGGTACTTACTTCGGTCTGGATTATTGAAAAGCAAGAGTCATTTTAAGGTCTCCAGCCGAAGTTGCTCTTCTTTCAAATTCATTTTATGACGTACCTTCAAAGCTCTCTTTCTGAAATACTAATCCAATGTGTTCTAGAGCTTCCATTATTTTCCCTCTACCTATAAAGTTCCAATTTTGTACATGTCCTTAGACTAATCAGTCCTATACTCCCAGCCACATTCCCTGCCACACTCCGTCTCCTGCCTACTTCCCTAACCTACCTCTCACACTCTGTTCTCACCACACGGATCTATTGGAATGTTTTGGAACATACCATTCTTTTCTTATATTTGCTATACCTGGAAGTCCTTAACAAATCTTTCTCATCTCCTAATATGTCTACCTCCACTTTTATCAGTCTTTCAAAATCCAGATCAAAGTTCACCTTCTCTTTGAAATGTTCCCAAATTCTTCTGCTGTGCAGAAAATATGAAATCCAACTCAATGATCCCACAACATTCCATTACACTAACCCCATCATAATCACAGTTAACTTATCTGGCTATATCCCCAAGCTAAATGCAAGATACTCCTTGGCAAGGACTGACTATTTTATTTTCTCTCTATTGATGATCAAAAAATAACTATGAGACAAGTGAATGAATGAATCAATAAACATATGCCTTAATTTTCACCAGTTATATACTCAACATGCAGAATAAGTTCTAAGTCAAACACTGTTGTTATAGTAAATCCTTTTATGTAATTGTGAAATGAAAACTCTTATAAATATTACATTTAAACTTATTTCCCCAAATACGTACAGAGTTTCTATTTTATAAGATGCACTGTGCTAGGGTTTTTATTATACTATTTGATGATACAACAGAACCATCTCAACTAAAAACAAATAAGCCAAAGCTAAAACAATGACAAAAGTCTATTCTTCTGGGAAGAATATTCCGCTGTAACTAAGTTTTCCTATTTATATTGTAATACAAAAGAAATCATATTGAGGTATCTAATATGTCTCATTTATTTTAAGTATTTACTCAGCCTTCACAGATTGAAATTCTAGCATAAAAAAAAAAATACTGGCTCAAATAACATTTAGGCTATTTGTTACAGTCTAGCCAAATCACAAAAGAACCAGAGGGTCAAAAAGGAACTTATTCTTAGATTTACGGTCACAGAGTTTTTCCACCCACATACATGCTTTCGTTATTAAACAGGGACACAAATCATTTTCAAATGGACCCATAGGGGCAGGACATCGAATTGGGAAATGGTGTGCACAGGAGTTGATGAGTAGCAGACTAAGTTCAGACTGTAAAAAACAACAGAATAAATAGGCAGAAGACCAAACAAACTTCCAACAATGCTGAATTCCACTATTCATTCTATAGACACACAAGGAATAAAGAAAATCTGGATAGCAAAGAGTAAAGACATCAAAATCTGATTAAAAATGAATAAGGGCTAAATTACATACCATTTCAAGTGAACTGTTAATTTTCTACAAGATGGTAAAATCATATTCAACTTGACTATTAGTTTTGTTTTGAATAAATGTATAGATTTCAGTTGACATGTTAAATGCCTGTGCAATATGACCAAGTAAGAGCACTTAAAGTCAAAGATGTGATGGAACTTTTTCATGTGCCTCACATTAGGAGGGTAAAGGAGAAAGTAAGATGGTCTCAAATGAGATTTGGATATCAGTTCATGATTTTACAAATGACTGAGGAAAAATACATCAGCATTTACTTTAATAACACAGTTATCATAAACCAGTGGGCAAAATCATGTTTGAAACAGTCTCACTAAACTCAGGAAGAAGACAAATATGCCCCATCACTTCTATGTGTGAAGTCAAACTAATCTAATGAGGCAAAAAAAAGAGATCAAAGTATAATAAAAAAATTATTCATATTTCAAAAGAAAATCGAATTGTAAGGAAATATTGGGAGATGCTAAGAGTGATGCACAAAAATATTTTAACTGCAAAATGTTGTAGTAAAAGCTGACTAATAATACTTAAAAATTCAACTGTGGTATATCTACATGACAAAATATACTGGAAAGGTAATTTTAGGAGAATTTCATTGTATGGGAAAATTTTTATTAAAATAAAATAATTAAATTAAATTATAGATTGCAACTTTACTATAGATTTACATATAATTATATATGTATTTACACATATATATAACAAGAGTAAGAGACAAAACTGTAAGAGTTACTATATTTTCCTATTTTACCTAAAACTACTAATGGGTGTATTACTTCCATAAAAAGGAAAAAGCAGCAAAAATTATTTTTAGAGAAACACTTGTAAATGGAAGTTAATAAAGGGTTACCCTCAAATTAAAGGTATTTTCACAGTTTCAAGATAAAAATTTAGGAAGGATTTTTTTTTTTAAAGATTTTATTTATTTGACAGAGATACACAGCGAGAGAGGGAACACAAGCAGAGAGAATGGTAGCGGGAGAAGCAGGCTTCCCACAGAGCAGGGAGCCCGATGTGGGGCTCGATCCCAGGACCCTGGGATCATGACCTGAGCCGAAGGCAGCCGTTTAACGACTGAGCCACCCAGGCGCCCCTAGGAAGGATGTTTTAAGCATACTTGGTTGTCAATAAAAATGGGATATCCACTTTATTAACTTAAAGTGAAAAATTTATTGGAAACATACAGGAATATCTGTCCAAATCCAAGAGCAAGGAGAAGAACTGAGCTTCAAGAGGGACTGGAACCAGGGGGCGTCTGGGTGGCACAACTGGTTAATCATCCAGCTCCTGGCTTCAGCTCAGTTTGGGTCATGATCTTCAAGTCATGAGATGGAGACACTTGGGCTCAGTGCTCAGCAAGGAGTCTGCTTGAGATCTTCTCTCCCTCCCACTCATGGGCACTCTCTCTAAAATGATAAATAAGGCTTTTTAAAAAAAAAAAAAAAGAGAGAGGGACTTGGGGTGCCTGGGTGGCTCAGTGAGTTAAAGCTTCTGCCTTTGGCTCAGGTCATGATCTCAAGGTCCTGGGATCCAGCCCCTCATCGGGCTCTCTGCTCAGCAGGGAGCCTGCTTCCCCCTCTCCCTCTGCCTGCTTCTCTACCTGCTTGTGAGCTCTCTCTCTGTCAAATAAATAAAATTAAATTAAAAAGAAAGAGAGAGAGAGGGACTGAAACCAGAAACAAGCAAGCAGCAGGAACCAATGGCTACTCCCTCCAATCTTCCATCCATCGGTTTCCTCTTGGGGCCATGTTGTATCTTGTCTCAGTATCTGTCAACACATCTTTGTTCACTCCTTACACTGATGGGATGCCTCTGGTTCTCTGTGCACAGTCTTAACTTTGTATTCCCCTCCTACTGGCAGGTAAAAACAAATCTACTCCCTCGGAGCATTTTTGTGCCCTACTCCAAATTCCCAAGACAAAGAATAAAAATGATCCATCTCAACTTCTAAATTGCCACTCTCAATCCAAACAGAAAGGGACAGGCTCTGTAGGTGGGCAAAGGACTGAGGACAGATGTGGTTCTCTGTGAAAATGATTATTGATAGACGCGGACTACAGAAAAAATGAGCTAGAAAGGAAGGAAAGAATTGAATGCTATGCTTGGACTTATCCAGTAGAAAAACAGTTCTGAAAACTTATCAGATCAAATTGTCCTTCCAGAAAAGATTCAAATGCCAGGAAACAGTGTAGATTTTTGGGAGAACTCAATTGTAAAATGTTTCCTCGGCAAGTAGAAAAATCGTATGATTGAAAACTGCCAGGAAAGAAACGATGTCTTCTTATTCGGTATTTAATAATATCTATGAAAGAAAAATTCATCAGCAGCTTAGACAATATAAAGCACACCGATAATCTAGCCATTACTGGTTATGCAATATTTGGGCTTCAGGAACAACCACCTTTTCAAAAAGCCAGATATACTTCAAATCAAATGTACAGACACGTGGAAATTCAAAGGGGGTGGAGGTTGAGAGATTTTAAGTTCATGAACCTGTGTATTTTTTTTTTAAAGATTTTGTTTATTTGACACAGAGAGAGAGAGATCACAAGTGGGCAGAGAGGCAGGCAGAGAGAGGGGGGAAGCAGGCTCCCTGGTGAGCAGAGAGCCCGATGTGGGGCTCGATCCCAGGACCCTGAGATCATGACCTGAGCTGAAGGCAGAGGCTTTAACCCACTGAGCCACCCAGGTGCCCCCCTACTGTGTATTTTATTTGTTATAGCTATCCTAAATTTACCAAAAAACACATTTAATTGTGACATTTATTAGCATTCCAAATAAATGACACTTTGTTTTGTTTTTCTTTTTTTGTTTGTTTTGTTTTGTATTTTGGCTTATATAAATGACCATATCAATTACCATTCTGAAGCAAAAGATTCTGTTTCATATATTAAAATTAAAAATCCTGGAATTAAACCCCAAATGATCTGACATTAAATAAATTAGAAGACTTATTACATGTAAAATGTTAAATCATCCATCAGTGACTCTAGTAATATTTACATATGTAATCATTCAAAAATGTTACCTTTTTAAATTACTTTGAGAATAATATAGTCTGGTGAACTAACTAATTCTTATAATTTAATTACATGCTTGCCCTGACAGTGACCATGTTCTCTAAATATGCAATGGACACATAAATAAATCTAGATCATTACCTAAGGTATTTAAAGAAAGATTTTTCCAAGCATTGATGATTATGGAGCTGATTGCTAAAGCGAGGGTTCTTTTTATCTAAAGAAACTACTAGAAGAGTCATAAGGAGATTTTGTTTTTCTTTTGTGAAATGGGATGGTGTATGAAAAAAAAAAAAAGGAATATTATGATGCACGGGAATGCTGTGTATCCCAGATTTAAGATAAACTGAATTTAGTTGGAAGACCAAGTTTTGTACGGAGGTTTGGCATACACTTATAAACCTAAGTTTAGGCTATATGATAATTTGAAAGGATGACTAGGACAGGAAAGATGAATTCTGTTGAGTCATGTTTGTACTTTAATCAAGAGTGTGAGGTTGAGGACTGATCACGGATTAGAGAAACCTAAGAATACAGGAACTAGAAGAGGCCGGAGGCAGATGTGCTGCAAACAGAAGATGATCTTCCTCTGCCTCGGAGCCTCGGTCTCTGCAATGGCTGGTAGATGTATCTGTTAAGGCACATGAGGCGGAAGATGCAAGCCAATCAAAGTATATTGTACGGAAATGGCCTATGAGAGCCCCGGGCAGCATGGGGGTCGAAGGGGTGTGGGAGAAGGGTGAGCACTTGGGCCTAGCAGGGGTTTAGAGAGTGTCTATTCAAATGACAGTCTCCAAATGTTCACTCTCCTGGTCCTGCATGTGCTCCAGGTGGCCTCCTGCTTGGCCATCCACAGACCTAGTCCCCATCGCAGCTGCCCTTTCTGCCTCACGTTTCTGCAATGAACTTCAGTGATGGGTATGTATCAGAGGACCCCGCACCTAGCAGATCTTCAGACAATAGAGCAGAGGGTAGTCCTACCCGGTGGTTAAGGATTTAGACTCCGGCTCAGACTGCCCATGTATGGATTCCAGTACTTTGACTTACTAGCAGCATAACTTTGGTCAAGTTACATACATTCTCTGTGTCTTGGTTTACTTAGGGGATAATAATACTAACCTCCTGGGGGAGATTTTGCTGTTGGGAGGCTTTAATGAATTAATATGGGGAAAAGAGCTTAGAGTGGTCCCTGACGAGCAGTACCTACTCATCACCATTATCATGGTTAGTAAAAGAAACTGCTAGCGTGTTGCTGGAATATGTCTGTCAAGCAGATAAACCAGACAATGGAGCCAACATTCTGTTCAAAGCTGTGAATGAAAACGAATAATCCTATTTTTGGAGGCTGAGAAGACTGGTCAGGGGATTTTGGAAAATCATGACTCTAACCAATAACCATACGATTCCACCAGAGCCAGGAAGGAGGTGATAATGCTCTGGGCAGAGGACCAGAAAAATAACTACTTGACCTTTGCTGTTATGAAGGTAACATTGCAAAGGGCCGTGTGGACAGTGATACAGAGAGGGGATGTGAATTCACAGTTCAGATGCCTGCAGATTCCCTTCTGAACTCAGTGTATGAAGCTCTCCACGGAAGCACTCTCCACAGAGTGCTGTGGGGTTGGCCCCCTTGACCAGATTTAGAGGGGGAAACGTAGGGAGTCACACCTGCCTGAGAGTCTACTCGCTTCGTATTGCTCCCTTGGGAAAGTGGTCTGAAGAGTGAATTGGCTAAAATTACTAAAATCCATCATGTGAAAAGTCAAGCATCCCCTAAACAGTCCCTTGAGAAGATGTCATAATCATCCTCGTTCTAGTTTGAAATCAGAGAAGCACAATATTCTCCTTGATATACTAAAATTTAAAATGCTAAGTATACAAAGATATGTCTTTTACAGATCTCCAAAGTTATAATGAATATCATTTTCTACCCTGGAGCATATATAAATTAAATAAGATATGATCTCTGTCATCATCAAATGGAGGGGAGACAGGCATCACCTGCACAACAAGAGCTATGATGGAATTACATACAATTTCCCTATAATTTCCCTAATCAGCTATGTCTCTACAGGATTTCTCCACATTCTGGAAACATGTTAAATAGGTGAATACTGATTACTCGGCAAACCCCTGCAAAGTTCTCTGTTGCTAGGATTTCAACAATCTCTGCCTACTAAATTCTTTTTTTTTTTT
>CM053615.1:58838686-58877219 GCA_028646535.1 Procyon lotor
TCTCTTTGCCCTGTCCTCCTTCCTGGGGTCTGGCATAAGCCCCTGACGGTTAGAAGCTCCAACCACCATCCTAGACCACCACAGTAACCTGGAGATAGTAGAGCAGAGAACTGGAAGGAGAGATTCCAGATCCTGGTGACATCACAGACCTGCCCTATTAGAATTTTCTAACAATTTTTTTTTAAGATTTTATTTATTTATTTGTCAGAAAGAGAGAGAGAGAGTGAGCACAAGCAGGGGGAGCGGCAGGTAGAGGGAGAAGCAAGCTCCCCACTGAGCAGGGAGCCTGATGTGGAACTCGATCCCAGGACCCCAGGATCATGACCTGAGCCAAAGGCAGACGTTTAACTGACTGAACCACCCAGGTGCCCCTCCTAACAATTTTCAAAACAATGTGAGACAGAAATAAATGTTTATTGTGTTTATTAAGCCAGTGGTACTTTAGATTTTTCAATTATATCCAGCTAAACCTACTCCTAGATAATTCACTGGTTTAAAAAGGAAGCTCAGAAGGTAAGTTAGACAGGAGTATACCATTTCAGACTCTGCCAATGATTGGTCTATGTCAAACCATGGAGTAGGAATCAAGCACCCCGAAAGGAAATTCCATGAGCCAGGTGGGGACTCAGATGAGTTGAGACCAATTACACCCAGAATTGCTACATATATATTGCATGGGATGGGTGGGGAGGGAAAAAAGAAAATATATTGTGTGTATAGATACATAGATAGATAGATAGATAGATAGATAGATAGATACAGATATATAGATATACATATATATAAACACACACAAATGTACATATATATACATATGTCCAATTGAAATGTATCCGTTGAATGAAAAGGCCTGAAAATCGTGGTTTATGTCTTCTGGGTTAGTGTTTGGCTTTATGTCTTAATGTAATATTTTTGCGCCTCTAGAAATGGAATCTTCCCCTTCTCCTTAGCTTTTGATATAACTCAAGACCTGAAGGTAATATGGTCAAATGTAGGAGCAGCTAGGAAATGGTGGGGAGGGGAGAAAAAAGACAAGATGACAAGTCAGAATACTGGATTGACCCCATCTGTGGCATTTCCTTAGTTTTGTGACTAGCATTTCCTTACCTACCTAGCTGAAGAGGTAGAGAGCCTTGCATTCACAGCATACAATCTGATGCTGTTCCTATAAAGCTTGAATCTTCAGAACTGATTCTGTAAAATCTTTTTTTTTAAGATTTTATTTATTTGACAGAGAGAGAGAGAGAGAGAGATCACAAGTAGGCAGAGAGGCAGGCAGGGGGGTGGGGAAGCAGGCTCCCCACTGAGCAGAGAGCCTGATGCAGGGCTCGATCCTAGGACCTGAGATCATGATCTGAGCCGAAGGCAGAGGCTTTACCCCCACTGAGCCACGCAGGCACCCCATGATTCTGTAAAATCTTAATACAAAAGCACTGCAAGTTACAAATCACTTCACAAATTAAAGGCATATCTGCTCAAAAATTAATACACTGAATAATTCCATGGCTACTACACAGAGATCCTCTCTGAGCACATCTGTATCAGGAGGACATGGCAGGGGCATGGGGTGGGAGAGACTTTCCTATCTTTTGACCACAGAAGTGAAGTCTTACAGAACAGTCCATCCTCTCTCTGTGTCTAGGCATTCAAGTCTTTGACCAAGAGTTCTCATGATACATTTCAACCAAACGCAACATACTACTGGCAGCCAATAATGATGACAGGAGCAGTAGGTGTATGTTCTTATTATTCTACTTTATGCACTGAGGACTCATTCAATTCCTTCATCCATTCACACTTCTAAGGTTTGGATGGGATAATGAAACAAGTTCCTATATAAGACCAAGACAATAGGAGAACTGCTTAAAACTTTAAGCGGTGCAAGAGAGAGAACATTTCCAGAGGGACATTTAGAAGCATATCTATTCAGTACTGAAACAACCTAGCTTCTGCATCAGTGAGCAACTCTTGACATCTAAATCATGTTCTGAGTTTGGTGCAGCTGAACCCACTGCAGATTGTATGACTCCCCCTCAACCCTTTCCTCTAGGAAAGGAAAACCTGAACCTCCTTTATTCCTTCAGCATTTGGACCATCAGAAAGCCTGCTGGAAAATGTACAAAGGCTAATATTGGTCTACTGTATGAAAACAAAATGGTCCTAATTTTATTCATCAGGGTTTTAATCTAATGCCATCACACATATCTTCAGATTTTATTAGAAAACTTAAAAAGAGATCCTGTCCTCCCATAAGGCTGAGAGAGCAGACTTGTCTCCTGGTAAAGGTGTGAACGTGTGGACATATCACAATGATGCTCTTTTCCTAGAGCTAGGAAGAGCTACTGTCCATCTCTTTCTAGTTGTCCAGCCACCTAAAGCTCGAATTTTTGGTGAGACAGCACATTCCCCACCAGAGGATCATATTTCTGGAACTCTGGAATGATGGAGAAAAGCAGAAATTTTTTTCAAAGGAAGCTTCATGCTGTTTGTTTAATAGATATTTAGCAAAAGTGAAGCAGGAAGGAGGGGCTCTGATTTTATTACAACTTGAAATGCTGAAGAGGTAGAGAGCCTTGCAGTCATAGCATGGCCAATTCAAAAGATGCAGTTTAGGAAAGGCAATTTATAAATACACGGTGGAGACAAAAACTAAGAAGAAAGGTCATTATGAAAAATTCATTCCTTGGAAAGGAAAATCTCAAGAGCTTCTTGTTTATTTTGTAAAAGGTTTTCATGTAATTAACTTCAAGGTGCTAAATCTTCCTCCTATTCTATTGACTGTGTTTCTGGAAGGATCTGTGCTAACTATAAATGCTAGTCACAAGTAGTCTGCTTTAGTCCTTGCCCTCTTTGATGAGTGCTGGAGCCATAATGTCTAAAAAGAAAAGGCCTACACTGCAGTTTATCCATTGAAATAAAATGTGATATACTCTCTCATCAAGCTGTACAATTCTGACACCAAATAAGAAGTCTGATTGTTTAGTCAATCAGATCTGCTGAAAGCTAACAGCAAATCTCATGCCGGTAAAGGAAATTCTACATCTCAGGATTTTTACATAAGAGGAGTCAGGTGTGTGGACTGTGAGGGGTAGCCATGGACTCGCAAGCATGTGTCTAGGTCTACGTTATTGTGCCTTGTGTATTTGCCTATGTTTATGTCTGTGTACAGTTGGGTGGACATTCATTTTCAAGTGGAAAAGATTTGAAAAACTAGTATTTCTCAGGAAAGTAATTAACAACCTCGAAATATCCCTGTGATATTCAATTTCCCAGCTCACAAACACAGTCCGTTCCAATAATACCATTCTTCACACACATGGGAATCTGATGAACTGTCTCATTTCCCTGGTGAAATGTATTAAGTTTCATATCCAAACCCAAACTACACAGCTTACAATTCTCAAACTAATTCTGCAATGAAACAGGCTTGCCTCATTCCCATGCAGAAACCCATATTCAAACTTCCACTAATGTCATTTTTAAACATCACTCCTCTTCTATCGATTTTCTCCCAATATCATATTTTAATTACACCTAATAATACTCATAAGAGGTTTGTAAAAGTTACAGTAAAGATATGTAAGTTCCAGGTTAACCAGGGACTGAGTCCAGCTGACCCTCTCCTGCAACTTCACATAATCCACATGAGAAAAGAAAAATAAAATCAAAGGGAAGTTCAGTGAACACCAACTTTTGAGAAGTCTCGGCTGGTTGGATTACAAATGGATCCAGACTGAAGAACAGCACTGGGAACCTTGTTGGCAATTTCACTTTGCAAGACAGGATGTAGTATTTGGAAGGAGATGGCTGAAGACAGAGTAGGTCTTGAAGTGAGCAGTGTGTACTCAATTCATTACCCCTTTAACTGTTTTGGATCAATGTACCCAGAGGCCCCAGGCAAACCTGGCCAACCCAAACAAAGGAGCGGGTATATGGCAAGTTTTTCCCTGATGCAGCAGGGTTCTTCTCAGATGGAGTGGGTGGGTGGTGACATCAGGAAAAAGGCCAGCCCTAGGACCTCATGAGTACTTGGAGTGGGGGCTAACAGAGAACTGGATCTGCAAAACTGAACCCTGCCTATGAAACAATTCAGTAAAACGGGAGCCTCTTTAAAGAGTCACTCATCTCCTAGAAGCAAAAGCTTTTCAAACTTCATAGGAAATGAAAAAAGCACAAATGAAAAGAAAAAACAGATTCAATCAATTGATAAAATGATAGAGGTTCTCACCATGAAGAAATTCAGAATATAAGTAAAACATGGTGAAAAACTACTTGCCTCATACTTAGCAGTGGGAGGGTTAATACCACTAAGATGCAAAGAGCCTTTGCAAATCAATAAGAAAAAGAACCACCCTCAAATAAAAAATGGATAATAATCCCCAAATATTTTAATGGATATTCAAAAAACCAGAGCTATATATGGCCAATAATATATGAAAAAAGTATTCAGACTCACTAATAAGGAAATGAAATTCAAAATGGGACTCTATTTTTCACATATAAAGTGGGGCAGGGGGGTGGTGTTCAAATGATACTAACCTATGTTGGCTGCATCCTAAGGACTGATCAAGACACTGCATATAGGAGTGCAATTTGGTACCAATTTTCTGCAGGACAACTTTGCATATGTCTTAAAAAATGGGCATACTCTTTGATGTACTAATAGCTGCCACTTTAGAAATTTGCACTGAAGAAATTATTAAAGATATGAGCAAAAATTTAGTCACACAATATTGTTTATAACGGCCTAACCATATAATGATAGGTATTCACATGGTAAAAATAAAGGCATATTCTATGGCAGAATACTATGTGACTATGAAAAATGATAAAGTAAAAGTATATTTCTTATTATGGAAAAAAGACTGAAAATATGGTGGAAGAGAAAGTCAACTTACAAAAGAGAATGTACAATATAATCTGTTTTTGGGAAAACACTGCTTATGTATGAACAAAAACATACCTATTATTTAAACAACCACAGAAAGTCAAGAGAGGTATGATCACAATATTACAGTGTATTTACAGGAAATTTATCTGATTATTTTCTATAAACCATTTATTATCCAGTAAAATAAAATGTATTTAAAAAGAAAAAAATCAACCAAAGAGACTTCAGCAAGAATCCAGATACAGAAGATATAGTCAGAAAATCAAAAATGTTTCTGTAGAGCAAGAATAATCATTTACAATTGAATTTGAAAAGGTGCTCTTCATTGTAGCAATATTGAGTAGAATATAGTCTGGTCTAAATTTGGAACTATATGCAGGACTTAATTACTAGAAATCTACAAGTTTATTGAACGATATAAAAAGAACTGGTTATATATGGACATACCATATTTTTTACTTGGGAGACTATTATTATAAAATATAAGTAATCCACAACTTAATTCAATATTTTCTGTATTGAAATCAAAATCCTGGTTCCTTTCATTTGAAATACGTGAAAATGAATTAAAAATTCATAGTAAATAAAAGTACATAAGAATTGATTTCAAAGGGATAAGGGAGAATTAGCTCTGCCAGATATTTAAGTATATTGTAAAGTTATAATTAAATCACTTTTGTAAAGCTTAAAAATAATAAATAGATAAGACAAATTAATAGAAAGTCAGAAGATCAAATACCCATAGGCATTTAGTGGATGATAAAAGTGGCATTCAATTAAATTGGAAAAGGATGGATAGCTTTCAAGCAAATGATACTAAGACAACTTGTCAACTACTTACTAAAAAATAAAACTAGATATCTCTGTCATACCATACACTAAAATAAATTCCAGATGGATTATACTGTTAAATGGAAAACCATTTCTCCAATTTGGGAAATGAAAAGGCCATTTAGGAATATAAGCAAATATGGGATCTTAAGGACAATGTTTAATAGATTTGAATATATAAAAAGTTACATCATCTGTCTAACAACACTGCAATAAACAAAAGTAGAAGGCAGTGAGCTGGAAAAACATTTGCAGCATATACAAATAGGAGTTACCAGTCTTACTATATAAAGAGCTTTTACAAATCATTCAGGAAAAAAGACACTAACATGTACTGTCACTGCAAAATGGGCAAAAATTATGACCAGGTAATGATCAAAGGAAAAATACAAATGCCCAGTAAATGTACTGGAAAATGTTCATCCTCAATAAAACTAAAAGTGTGAATTTGCTGAGATGATACCTCTATTCCACTATGAAATTGGCAAAGATATTTAAAATAATAGTACATGTTACTGGTGGCCATATGGCAAACTTACTGCTGTGATACTCTGCTGGTGGGAATGTAAATTTAAATGACCCTCCAGGAGAGAACTGGACAGTATGTATCAAGAAGTTTACAAATATTCATATTCTGTAATCAGGAACCTCTATAGAGATTCTTCCTAAGGAGGTAATCAAAAGGGTGCACAAATATTTGTGTTTACCACAACTTAGATAATAAAAACCCTAAGTGTTTTTAGGTGACAGGTAAAATAAATGAGGTGTATGTATTAAGTGAAATAGTATGCAGCTAATGTGAATATCTAAGTTTTATTAGATATATAATATACTAGTGTAGATCATTTTTGATATAACAAATTAAAAATGCAGGCTACAAAACAGCAAGACATGACTGTGGTGAAAAGTATGCACAAATATGCATACTGGGCGACTGTTCAACAACATGTAAACAGTGGTTTTTTTAAGGGTGATAGGTTATGGTTCACTCTCACACACACACACACACACACACGCACACACACCCGGCTTTTTCCTCCTTTCTGTTTCATTCATTCCACAAATACTGGCTTGCTGGTACGTGTCAGACATTTCTGTATGTACCAAATTTTCTTCAACTGAATATGCACTACTTGGGAATCAGAAAAAGTTAAATTACGTAAAAGTCCATCCTCTATAACTGACTTCCTCTTCCAGATGCTAAAAATCCTATAAAGATCTCGGAGTAAAAGTAAGAAGCTTAGCATGCAGTGAAATTCGTATCAAAAGCATAAAATAACACAAAAAGGAATTGAGAAACTATTGAGGTCGCTCTACGTCTTACCTTTAGACACTTCATAACACACATTCACTCACCTGTTCCGGCGTGGACATGGTCTGTCCCTACAAGTGTGATCGTTAACCACATCTTAACCACCCCTTCCTAAGAGGCCCCTCAAAGAAGACCCCTCTGAGGAGCCTGCCATCTCGCTAAGCGGTTAAAATCCACGACCCGCCGGGGACCCTCTCAACAACAGGAAGGTAGGTAGGACTCTGGTTCTGTGCACTGGGACTTGACAAGGGGAGGCTGTGGCTTGCCCGAGGGTGGACCCGGGGTTGGAGGTGAGCGGGCAGCAAAGGATGGGCAGGTCCGGGGCGGGGGCGAGGACCGGAGCCCGGAGGGGCGGGCGCCTTACCGCGGCTTGCTGGAAGGCGCCCTTGGTGTAGGTGCCGCCGCCGCGGTAGGTGATGGCCGGGATCTCGCGGCTGAGCAGCGCGCACTTGTGCTGGTGCGCGCGGCGGTGGGAGATGTAATCGACGCGCGGCACCACGTTGTTCTTGGACGAGAAGGTCACGATGGCCACGCGCGTGGCCGTGGGCACCACGGGGAAGTCGGACAGCAGCTTGCGGACGAACTTGAGCTCGCTGAGGAAGTTGGCTTGGCCCACGCTGGACGACTCGTCCACCAGGAAGACGAGCTCCAGGCGCTCGCTGAGCTCCCGCAGCCGCCGCACGCGCCGCCGGAACGCTTGGCCCAGCCGCTCCACTTTGCTCTCCGCCGCGTCCTCGCCGGGCGCGGGCGGCGCGGGCAGCCGCCCGGGGGCTCCGGGCGCGGCCTCGGGGAAGAGGCGGAAGCTGAAATTGCGCGACGGGGACATCTGCTGAAAGGTCGCCCAGCCCGAAACGAGCGCCAGACCCCAGCAACAAAAGGCCAGGCGCGGCCACATCGCGCTGGAGACGGAGCGGCCGGCCCGGAGGCAGGCGTCGGCCCCGGCGCGGACAGACGCTCGGCCGCCCGGCTCGCGGAGGGGCGTGCGCGGCGCGGGCGCGGGGCGGCGGCCGGAGCCTCGGCGCCCTCTTATCCCAGCCTGGGGACACGAGCGGACTCCCGCGGCTCTGGGGCTCGCAGGGAACAGCGCGCGCTCTCTACTCCTCGCGCTCTGCCTTTTTTCTTTCCTCTCGCCTCCTCCCTCTCTCCCCGAAGCCTATAAAATGTTTGAAGGAAAGGGGGCAGTCAAGAAAAATCTCCCGCGTCCCTCCTTCTCCCTCTCTTCCTCCTCTCTCCGTCTCTCCCGCTCCCCTCGCCTCTCTCCTTCCTCTATCTCTGCCTCTATCTCTCTCCTCCCCCTCTCGTTCTCCTCCCGGGATCAGGCCAAAGACTCGGAGATTCCATGACACCAGAACCCCGCGTCTGTCAGGCTGTCAACATTCCCGCAGCAAGCGCACCAGCGCCGAAGCCCTGATTGATCCCATATGTCTGGCAGGAGCTGCAGAGGAATTCACTGGAGATGGATCCAGATACCGAGAGTGCCACAGTAATTGGAAACACTTTGTAGAGGAAAACACACACGGACTGGCCAGCGGGTTGAAAGCATCCTTTGAAAACTGCTTGCTCACCTTTTGTGTCTCTTTTTCCCCCCTCTGGTGCCCCACAACCCTCACAAATAGATGTTTATTTGATTTTGCTGGTGGAGATTTCTGATCAGTGGTGTGTAGACTCTTGAGGGCCCCTCAGAACACACCATGTAGGGATTGCATCTACCCCTACGCATCGCATGGGGATGATTGGTCCTGCTGCTTCATCCATACATTTATTTATTCACTGGTTTGTTCATTCTTTCATTCATTCAACAAATATCCTTGAGCACCTATTATGGGCCAGGACATCAGGAATATAAGGAGAGACAAAAACTGCCATGGATCTTGTCCCCAGGGAATTTACAGGGTAACAAGTGCGGTGACCATTAGTCAGATACTCCACAAATCAAATATGTAATTATAGCCCTCAATGCTAAATGCTAGGAAGGAGTTCTTAAGTAGACAGATTTGACCTTAAAGAAGTCAGAGAAACCTTCTCTAAGAACATTTGTGTTGGAATCTGAAGAATGAGTAGGGGTCCTTTATCCTTAGTCCCCTCTCATGTGTCTGTGGTCTGTTTCAACAGGTAAGACCAGTAGAGGCCTATTCCTTGAAGCTGAATGGTACCTGGCACATAGCTACTGGGAAACACAAGTTACCACCTAGATGTGGTTTTTCTAAAGCAAGATCCTAGAAGTAAAAGCACACTTTGCATTAGAGGCAGGGACCTCGGTTAAAATAGTCCAGCTACTAGTCAGGAGTCTTGTGTAGAAAGGCCCATGCAGTTACGAAATCACCTAAACCAAGTTACTTCCAATCCTTGGCAACGGTTTCTGCATCTATTTCACGATGAAATTCAATGATCTTCAAGTTCCCTCTATCTTTAGTATCAGATGATTTAATTCCATCTATATTTAATGGAATTCTTTCATTGAGAGAGATCACAGTGTATTGGTTGAAATGTTAAGGTCCTGGAATCAGTTTGCCTGAGATGAAACCTCGGCTCTGCCATTCACTAGATGTATGACCTTGACATCAGTTTGCTTATCTATAAAATGGAGTAATAATAATAGCCTGGTAGGGTGACTGTGATGACTTAATCACAAAAACCTGAAGTTCTTAGGACAGGGCTTAGAATATAATGTGTCTTCTATAAATGTTGATTCTGTCATCACCACCTTAATCAGGGAACATTCTTCAAACTCTTATTTTTGTGACAATATTTATTGACCACCTATCATGTGTCCGAATGTTAGATACTGAGGTTTTAAAGTTGACTAAGACTCAGTTACAGTCCTCCAGAAGTTCAAAGGAAATCAGAAGAGAATATAAGTTGGTAACATTTACAAAGCAGTAAGATGACTGCAAAAATGGAGAAGGGGGAGCAGGAAGGAGAAAGGTCTAAATCCTCCTGGGGAAATGAGCAAGACCTTGTTTGAGCTGAAACTTTAAAAAAAAAAAAAGTTTTTCCAAATTTTATCTATTCTCTGTTATTCCAAACACATCATTAGGAGCTAACATTTCAGGACTTGGATGTGCTAGGCACCATAGCAACTACAATGTGTACTAGCTCATGTTCTCCACAAAGCTCCAGGGAGGTAGACAATTGCTCTAGGACTCTTTGGTTGCAAGTAATAGGGACCTAACTTCTCCTCATTTAAACAAAAGGGGATTTCTTGGCTCACATAACTAAACTGGGGGAAGGGCTTGGGAAGAAAATCAAGAACTACCTAGGTCTTGCATTTTTCTCTCCCTTATGCTTTTCTTTGCATGTTAGATTTGGTCTCTATCTTCAGATTTATGATCTGAGAAGAAAAGACCCTTCTCCTTAAGTTTAAAAAGTTATCAAAACAACACCCACCATGACCTTAAAGGACTCCACTAGAGCAGGCCCAGGTTATATGGCCATCCTTTGGCCCACTCTGTGATTGAGGGGATGGGCCATCGTAATTGTCCTAACTGAGCATGAGCTCGCTGTGGCAGAGACTCCTAGTCACCTGTCCACCATATCTGGTCTTACTTCCTTCAAGTAATAGAGCTCCTGCATTTTAGCTGGGCATATGGTGTTGAAATAAAGACTACATATCCCAGCTATCCTTGCAGCTGGATGTGGCCATGAGACTAGGTTCTGGATACACACACACACACACACACACACGCACGCACACACACACACACGGCTTTGTGTGGCAGTTTCTAGAAGTTTCCAGAAAATCTCTTTAAAAGATAGCTGCTGTCTTTTATCTGTTGTCTCTTCCTTTGACCTCTAATCCATCTTTCCACCTGGAACATGATTACAGTGGCAGAACTCTAGTAGCCATCTTGGGCCATGAGAATAATGGTCTCATTCTAGCAATGGGTGAGTAATGATCTGGAAGGAGCCTACCTTCCTGCAGACTTGGTGGAAGAGAACCACCATACTGATCTCAGATTTCTTGACTACCTACTTTGATATTGACTTTTCTGTCACATTCTGCTGAACTTGAGCCTAAAAACCCAAACCTGTAGCCAGAGGCTATCTTTCAATACATGCTTTGCTTTACCTGAGTGCTGTGGCAGAAAAATGGAGAACATTATGAATTGCTCACGGGCTTCTAAAGTTATCCCCAAAGGTGACACATATCACTTCTGCTTCATTTCATTGGCCAAAGAAAGTTATATGGCCATCTCTAATGCCAACAAGAATAGGGAAGTACAATCCTACCATATTCCCAGGAAGTGGAAAGCTAGAAATATTTGATGAATAGAACAAATAATTACCAAATTGAGTCACATGACAATGAGAAAACAGTTGAGTTCACAAGGCAAAGGAGTGGGGGAGGGGGAAAAAAAGCAAAGGAATGGTATAAGCCTGGAAAGCTTAGCCTACCCTAAAATTTAGGAGATTCCTACAGGAGAATTATAAATCAGTTTCTGCAAAGGCTTTCTGATCTTTAGTTTGGAACAGTAAATATACCTGATATCTGCTCTATTTACATATAACTGTGGTAAATTATGTAATAGTGTCTGATTCTAACAGGGGTTTTAATTAATCAACTATGGGAATTAGGTTATAGTCTTTTTTTCTACCTTTTTCATCCCAACCCATCTTGGAATCTTTGTCTTTCTTTGCATTAAAAAACACTAGATTAAATCAAAATATAGTTATTACAATATTGTTAAAAACTAAATGTGTCATAGGGACCCACTGGGTGGGTCAGTCGGTTAAGCATCTGACTCTTGAGTTTGGCTTAGGTCGTGATCTCAGAGTCCTGAGATCAGCCCTGTGTGGGTCTCTGCACTGGGCGTGGACCCTGCTTCCAATTCTGTCTGCCTCCCTCTCCCTTGGCCCCTCCCCCACACCCCTGCTCATGCACATGTTCACACTCTCTCTCTCTCTCAAAAAAGAAAAAGGACAAAAACTAAATATGTAATAAGTAATACATGTACTTTTTCATGACCACATTAACATCATTTATCAACTTTTCCAGTAAATGCCTTATTTTCAAAGCAGTGACAAAGGCAATATTTTGAGGTATTTGGCATGGGTCTAGGCACATTTAAAGCTTCCTGGATAATTCTAACACATGCCCTCCGGGCGAGCGCCTAAGCCAACATGCCATTATGTACTTTCAACGGGCTGAACAGTCAGCATTACGTTCATCACCCTCACAGTAAGAGAGTGGGGACAGAGAGAACATTATTAAGCCTGCAGTTCCAATCTTGGCACTCTCTGCAGAGCTCTCTAGTGTATATACTCTCTAGTCTAAAGCCCTGGTTCTTAATGGGAGTTGACTTTGCAGGGAACATTGGGCAAAACTTGGAAATATTTGGGAGGAGGACAGTGTTACCAGTATCTTATGTGCAGGCCTAGAAAACACCAGAGAACCCAACAACAATCATCCAGACCAATATGGCCATAGCACCAAGGTTCAGAAACCCCAGCTTAACCCACAATAAATAACAGACACAGAAAATGATAAACTTCCACGATACCTAAAAACTAAGACGGAGAAGCAACCAAAAGGTACTGAAATGGAAACCAGAGCTAAACTGAGGGGAAAAAATTACCCCAGCTTCATACCATGAAACAAAGACTCCCATGGGAAAAAAAAATGTCTTGATACAGTCAAGGATGGATGATGCATTATACTTTTCTCCTGCTGACTCAGAGCACCACAGTTTGATCAACCAGAGACTGGATCTCCATCCATGTCTATCTATTGAGACCTGTGCTGGGGGCACCCACCCTCCACCTCACTCTTCAGTGCAACCATCTTTCCACACTGAAGCAGGTTCTATAAGAAGGTAGGGTATATGTGTGTTTGGGGAAACATGGAGCGGGGACCGAGAAAGAGAGCAGAGTCATGCTGGCAAAGATCCCTCTGAGACATCAAGCATTAAGTCAAGTAAATGGAAGTAGAACAGGAAATGTTTTCGGATTCCATGTGTCCTGGGAATAGTGTCTTGTTTTAAAAATCTGTAACACAGTGTTAGCTAATCACATTACTGCCTGACCAGGCAGTAATGACTGGAGGAAGATGCCCCCTTGTGACTGTATTCTAGAAAAGTATCTTTTTGTTCAGAGTTTAACAAACATAGTCTCCCACATACGGAGGTTGGAAAAATAAACCACCCTGTATGCTTCTTCAAGTAGAATTACCCAAAGATGGAGTTTAGGATAGAAAGGCCCTAGCCTTCTATCTATCTATCTTCTATCTATTTTTTTGTTTGTTTGTTTCCAAGCAATGCATTTATTTGGAAGGATACCAGTTACCAGTCATCAAAAACTTTCATATGTTGAAAATGTAATTTTAATAGATAATTCTTCATCTTACATAGGAGCACAATAAAATATACCACATTCTGAAGAAACTCCAGAAGTTATGAGAATCAAGAGTGAAGGAAATTCAGACGGGCTACAATATCCATTACCTTAAATCCCAAGAGACAAAGGTTCCAACCGGGGGGTTAACATTTACATACTTAGGACTGGCTACACTGATGACTTACAAAGAACAAGGATAGGGAATTTGATACGGAGAAGGGTAGGAAAGAACAAGTTTTTTGAGGGAAGGAACTCTGTCAATGCAGAAAAAAAAAAATCACTGAATACCAAACAATAGGAGCTCCCATAGCAAATACTGAAGGATGAAAGAATCATTAACTGAGGATCTAATACTCTCAAAGGAAGAAACCTTTCAGATGACACTTATGCAAGCTGGTTGCTTGAGATCTGCTCATCAGCTCTATAAGGAAGACTCATAAATGCTTCAGCAACCCCAAACAGTTCTCAGATTGGTGTTTCCTAATAACACACACCAGTGGTTACATGTGAAGTTTCCAGACCAGAACTAAGAAAAAGGTCACGTCCCAAATGCCAGACACAAACAAATGTGGCACAACATGTGAGTCCTACACAAAGTCAGTCACAACTGCTGCTTTGCTGTGACTCTCCTGTTCAGTGAGCTTCAAACATCATGGCAAGACACTTATGATCATCTACCTAATCAGACAACACAAACACATTTTTTCAAATTTCTAGGAGGTAAGAAAAAATATCAAATACCGATGCTTTATCCATGCTCAGGGCCAGCTTATAAATACTCCATTAAGTGGTATCTTAACACAAGTTTGCATCAGTGAAAAGAAACTGGCAAAATCCACCTCTTGCCAGATCAATTTTGTCAGATGGTGAAGACACTGCAAACAATTAAAAAGCCATATGTGTAAATAAATGTTGCAAATCTGGTTACAACACTAGATACAGATTGAAAAAATTTTAAGCGCATGTTATTTTATGTGTTTTATCTCATTTAATCCTGTCATAAATCCTGAAATAAATATCACAGTCATGTTATTTTTGCAGGTAAAGTAATAGAACTTATAAAGGTGCCCACAGAATCTAGAAATATAAATGGCGTACTGCTATTACCTTTTGATACATTGCAGGTTCAGTGTGCTGTGTTCTGGTAGCGATGCAATCTTGCAGTAAGGTGGCCCATTAAGTTATCATTTGTGTCAATCTCTGCATTCCTATCTATGACTTCTGCCTTCAGATAATTTAGTAACTGCTTTTCACAGGATGAACCTGCACCTTTAACAAACCCCAGAGGAAGGGCTCAAAGGAGTTCTGATCTGGTCGTCTACTTCACACAATGCCATCAGCCAATCCAGTTCTGGAAATTCTCCGAGGCCACTGGGTAGTGTGCCAGCCTGCTGGAACCACTCCAGACACCTCCCCAAGTCTGTCACGTGTGGGCATTAACTGGTCATTTGACATGATGAAATTCATCTCTTCAGACGTGTAGCTTCAAAGAAAATGGTCCCAAGATACGTGCTTTGCACAGGTCATATCACGCCATCACCCTTGCCTTGTGTTTGGGTGGCTAGAGTCCAGTGGAAGTCGTCTTGATTGTCTCCTGACCCAACAAGGCATCTACTATTTGTTGGCCTCTCTGTTCAACTGAAAAGTAGCTTGGTCTCAAAACAATCTTGGGAAAAGCAGGTGTTCTTATCCAGGAGACCCAAGCACCAGGAGCACACTTCCAAACAACAGTTGGGGTTATCCTTGGCTAAATTTTGCAGGATTTGCATCTTGAACTGGCGAAAGGCATGTGTTGAGAATCTTACATGTGGTACTGCCAGGCACCCCAAGCTTCTAGAATGCTCTGCAGGCTGACTTTCTTCAGGCTGGCCATTCTGTTTACAGTGACCATCTCCTTGACTTTTTCAGAAACAGTCATCCACTAAGGAATGTGCCCCACACATTGCCTGTATCCTTGAATTTGTGAACCAGCTTTCCAAAGGTGCATGGGAAATGTTATTTCTTCCAGAAGGACATGCATGGAAGGACTCTTCAGATCCACTGGTAGGACCAGCCCTTGTGTGGCTTAATGTATTCGTCTTTCATCATCCTCAATCTGTAAAAAGTAAAAGAGTATCATCTACGTTTCTAGATATTATACCCAAGGTCAAGGCTTGAACTAAACTCTGATTTCCAGGATAATTCTAGAGGTTGCTCTGCTAATAACAAATAATAATGATGGCAAAAGTCTTAAAAAGGTGTGTTCTTTTTTAATCTCTTTTCCTTCTCCTACCACTGTATGAAATACAAAAGGATCAGTAAGGATAACTTATTTCCTATTGACAAAGTATACCACCACCACTCTCATTTGGAAGCAGCCTTAACTATGGTTACTTTATAAATTTTAAGATTATCACACAGTAAAATTGACTTCGTGTGTGTACAGTTTCATGGATTCAGACACCTGTAACAGATTCATGTAACTACAACCAAAATCAGTATACAGAATGGGTCCATTCACTCCAAAACACTCTCTCTGTAGTTATGCCCTCTCCTTACTCCTAACTCCCAGGGAACCCACTTCTCTGTTCTACAATATTATGGCTTTGTCTTTTTGAGGATCATATAAATGAATCATACAATATGTATTTTTGGAGACTTTTTTTTCACTTAGCATAATAACTTTGAGATTCTTCTGAGTTTGTATACAGGTTTTGTGTAAACTTAAGATTTCATCTGTTTAGGCTAAATATCCAAGGATGGGATTACTAGATCATATGGCAAAAGTATATTTAATGTTATAAGAAACTGCTAAAATGCTTTCAGAGTGGTCCACATACCATTTCTCATTCGTGATAGAAATAGAAATGTGTTGAGAGTTCTAGTGGCTATGCTTCCCAATCAACATTTGGTACTGAGTGTGTTACAGGGCAGGGGAATCTGTATTGTATATATATCACCATTCAAGTTAAGTATGTAGTGGTATCTCATCATGGTTTTAATTTGCATTTCCAAATGGTTAGTGATGTTGAACATCTTACTCTTTCTTCATTCCTGAAATTGTGGGTTTCCTGCTGCCTAAAGAACTTCTGTTATAAATTTCTGTAGAGCAAATATGCTGGCACAAGTCCTCTTAGATATCTTTGATCTGAAAATGTGTTTATTTCACCCTAATTCCTAAAGGCTATTTTTTTGAAGATGTATACTATATCTACAGATACAGACATGGATTATATAAAGATCTATAAATATAGATATATAGGTAGATCAATAGATATAGATTTACTTATATATATAATTATAAAATTATGTATAATTTTTTTAAGATTTTATTTATTTATTCGACACAGAGAGAGAGATCCCAAGTAGGCAGAGAGGCAGGCAGAGAGAGACGGGGAAGCAGGCTCCCTGCTGAGCAGAGAGCCCGATGCGGGGCTCGATCCCAGGACCCTTAGATCATGACCTGAGCTGAAGGCAGAGGCTTTAACCCACTGAGCCACCCAGGCGCCCCTAAAATTATGTATAATTATAGATTGATAGTCCTCCCCCTTTCTCTATTGCCTCGAGCCTACTATTGAGCCCATTTAGTACATTTTAAACTTCAGTTCTTGCATATTTCAGTTCTCAAATTTTCATTTGATTCTTTTTCATATCTTCTATTTGCTGGAAAAATCTATTTTTCCATTTGTTTCAAGTGTGTATAATTTTGAGACACTTGTATGATATCTTTCATTTGTATGATATTTGTATGATAAGTCTTTGTGATGTAATTCCAATTATATAGTCGTAATATCTGCCATTTTCCCCATGCAAGTTGTGATTTCTTTTTTTATATAGTAATTTTTAATTTTATCCCGAATATTTTAAATATGTTATGTGATTCCAGATCTTGTTTAAATCCCTTAGAAAGTGTTGATGTTTTCATTTTAGTTGGCAGTAAACCTGAGAAGTTTCAGATCACAAGATCCAATGAGCCTTTTATGGGTGTTAGCTCCAATGTTAGTTCAGATTTCAAAATTTTTGCAGTGCTATTAGACCTTCTGCTAATGTGAGCTCCCCAGTGGTCAATCTGGAACCTGGGTGGCATTCAGTTACTAACGAGGATCAAATCCATGCATGAGCAGCCAAGAAGACCCCAAGCCCTTTGCCTCCTATGGCCTCCCATTTATATTCCCAATTTCTGGGGCTCCCCTTTTCAGTCCTCTACCAAAAAAGCTGGTAATTTAGTTACCCTACTCTCCTGCACCCTCCTAAGACTACGTTTGCATTTGGGCCAAATGACAGGAGGACAGAAAGGTTTCTCCACATTCTCCTGGATTTACAACTCTGTTGATAAGAGTTCAGGAAGGTTCTTCCTCCAAGATTTGGCTCCTGCAATTTCTGTTTGCACCTCAGCGTTGGCTCCTGCGATTTCTGTCTGCGTTGTAGCCGCTGCAGTCACTGCAGCCGCCAGGAGTGTGCCTGAGGTCTGGGAAGCATGAAAGCAGAGAGAGGAAACACAAACACTCTGTCTCTGCACCAATCCCTGCCTACTTCAGGGTTTCAGACTATTGCATTCCACCCTGGGGAATCCTGGAGGGGAAGAAAATGGTAAACTCATTGCTGGCATTTTGAATTCTGATCTTCCTCCCCATGTCTCCTGCTACTATTAACTTTGCCGAGTCCTCAAATAGTGGCCCCGTGCCTCCTGTACAGACTGTATAGCTGTATTCAAGGGAAGAGACAGGGTGGAGTAAACTTATTCCATCTTGTGCAGAACTGGAATCATTATTTTATAGTTTGAATAACAACTTTGTTTTCCTCCATTACTCTTCCAAGGTTATGTGTTCATTTAAAGTTTTATATCTTTTAAGAAAGTTTTAGTCATTAACATTTTCTTAGGAAACTGTCCTTTATTTAAAGGTAAATTTAAAAGTTTATTAATAGAGATTTAAGTAGCATACGTTTCCAATTATTGTAGTCTCTTCTACATGTATGGTGTCATTTAGTTTCTTTCCAATATTATATACGCTCATTTTACTTTTTTTTTCTTGATTATTTGCATGAGTATTTTTACCTATTGTGCTTTTTAGAGACCCAAAACTTGGACTTTTTGTTTTCTGATACATTAATTTATGCTTTTACCCTGAACAATTTCTTTTGTAATTCCTTGACTTGAATCCTTTATTTTTATTTACTTTGCTTTTTAAATAGAGCTCTTAGAGGTATCATCTTCTACTGAGTCTAGTTTTAGCTAAATCTTATATGTAGTGCATGATTATTTTCTAAACACCCTATAATTGGACTTTTATTTCCTCTTTGGCCCAGAAATTATTGAAGTGGATGATTTATTTTATTTTTATGTTATAATTTTAATTCTAAGTATTTGTACATTTTGTTAACATATTTTAAAATTAATTCCTAGGTTTATTTCATTGAGGCCATAGAACAGGTCTGTTCTTATTGAAATCTTCTATGACCTATTATATGTCATTAGGTTTTGAGACATTTTTAGTTGTAAGATAGAAATTATTCTCTTATAAATCAGTTTTACTGTACACATTACCTAAATGCTCTATAACCTTAATTCACTTTAATCTATCCCATCTGTTTAAGACTGAAAGTGTGCTAAACTCTGGTACAGTTTTTGACAATTTATACTTATATTTTTAGCTTTGCTTTATATTTTTGTGATATATTAAGTTTTATGCATAAATGTTCAGAATGGTTATATATTCTCTGTGAATAAAGATACGCTCATTAACAAGGTAACTTCAACCTTTAGCAACATAAAATTAGTCTTTGTTCATTTACCATATGTACTTTGAACTTCACTAAGTCTGGATGGCATCTCAGCTTTATTATAATATAATATAATATTATATTATAACATATAATATAGTATGTAATATAGTATATAATCATATATAATATTACTAATATAATAGTAATATTATAATTATATTTAACATATAATTAATATATTAATATAATTAATTATAATTAATAATATGTGATAATAATATAGATCATATATGCTATAATAATTAATATACAATAGTGATAATATAATAATTAATTATATTATTAATTTAATAATATTAATAGTGATATTGTGGTAATAATAGTAATAATAATTACTATTAATATTTATTAACTACTATTAATATTTTTATCAATTACTATTTATTACTATTAATATTATTATCAATATCACTATTTTCAATTTGCTTCATATTTCCTTACTTAGTCTTTTTTATCCCCTCTTTTAGGCTGTCTGTCTTCAATATGCCTTAGAAGGATATTAGATTTCTGATGGGACTTAAGAGATAATATAAGTTAAATCATAAATAAGACAGAAAAATATACAAATGAATATTTCTAATGTTCATGAAGAGAACATTAATTTGACTACATAGCAATTAACACTTTTATTCATCATAAAATATCATTAAACAAATTAGAAGAAAAAAGACCGGAAAATGGTAGAAAAAATCTTGTTATCCTGACATATAAAGCACCCTTGTAAGTCTACATAGCAAAACAACTGAAAATATGGACAAAGGATAATGGAAAAGCAATTCACAAAGGAATATGTCCAGCTGGACACCAAGCATATGAAAAACCATTCAGCCACATTTTTAACTGTGGAACTAGGCATCTATAATAAAAACAAGAAACTTTTTTCTTTGCATTTCACGTTGGCAAGAATTACTGAATATATATTCAGCCCCAGACTGGCTAAGGCTGAGTAGCAGACACAAAGCACATGTGCTTCTATTCTTCCATCCCTCGTCAAAATTAAGCATCACTAATTTATCTTAGCGTTCTTTGCTGCTGGGCCCACATGTGGTCTTACAGTCTTTCTCATAAAGGAGTGCCAGGTCACCACCACTAATTAATCGATGCTGGTACTCCAGATGGAATCTATCTGCTATCCCTAAAGTTTGATGAAAGTGGGGCTGTTATACATGGTTAGCCTAGGAAGCCTGATTCAATAATAAAGTGTTTTTCAAATTATAATGGTCATATTCTTTTTAACAAGGCATCCCCTCAAAGCAGATAATCAGAAATGAGCACCCACTTATGTACAAGACTGGAATTTATAATCCTAATTACAAAAGTGACATGTTGAGAATATTGGCAATAATCTTAACATAAAATAAAACGAGAATGATTAGATAAAGCATATTTGGTACATACAAAGAAAATTTACAATTAATATGTTTATATTTCAAAAAGGTTCAAGGTTCTAAAAATGCTCAATACATCCTGCTAAGTTGGGAGGCGGGGAGGCAAAAAAACCACACTTGTGTAATGTGGATAAAAAAAATACACATAGAAAACAACAATGCAAGGAAACATATAAAAATGTAATAATGTTTATCTTAAGGTAGAGCAATTGCTATGGATGGTTATTTCATTCGTTAGATTTTAAGCTCCAGGATACACCTTTGTATCCACACCCAGATAGTGCTAAGGAGATCATATAGAGGATGTGACTGCTGGTTGACCTTGAGCAGGACCCAGGCAACTGGAGGCTGCCTACCACCTCCCCTGTTCTTGGAATGTGTCTTCTGCCCACCATTCCCACAGGGGGAAGAATTTTCAAGGAAGCAGCCTTGAGAGAACAATGTGTTGTTGAGACCATCTGGATGGTATATGTGACTCAACCCAGTTAAAGTCTCTGAATAAAATTTTAAGTCTAGTAGGTGAGTGTGGATGCCTACTGATCTTTTAGGTGACAAGTCTCATATATAAATCCCCTCACTTTACTAAACCTGCCACATATCAATCTGGAGTGGTCTGCCTCTTTCTTCAATCTCTCACTGCCCTCCATGCAGAGGGGCAAGTTTCAGATTACTCCTGGGAAACCTTCAAGTTTAAGAACCAAGAATATAGATATTATGAAATACATATCAGTGGTAACCTATGCTTAAGTAATTTAGTATTGTAAACCTCCCAAAATGTCTATGTCTAATATAAGAATGTTTTTTCAAATTCTGGCTTTATGTACATAGTGGTTTCTGATGATCTATTGAGTATAACTGCTCTAGAAGTTAATAACTTAAAGCAATTATTATCATCTTTTATGATTCTGTTGGTTAATTGGGATCAGTTCACTGGGTCTCATTCAGTGCTCATGGGATTCCAATGACACAGAGGCTGTGGCTGGAGTTACCTAGAGGTTCAACCGACCAGGACATCCAAGATGGCTTCCCCACTCACATGTTTGAAACTTAGTGCCTCTCCATGTAGTTCTCTCTCCAAAAGAAAAGCCCAGACTTCTGACATGGTGGCTCAAAGCTTCAGCCGGCAGGAAGTAGAGCTGTTGGGTCCATTAAGAGTGATGACTGGAGATGGCATGGCATCACTTCTGCCATACTCTAATGGTCAAGCAGATAGAAAGCCTGCCGAAATTCAAGGGGGAGACTCTACATCTTGATAGGGAAGCAGTGAGATCAACACTGCAGAAAATCATGTGGAATTGAAAATTATTATCATGGACCTCTTCAGAAAATACACTCTGTCACTCAGTTTTAGAAGCAAATCTATCACTTTTAAGGATTTCTTACCTATTCTTCAACTTGCCAGCCTCATAGCTAAGAATTCTAAGCCTTCGAAGAGCTTTCATGTACTCAATGGGTCTTAAGCCGATATAAAGTCTAAAAAATAGGAACTTCTTTCTTATTTCACTACTTGATAAAGGACCAAGTTGCAGTAGCTTAATTTATCCCTTATGGAATGTGATTTGATCTCAGACATACAATGTTTGCAAACTTGAACAGTTTAAAATAAAATAACATACTCCACTAACTTCTGTTCATCTTGTTAATCTGTGCCTTGTTTTCCTCTAGCCAGATGTTTCTTATTCTTCATTTGCCTAACAATATTCAGACTAGGAAACGATTCTAGCTTTAAAATGATGCACCAAACATACCCACATTTATTTTCCATATCCTTGGCTCTTTCTAGATCTGTCTTGCATTTTTCAACATCCTTAATTTCTATTGAACCCAGATGGATTCTAAGTTTGCCAGGAAGGAAAGAAAACCAAACATGCACCAGTATTTTATATTCTTCCATTCTATATGGAAAAGTTCTGAAGATATAATGTGCTCCTTAAAATCATGTACATGAGGCATTTAGTTGAAGAAAGTGTGGTAGGCAACTTCTGAAATGGCCTCTAATGACCCCTGCCTCCTGATATCCATGCCATTTTATAATTCTTTCCCTTTGAATGTGGGTTGGACTTAATGACTTACTTCCAACAAATAAAATATGGCAAAAGTGTTGGGATGTCACTGTCAAGACTGGGTTTCAGAAGACTCTATTTTCCGTTTTGTTCACTCTCTCTCCCTCTCTCACTCTGAGGTAAGCCAGCTGCCATGTCATGAGGTGCCCTAAGGAGAGGTCCACATAGCAAGGAAGTCATGTCTCTGGCCAACACCCAGCAAGGACCAGTAGCCTGTCTACAGTCACAGAGTGAGCTTCAAAGTGGAACCTCTGAAGCCTGTCAACAGCTCTATGTTCTGAAGCTGACCCTTCCCTGTCAAGCCTTGAGAAGACTGCAGCTGTGGGCAGCATCATGACTGCTACCCTGTGAGATGCTCTGAGCCAGAAAACCCAGCTTAGCAACACCTAAAATCCTGAACTACGGAAAATGTCAGATAATGAACATTTGTCATGGAAACCATCAAATCTTAGGGCGATTTGCCATGGGAGTAGCAATTTGAGTACCTAAAATTTATAGAGGAAGTTCATACCTTTGGCTCTAAGAACAGAGAAAAGAGCTCCTGTGGTCCAAAGTGTATGGAGGGAATCAGCATTATTCTTTTTTTCTTACTTTTCTTTACTTCATCCTGAGGGCAGTCCTGGTAGCACAGTCTATACACAAAGTTGGGGGATAAAACTCCGAAAGAAATCGTGGCTTTTCAGTCAGAGGACCAGAAAAAAAGGTACCACAAAAGACAAAAAGTATAGGGGAAATTCAGTGAGTAGACAGCTAGAGGAAGATTCCCTAAGTTTATGTATGAACCTGATACAAGTTGTCATTCATGAGCTGCAAGTACATGAACAGGCACAAAGAAGAACGGCTTTGAGAACTGAGCTACAATATAAAGCTCTACCTGTAGCCCTGATAACTGTGCCACAGTGCATGTATGGGACAGACCCATGCAACACAGGCAAGTGTTTGAAAACTAAACTTACACCAGAATCACCACCCACAGAAACAGAGAGGAAGAACTCATGGTCTAAACCTAATTGGATTGATTGCTAAAATAAAATAAAAATAAAATAAAATAATAAAATAAAATAAAACAAAAATGATTAGCATCTCCAAAGGATTTTAAAAAGACCCAGAATCTCACAATATAATACCCAAAATATCCAGGATATAACCCAAAATTACTTCAGACAAAAGGAAAAAATCTGATCACTTTTCAAGGGAGAAGACAGTCAACAAATTCAAGCCCTAAGATGGCTTAGATGTTTGGTCTCAGACAAAGATGTTAAAGCAGCTATTATATGCATGCTCCTTAAGGTTAATAGTAAATATTCTTCAAACTGGCTTTTCCCTTTTTTCCTTTTTCTTAATTTTTACTATTGCATGCACAGATAACATTTCACCTATATAGAAGCATTTCTTCCAAAGAGCCTTTGTTTGTTTCTGGTTTTTTTTTTTTTTTTCTTTTTCCTGTTGCATGCAGATACAACACTTCACCTACACAGATGGCATTTCTTTCACAGAGCCTTTGTGTTCAAACTGTTTTTCCTTTTTTTCTTCTTTTTTTCCCTTAAGTTTTACTGTTGCATACAGAGATAACATTTCACCTACAGAGGTATTTCTTCCATAGAAAGGTGAATATTCTTAAAATACATGGACAAGTAGAATTTTTGAGCAGAAAAACTATAAAAATGAACCACACAGAGATTTAAAAACTACATACCTGAAATTTTAAAAGATTACTGGATGGTTCCAATGGCAGAAGGGGATGACAGAGGAAATATTTAGTGAACTTGAAAATAGATAAAAATGATCCAGTCTGAAGGGCAGTCAAAAAGATTTGGGGGGAAAAAAAAAAGAACACAGGTACAGTTACCTGTGGGACAATATCAAAGTTCTAATATTCATGTCACTGGAGTCTCAGAAAAAGAGAAGAAATTGATTGGTGTAAAAATATATTTGAAGAAATTATAGGTAGACACTTCTTAAATTTTGCAAAAGACATAAATTTATAGATTCAAGAAGTTCTGAGAACCCTACATAGCATAAACTAAAAACAAAACAAAAACCCATGCTTAGCCAGAAATATCATAACCAAACTACCAACAAAAAAGATGGACAGATAGGTAGGTAGGTAGGTAGGTAGGTAGATAGATAGATAGATAGATAGATAAGTAGATAAAACACACAGGGAAACAATTTGAATGACTGTGGGTTTCTCATCAAAGACCATGGAGGCCAGGGGCGCCTGGGTGGCTCAGTGGGTTAAAGTCTTTGCCTTCAGCTCAGGTCATGATCTTGGGATCCTGGGATCAAGCCCCACATTGGGCTCTCTGCTCAGCAGGGAGCCTGCTTACCCCCTCTCTCTCTGCCTGCCTCTCTGCCTACTTGTGATCTCTTTCTGTCAAATAAATAAATAAAATCTTAAAAAAAAAAGATGATGGAGGCCAAAGATGGTGAAATAATGACTTCTAAGTGCTAAAAAAAAAAAAAAAAAAAGGAATTGTTAGCTCCAAATTCTATATCCAATAAAAATGTTCTTCAGGAATGACGGCAAATAAAGACATTTTCAGCTGATGGGAAACTAGAAGAACTAGGAACTAGCAGACCTGCTTTAAAGGAAATATTAGTGCTCGCTTCGGCAGCACATATACTAAAAAAAAAAAAAGAAATATTAAAGGAAGCTCTTAAAGATGAAGAAAAATGATACCAAAGGGAAACTTGGAACTACAGAAATAAAGGGTGACAAAATGATAAATATAAAGGTAAATATGATAGATTACTTTTCTCCCTTCTGAGTCCTTTAAGTATAACTGTCAAATGCAGAAAGTATAAAATTAATTGTCTGGGGAGACTTTCAAGTGAGTATGTGAATATATATTAAAACTCTAACATAAAGAAGGGAGTATAAAGGGACCTATGTGCATTAAGGCTTCTACATTTCTACATGTTCCCATTAAAAACAGACACTGGCAGATTATATTTTAAAGCAGACTCAGCTATATGTTGACTATAGGAAATCTACTTTATATATAAATGGAGACTAATAAAAGTAAAAGGAAGGTAAAAGATATATTATGAATATACCAATCAAAAGAATACTACACTAGCCATATTAACATCAGACAGAGCAGACTTTAGAACAAGGAAATATTATCAGGATAACAAAGAACATTAAATTAATTATTAAATACTAATAAAGGAGTGAATTCTCCAAGACATAATAATCCTTAATATGTGTGCTTCTAACAATACTACAAGAAACTACAAGAAGCAAAAACTGACAGATCTAAAAGAGGAAATAGACAAATTAACAATATAGTTTGGAGATACCTACAGTTAGTAATCAAGAGAAGAACCAAATGGAAAAATCAGCAAAGATTTAGGAGACTTAACACTAATTGCCATTTATAGAACATGTCATCCAACAATAGGAGAATATACATTATTTTCAAATATTCATAGAATAGTCACCAAGATAGATCATATTCTAGGCCATTAAAAAGTCTTAATCAATTTATAAGAACTGAAATTGTACAAAGTATGTGCTTAAATGAAATTAAACTAGGAATCAATAACAGAAAGACATCCGGAAAATTCCAAGACATTTAGAAATTAAGCCGTGGGCCAAGAAAAAAATCTCAAGAGAAATTAGAAAATATTTTTAACTGAAAGAAAATGAAAATTCAACATATCCTAATTTGTAGAATATGGCTAAATCAGTACTTACAGAGAAATTTGAAAAATTAAATGCTTAAAAAAAATTTCAAGTTGGTTATCTAGCCTTGCATTAAGAAACTAGTGAAGAAGAACAAATTAAACCAAAATAAGCAGAAGGAAGGAAATAATATATACATTACTATGGGAGTGTATTCTCCAAATATATGAACAGATATACATGGAGTAGAAAACAGAATAATCACAGAGAAAATCAATTAAATCAAAGAGTAGATCTCTAATAAAACCCCAGCCAGACAAAACATGGAGAAAAAATATGCAAATTACCAACATCAAAGGAGAGGTAACACTACAGATCTCACAGATACTACAAGGACAGTAAGGGAATACTACCAACAACTCTAAACACATAAATTCAACAACTTAGATGAGATGGATCAATTTCTTGAAAACTATCAACTATCAGAAGTCACTCCAAACTAAATTTTTGGTGATTGGAAGGCATTCATCTCAGAAAACTCTACAGGCGTTATTCAGGACAATTCCCTGCTCCCAGGCGCTGTTTCTCCAGCCTCAGGCTGATTTCCCATATCCCCCCTCCAGCTACCAATAAAGATTAGTTCCAAATTTTGGCCATTGATTCTTTGGTTGTCCCTTTTCCTTATAAACTTCTAGTTTCATCCTTCACCATCCCCTCCCCACCCCCACCCCCCCACGATTTTTGTTGAGAGGAGAACTGATACAATCTTCGGAAACTTGGACAGCCTAGGCTTCTACAGAAAAATTTTTGAAGAGTATCTGATTAGCTTGAGTCCCTCTCCTTATTATCTGCTGCCCAAACTTTCTCAGCAGCAACGTGTGTGCTTGGTTTCAGTGCACATTCAGGAAGGATCAAAGCACTTCCTTGCTACTCTGTACATGGCCAAGCTCTCAATCAAGAGCCTTTCTTCATCTAGCCACACTGCTTTCCAAATCAACCGGTTATCAGTAGCATGTGGCCTGTCTCATGAGTTATTTCCTGCTTTGAAGAACCAACAGAGTCCTCAGAGGAACTAAGCTCCTTGCTCAAATAATTGTGATAAGGTTAGGACACTAAAAGGACATCTGCTATAGCTCTTCCTTCTAATTTAAACAACTTATGCCTGTAGATTCTGGTTTATGGATTAACTTCTAGGGTTCCTTCTCTCTTGTCAATTTTCCAGTTAGTGTGTGTAAGTTTATAATAGGAAGGAAAATACATATACCAAGAACATAATTCTCATCTCTGTCTGAAAAATGACAAAGTATATTTTTACCAATTTCTTATAATTTTGGAGTCATATCCCCCAACTAATACTAGTACTGGACAAATACATATTCTCGGGCAGCATTTGCCACTACCTTGACAGGTATGACGAGTTACATTCCTAGCAATGGTTTTTTTTTTAATTTTTT
Source organism: Procyon lotor (assembly GCA_028646535.1). Lineage (NCBI taxonomy): Eukaryota > Metazoa > Chordata > Mammalia > Carnivora > Procyonidae > Procyon > Procyon lotor. The sequence continues at coordinate 58,866,353 of CM053615.1, forward strand.
TATTAACATATAATGTATTATTTGCCCAGGGTACATGTCTGTGAATCATCAGGCTTACACATTTCACAGCACTCACCATAGCACAAACCCTCCCCAATGTCCACAACCCAGCCACCCCATCCCTACCCCCCCACCTCCCAGCCACCCTTAGTTTGTTTCGTGAGTTTAGGAGTCTCTTATGGTTTGTCTCCTTCCCCATCCCATCTTGTTTTATTGGGGGAGAGAAATTCCTAGCAATGTTTTGAGAGAACACAAGAGCAATGGAGTTTGTAGTACATTCACTAATGAAGCCAAAAAGTTATAATGTTTGAACTTCCCAAAAGCCGCCCCCATAATTAAAATGAATTTCTTTAAACCACTAGAACTGGGCCTCATTCCTCTCCCACACTTCCTGGGAATTCTGACTGCCATCCAGGGTCTTCCCTATGATTTAAGACCAGGAGGACATGGTCTTTGTGGTGTCTCCCAAATCAGACTTCTCTTAGTTACATGTTGACTACTACTTTCTCATTGAAGCGATCCCCGACTTTGAAGCAACACCTGAATGCTGGCACCAACACCTATCTGAGCTGAGCCATAGCCCTGATTTTTAATTTTTTGGTAACCAAAATCCATGGTATGTGCTTCTCTAAGAAAATACAACTCCTGATGACTCTTTTCTGTCTTTCAACAGCTAGCAGGCGCTGCCTATCATCCCTCTTTATGCTCTACCCCTTATTTAAACAGGTATTTCCCTCTTTTGTTCTCTTGTTTCCCTTTCTAAATCCCTAGGAGTATTAAATTTAGGGCTTGATTTTCACTTGGAAATGTTTTCCATATTTGTGGCACCAATGCCACCAGAGGATTTACAGTAGGTCAAGTGAAGAAAAACAGCGTGCAGAGTGAATGAAGAATTAAAAAAAAAAAAAAAACTCTTGCGCAACAGATAAATCAAAATGCCACTCAAATATTCTCTGCTAGAATATATTTCATTAAATAATTCATGGTTATTCTGAGAACTAGTTGGATTAATCAAAAAAATGAATTTATATACTCATTCTCCTTTAAAACATGGATTTTCAGATTTGAATGCCTGAGAAAATTTTTTAATTCTTTTAAAAAGATTTATTTATTTTAGAGAGAGAATGTGCACATGGGGAGGGGAAAGGGGCAGAGGATCTCAAGCAGACTGCCCACTGTGTGAAGAGCCCCATGCAGGACTTGATCTCACAATCCGTAAGATCATGACCTCAGCCGAAACTAAGGGTCAGACACCCAACTGACTAAGCTACCCAGGCACCCTAAATGCCTAAGGAATTTTTAAAAACACTAATACCTGGGTCTCAGCCACAAAGACTGATTTAACTTGTATGAGTTGCAACCTGGGCATCAAGATTTTTCAGAGTTCCCCAGGAGACTCTATTGTGCAACAGAATGACTTTATCCTGCAGGCAATTTATCATGACAACAATCACCAGGAATCTGATAAAACATAGATTGCTAGAGTTGCTGATTCGATAGGTTTGGATGGGGTCTGAGGATTTCCATTCCTAATAAATTCCCAGCAGAAGCTGTTGTTCCGGAGGTCATATGGTGAGAACCACTGCTTTCTTCCTTTTTTTTTTTTTTTTTATTAACATGTAATGTATTATTTGTTTCGGGGGTACTAGTCTGTGACTCATCAGTCTTACACAATTCACAGCACTCACCATAGCACATACCCTCCCCAATGTCCATCACCCCGCCAACCCATCCCTTCCTTGCCCCACCCCAGCAACCCTCAGTTTGTTTCCTGAGACCAAGAATCTCTTAAGGTTCGTCTCCCTCCCTGGTTTCATCTTGTTTCATTCCCTTCCCTTCCTCTATGATCCTCTGTCTTGCTTCTCAAATTCCTCAAATCAGAGAGATCATGATAATTGTCCCTCTCTGATTGACTTACTTCACTTAGCTTAATATCCTCTAGTTCCATCCATGTTGTTGCAAATGGCAAGATTTTGGGTTTTTTGATGGCTGCATAATACTTCATTGTGTATATATACTATAACTTCTTTGTCCATTCATCTTTGATGGGACATCTAGGCTCTCTCCATAGTTGGGCTATTGTGGACATTGCTGCTATAAACACTGGGGTGCAGGTGCCTCTTCGGATCACTACTTTTGTATCTTTGGGGTAAAGACCCAGTAGTGCAACTGCTGGCTCATAGGGTAGCTCTATTTTCAACTTTTTGAGGAACCTCCATACCATATTCCAGAGTGGCTGCACCAGCTTGCATTCCCACCAACGGTGCAAAACGGTCCCCCTTTCTCCACATCCTCGCCAACATCTGTCATTTCCTGACTTGTTAATTTTAGCCATTCTGATTGGTGTGAGAACCACTGCTTTTAAGTGCATACGAATTAGCTTCAGGTGCAGAGGATTCCTGTAAAAGGTAGGTCTACTTCAGTTTGTGTGGGATTGGAGTAGGTTTCTGCATTTCTAATAAGCTTTCAGGAGATACTAATACTGCTGATCCACAGACCATATTTTATACAGCAAAAGATTAGAGCACAGGAAGTTAACTATTAGAGTAGGACATTCATGAAATAAATACGATTTTGTGAAATAGTGAGAAAAAAAATTTTGTACCAAAACACCACTTTGAAGCAAATTTTCAACTGTAATTTCAATATCATCACACATATATATGAGAAAAATTTTATGATCTTTGAGAAATTACGAGAAAATGTTTAATATCATAGAATGAGAAATTCAAAATTACTTTTTCTACGTTTTATATGTTTATTCAGAAAGTGATTCAACTACGGATGATGCTTAGCACTATGAAATCCAACATTTTAAAATCCTTTTCCCTGCAATTCTGTTTATTACATTTTTTATAGTCCTGAAGAAATTCTCTTATCTGAAGTTTTTCATGCATTCGGGTTATGTTGCATGATGTCTGATGTCATCAGGAATAAAGGCTGCAGTGAAGCAGTAGCTATCATCATAACCCTCTTTAACCTAAAAACAACAGGGACTTTCTTTTCTGTGCAGGCAGCTATGAAGTTAACCAGTAGTGACTGTCCATCTGGAAGGAACTGGTTATCTTTTTCTTGACAATTATTATGTCTAGCTGAGCACCTGGATAGGACTTCACAAGATGGGTAGCATCATAAGCTTTCCATTTACTTTGATCTGTCCCCAAATATCTACTAAAGGCTTTTTTGTCCCAAAGACAGCACTGGGTTGCGAATTGGAGCAAATGCTGATACAGATTTGTATTGTCCAGGATTCTTCAGAGCACAAATCCGAGTTTCATGGCCTCCCATGGAGTGGCCAAAAATAGACATCCTTTGGGGGTCCATTGGAAAACTGGCATTTATGAGTTGGGGAAGCCCCCCAATTACGTAAGAATACATTCTGTATTTGGGGCTCCCGGGTAGCTCAATTGGCTAAGTGTCCATCTCTTGATTTCGGCTCAGATGATCACATGGGTGGTGGGATAGAGCCTGGAGTCAGGCTCTTGGGGAGTCTGCTTGATGATTCTCTCCCTCTGCCACTCTTTCTCACTCTCCCTCTCTCAAATACATACATAAACCTTTTTTTAAAATATAAGTCTTGTGGTAGTTTTTAAAAATCAGTGCCTGAAAAGTGCCTATAGAGTAAGAATTGGAACCACTGGGCTTGTGAATAATCTGGAGGCCATTTTCACAAAAGAGTTCTAATATTACAATTTTATAATTCTGTTTCTGCTAACCACTTCATATTTTTTATTTTCTAGGCTTGAAGTTAGCAGGCTTAACAATCTTTACACTCCTACTCTGCAAGTGTTTATCCACTTTTACGTAAATGACAAATCAATCCCTGAATTGTGTTAAGTGCTTTCTATCTTTTGGATAGTGAAGGTCTTTTAATAGGATGAAGAGAGAACATTTGGTTTCTTTTGTGTCCTTCTCATACACATTTTAAAGCAATGGCTTCAGTTTTAGGAACTGCTGGCTTTTCTGGAACACTGAATGTGAGACTTCCAAATTCTGAGAAAGTAAGCAAATAAGCAAATAAAATGGCATTGTAGTGTGATAACTGAAACTTTTAGACTCAAGACTCTAGATTTTAGAGGAAGTGGCTGATATAAAAGTGGCAAGGAAGAGAACTATTAGAAAATGATAATGTGACAAAGCTATCTTTCAAAAGTAGGAATAATTATCAGATTTTAGTAAAAAATAAAATCAGTAATATGTATATTTCTCTCTTGCAAATTAGGATTATTCTTAGCAGTCTGAGAGCTCATGTTTGACAGTATAGAGGCTCTGGGTGATCAATACAAGTAAACAAGACCTGATGGGGTGACAGCCATCTGGGCTCTCTGTAAAATGAGAAGGTTCTACCTGACACTGTTTCTTAGTCTATGGGGGCAGGAGGAGGGCACACAATGTTTTAAGAAGCTTATGAAAGCAATAGATCCTCTCTCCAGAAAAATTTGTAATTTGCATGTGATTCCATAGATTTCAGATGCCCTGATCATGGCTGATGGACAAGGATGCCTGGAGCCCAAGTGAACAGACACTTCACAGAGTACTTGGCATAAAGGAAGTTCTGTAGGTTGGTGATAATGATAATAAATAGCTTTGTTTCATGAGGTGAAGAAGGAGAAAAAAACCCACTTGTTTCATAAATGGGGTTTCATTCAAGCTAGTGATTAGTAAAAATTCCTCCCAGATTCTGGCAACAGGCGGTCAGCCTCTACTGTCAACATTTGTTATTTTGAATGCTCCTTCTTTCCTGTTTTTAATCAATAATTTTTGGCAACTTGGGAGATGATCCATTTAAGAACTACTGACTATTTATTAATTCCTTTGTACCAAGCTCTCTGATAAGCAACTAGTCTGCATTAGCTCCTTTAATCCACAGAAACCCTAGTAAGTGAGGTGTGCTAATGAAGAAGTTGAAGCTTCCGGGAGTAACTCTAGGGATCCCAGGGACTACTGTGTGGCAGGAGCAGCTCTGTTGCACAAAGTGAAAAATGTAGAGAACGCTAATCATTTTTTTTTTTAAGAAATCCACCTTCGTTGGCCCAGAAATTACTGAAAATTTCTTCCATATTCTTTATCTTTTTTTAAAAAAGATTTTATTTATTTTTGTGAGATGGAGAGAGAGAGAACACAAGTAGGAGGAGCAGCAGGTAGAGGGAGAAGCAGGCTCGCTGCTGAGAAAGGAGCCCAATGTGGGACTCGGTCCCAGGACCCTGGGGGATCATGACCAAGCCAAAGGTAGACACTTAATCGACTGAGCCATCCCTGCATCCCTTCTTCCAGGTTCTAACAACAGTCCGTTAATATTCATTTTCACCGTTTGTTGTTTTGGATTGTCATTATCTCCTGATTTTCATCAATATTTTCATGTGAACTCTGGACAAGGTAAGCTAGGAATGGCTAGCTCTTGAAAATGCCATTTGGACCAGAACTATAATTTCCACTGTGTAGCTCCAACATTGCCATTTGGTTTCCTTATTAGCTTTGGCTTTCCTCAAGAACTTGCTACCTGGAATATAAAATGAACCTTATTCTATGCTCTATACTTGCATACCTTATTTTCCTTTTCATTCATCTTGGTTTCATGCTAAGCATGAAATTAGCTAGAACATTCCACTTCAAAGTGTTCACTGCAAGGTTGTGAAGAACATCATTTTTGTAAAGACTATCATGCTCAATTTTATTTGGTAAATCGTTGCCATTAATGTCAGTAGGGGATAGAAACTGCTCATCCTGTGATCATCTGCTTTCTCTTTATAGGCTTCTAGCCTCTGCCCTCTCCTTCCACCATTTAAAAATCTTTCCTGATGCATATTCCCGTTTGGCCTCATATTATCATCCTCTACACATTCTCCTTGAGTGACCTCATCCACTCTCAGATATTCATGACATGCAAAGCTCCATTTCCAGCCCAGACCTTCTTCCAAACTCTTGACTTGTTAAATCATTAACAACTTGGATCAACCATCCAGTTTTCGGTGGACATCTCAAACTCCACATGCCCAAAATAAAGTTATTATCTTCAGTAATCCTTCTACCTCCTGAATCATCCACCTCTCTCCCACCATACACCCATACAGAATTAACTTCTGATGTTTCTCACCACCCCACAACTATCACCTGCATTAATTTATCCTTGTGAAACTCAGAATCACCTATATTCATTGTTCCATGAATTGTTAATTGCTACTTTCTGCATATATAAATAGGAAGAATAACATTCACTTACCCCAGCAGGGTGGGGGAGGAGGAGTTGCAATTGTTTGAAGGCTCTTTCAAATATATTTTTGTGTGATTAAAGTGATGGAATATCTTTGAATGAAATTAAGTATAAAAGGCAAACTCTTCTATCCCCTTAAGTTTTTTTTTTCCTTTTGGCTTAGAAAACCTTAATACTTTTACTCAAGCCATCTGGGTCTTGGAAATATCATGTGCCTTTGATGACTATATGTGAAAACTATTTTTTGCATCTTTAAAAATTCCTGAAGGAACGCTATTACTAAGTTTGTTTTCCTTTCTATTTTTAGGACAACAAATTACAATTAACTTGCAATTCAAAAGACAAATTTGGAATATATTTAAGCAGTTCCAAGGGAACATCACAGATATCAAATGATCAAATTAAAATATTGATAGCTATAGATAACTCAAGTGTTTCCTTGACTTACTGTCTTTTGTTTGGATGTAATTTTCTTTCATTTTTAATTAAGTCCTTCAGCACCATCTGCTCCTGTAATACTCTGCCATGCTTAAAAAATTTTATTCCCAGACACGGCAGTTTTGAAATTATTCCATCAAAGTTTCTTAAAGAAAATAAATTGGAAAAAGAATTTCCATTCCTCCTAGCTTGTTTCTTAACAAACGGCAGACAAAGAAGACGTTTGTTACCGAAGAAACACAGTGCTACATGAATATTTTGTTATAATCAGACATTTCCCTTCTGATTTTCCCTCTGACCCTAAGGCTAAGTGGGGCCTGAGGAAACAACATTTTATGTGCTATATGTATGATCTGTGCAATAATATGCCTTTAAGAGATGCTGATCTCATTTTTTAATCGGAACTATAAAATGGAGTGAATTTTCATGTAGTCTTATCCATTTTATGGATAAACACTGAACAAATGACTAAATTGCCAAAATAAATTCCCCAAGGGAAGCTGATAGACTGAAGCAGTAACACCAGTAAAAGAAATCCAACAAAGGAAATGGATTCTTCTTCTATGAAACTGAAGCATACTCTTGGAGAAAAATCAGACTTTTCCAGGGCACGCTAGGAGGCTCAGTCAGCTAAGCATCTGACTCTTGATTTCGGCTCAGGTCATGGTCTTGGGTCATGGGATGGGTCGGTGGGGTGTCTGCTTGAGATTCTCTCTCTCCCTCTGCCTCTGCCTCCCACCCCCACCCCAGGACCCCCTGTGCCCTCTCCCTCTCTTGAAAATAAATAAATAAATCTTTAAAAAAAAAATCAAACTTTTCCAATTCTTGCTAGTGGTAGTAGAGGATTAGGTAGCTGCCTTTTTCAATGTGTACAACTCCATGTCAGTGATATTGATTTAGAAATATAAATAAGTGATATTAGGATAGTGATATTGAAATTGTTATATACAGAATAATAGGCCATTTGTCTTCCTAAAGAAGTCCAAGTATGGATGCTAAATTGTTTACAGATCTATTCATCCTTTCAGTCACTATTTAATACACATCAAACACCCGCTATGTCTAGATTCTATATTTTTTGGAATGAATCAATAATTTTCTTATAATTTATAACAAAATGTATTCATCATCATGTAGATGTAATTTGGACCTCCACCCTCTGATATTTTCTACCTGAATCCATTTTCCACACATGAGCCAGAATTCACTTTGTAGAGTTAAAATTAAATTGCACGATGAAGTTCAAACTCCCTAATAATGGTTTATAAAGACCTTTACAGTTTGATCTGCATATATAAATAGGAAGAATAACATTCACTTGCTTACCTCTCCTGCCTTGCTGTTCCACCTTGCTCTACGGCCATAATGAATTACTAACCGTTCACAAACAGGCCTTTGCATGCTGTTTCCCCCGGCCAAACACTTGTCCTCCCCCTCCTTGTCTGACGCTCCCTCTTTCAGTTTCTAGCCTAAACATCTCTTTGGCTAAACTTCTTCAAGGACTATAGCATGGGCGGGTGAGTCTCTTAGGCAGTCAAATGCTCTCCTCCTGAGCTATAGGCACAGGTGAACTTCTCAAGCACCATCTAACACTCTGGGCCTTACACCTTGCAGCCCCTATCACAAGTGACTTCCTTGTCTCACTCTTGCTAGACTGTATACCCCTCAAGGACAGGCACTACGCCTGGCCTGCTCTGCAATCTCATGATGTGAAATACAGCCTTGGCACATCTTGGTGATAGTCATTTGCTAAGTGAGTAAGTAGAAAGTTGAACTATGCATTCTTCCCATTCATCTTGGTAAGGTCATTTTACAGTGACAAGCGTGTGAGATAAGGAAAATTATCCTTAGTCTTATTACTTGACTACATGAATTCAGACATCTGATGGTAAATGCACATAGTTAAGTATATTCTCTTTTCCCCCTCATACATTTTAGTTCTAATTTATCATGAAAATGTTTCATCCTGAAATCAATAATGCCTGATCTTTCCTACCGAGAATATTACATGGCTTCTTCTTGCTTGGTGCTTTATGATGGATCAAAATACAAGACATCTCCAAAATCAACTTTTATCTTTTTTTTTTTTGAAAGCGAGGTAGAAAGTAAAATGAACTACTCTAGAGAAATAAATATGCTCTTAGTAGAGAGATGAGAACTCTATTTGAATAAATTGTTTTGGTCTGTATAGTGTAACAAAAAATACTGAACTTCTGAAAAAGTTTTATTTCATTGGTATTTTCTCTTTAAGTATTTATTGATATGGATATGGCACCCCCGTTTTATAGCATAATTTAAGTGGTATCTATAGATCCCAAGATCAAATCTGAAAACTAAATAAACATGTATCTTCATTTATTTGACCAGGAAGAATTAGTTCAAACACTAATGACAGTTACCTATGCCTGAATTTTAATTTTCACTCCTCTGTATTTTCCTAAAGTTTGACAAAAAGGTCAAAAGAAAACCAATAAACATTTTACACATAGGAATGAACAGAAAAGATAGTAGAGAAATTAGTAAGTATGGGTGTTCTTTAAGTTTCATGCTATCTTTAAAATTCTTTAACTTTATGACTTCTCAATTGTACTATGCAAAAATATATAAGATTTCAGCCTATTAGACACAGCAAGAATTCAGATAGAAATGTCTGTCGAATGTTTCTTTCGCAATAGAAATGATTAATGAAATAGTTTACATATGACTTTGGTCATAATTAAAGGTGAATGCCTTGCATATAATAGGCACTCATTATGTGTTAAACGAATAAATCCATCAATTAGTCAATGAATGGTAAATGACCTTGGTGTAAAATTGTGTCTCTGCTGCCCTCCAGTGGTTCATGTGCTTAACTCCAAAAGAGAAAATTAAGTGCCTTCTATTCCCAGACCCTTATTTGAGGGGAGTATGAGTGTTCAGATTTGGGGGCTTGGTATTCCTTTTGGGCAGAGCTTTGTATTCAACCTCTGTGATAGTACCTTGGTAGTTCAAGGCCAAATGCATTATCTGTCTTCTTCCACCTGCAAAAAGTCAAACTGAAGCAATCACAATAGATGGTGTCAATAAACACTAATATGTTTATGTTCACCTTTCGTAGAGAATTTTTCATTCATGCCACAACTTCTAGTAAGAAATTGTGGTGAGGGGCGCCTAGGGGGCTCAGTCAGTTAAGTGTCTGACTTTGGCTCAGGTGATGATCTCAGGATCCTTGGATTAAGCCCTGGGTCGGCTCCGCGCTCAGCAAGGAGTCTGCTTGTCCCTCTCCCTCTTAGTCTGCCTCTCCCCTGGCTCGTGCTCTCTGTCTCTGTCTCTCTCAAATACATAAATAAGCTCTTAAAAAAAAAAAAAGAAACTGTGGGGATAGTAATAATAATAATTGCAACTCCTTTATTAGAAATAGCTCTGGCCCCTTATTAAGGGCGGATGGTGTTGTCATGTGCCGTTAGGCACTGAATTTTCCCATCAATGGCACATATTAATGAGCAGCCTGGAACTCTAAACTTACAGATCATCTAAGTGTAGTGCTATAGGAAAATGTTAACTTAGCAGCAAATACCATCAGCAAATATCAGTGCTGCCACTGGTGAACGCTAGAACTATATTTTGGTATTGCTTATTTTCCCTTGTTATTGTAGTTCTTCTGGAATATACTTTTAGCGTTAAACAAGGAGTCTCTCGATTCCTGGCTCATCAGCCGCCACCACACCTCCAGGTGAGGTGATTACTTCTATCTTTTTGCTCATCTGCAGTCTATCTTTTGAATTATAGTCTCTTTATTTTATTTAATTTGTCTCTTACTTAAAAACAAGTTTCCCTTCTTGGTAGTATGGAAGTATGAGGTATTAGCCTTCATATCAACAAGTGTTTGTGTTTTCCTTATACTCGGATCTGAGAATTTTGTGTATTGTATCGCTGTTTTCATAAGCTCTTGGGTTTATTTAGCAAATCTGTCATTTTTGTGCTTTTTAACTTTAATTTTGTGAGCTGTTTTCAATTAAAATACTGGAAATATTATAAAAACATTTATTTTTACAACAAATCTTAAGAGAATAATTTCTTTTTTTTTTTTTAAAGATTTTATTTATTTGACAGCGAGAAACACAGCGAGAGAGGGAACACAAGCAGAGGGAGTGGTAGGGGGAGAAGCAGGCTTCCTGCCGAGCAAGGAGCCCGATGCGGGGCTCGATGCGGGGCTCGATCCCAGGACTCTGGGATCAT
>CM053615.1:58877719-58915532 GCA_028646535.1 Procyon lotor
CTGGCACAGTTATTAATAGTGCCCCCTGCACTCGCAAAGTGCCCGACTTTGGACAATAAATTATATGGGCATTTTAGTTAAAATGCAAGGTACACATGACAGCCAAGTAAGTGCTGTGAACATTATTTTAGCTGCAGGGTAGAGGTGACAGCCTCATGAAACAAACTGGCACATTGGCCATAAAACGTGCATCCACTATCTAAATGAACCTTCTTTTTTCCGTAAACTCAGAGACAAACTCATGGGCCTAGAGTGAGGGAACACGGTGCTTGCGACTGTCCCACTAGGCCCACATAGTCCTCCTTAACATTGTTCTTTTCTTAAGATCCAGTTTAAGCAGCATCTTCTTCCACTTTCCCAGACTTGCTAGACAGAGCCACATGCCCTTTCCCTTAACCTTAGGTCACCCTGCAAATGTCACTCTTACAGCACTTGTCCCACAGATGTGATTAAAATGAGCTGTTTATGTCTTTGTCTCATACTCAGTTATAAAAACCTTGAGCTTTGGGGCCAGGGACCATATCTTAGACCTTTTTCTATCCCCAGGGTTAGTACATTGACTGATGTGATATTTCAATGAACTGTATTTCTGAGGCTTTTATAAAAGGCGTTTTTTTCTTAAGGTAGAAAGAGAATAGCTGAAATAAGACAGCAGAACTTTTAGGTGAAATAACATCTTTTATACGTAGGCAGGAAGGTTTCCTTGGATGAATAAGCTCTCAACTGTGGAGTTATACAAATATTAAGAAATAAGAACAGTGAATATTATATTAAGTTTGTGGGATGCAGATAATGATGGGCCCAAAGGTGAATAGATCACATTGAATGCTTTCATTGTTTATTTTTAATTTTTTTTGTTTAAATTCAATTAGCCAATTTACATTATTAGTTTTTGATGTAGTGTTCAATGATTCATCAGTTGCATGTAACACCCAGGGCTCATCCGATCACGTGCCATCCTTAATGCCCATCCCCCAGTTACCCCATCCCCCCACTGAATGCTTTCATTGTCTAAAAGCAAAGTCTGTTGAGCAGCCAGACAGTGAGAGGCGCTGGCGAGGCGCTGGCACAGGGCTCGAGTTCAAATCCCTGTTCTGTCACTTCCCAATCCACCATGTCACTCAGCGAGTGCCTCAGCATCTTCCACTGTTGGTGGAGAGCATAGTAAAACCACCACAGAAGCTTGTCAGGAGGAGTCATTAAATGAATATACAAGAAGCATTTAAAATTGTCCTTTGCATGTAGGGAACACTGTGTTATTTGATTTGGTAATTTAGAAACCAAAACCTGAATGATTCAGTGGTTCTCCTGGTCTCTGGATGACTTGCAAATTTACCATTAATATTTACGTCTGGGAATCTATCCCAAGGAAAGAATCTCAAGATGGAAAGGCACATAGATGACTTTCACTGTGTAAAACAGATTAATTGTACTATTCTTGTTGACATGGAAGAAAGTTTTGGCCCCCATTTCTGCCTTCTAGCTGTGGCACTGGCTTGCTAGACAGAGCCAAGAGCTGATCTTTCCAGAATTTTGTGAGACAGATGTTAAATATGGCCATTATTAAAAACTAAATTATAAAAATTTAGGTGATGGAGGGTGGCTATGCTTGTGGCGGGCAGAGCATAACGTATAGACGAGTTGAGTCACTCTGTTGTACGCCTCAAACTAATGTTAACATTGTGTGTCAACTCTACTCAGGTTAACAAATTAAAATAAAAAAATTATAATTAAATAAATCATATCAAAACCAAAGTAATAATACTCAAAGGTGATCGCTTCCTAATTATTTTATTACATTGTACTATTATCTACGCTCTTGAAATAATTTACATTCAATGTATCTGCGCAGTAGAAATAGTATATAAAGGCATGCTACTGCACATCTCTCCCTAATTCAGTATTCATCCTTTGCTCGAAATGGACTGGTTGGAGTATTTACACTGCAAAAATCAACAAATGCAACAAATGAGGTGGTTTTTTTTTTTTTTTTTTTGGTCTCAGAGAGGTGGATATTAAACATATATCAGCAACTCTTGTCTAAATAGGATATTATTTATACAGTCACTGCAAATGGTGTTTTAAAGAGTATAGATAATACAGAATATGCTCACGCATTTATGTTTAGTAGAAGTGGCAGGTAGCAGAATTGTATAAACAGTTTTTTATGATAAATAGAAAAAAATGGAAGAAAATATACTATCACATTAACAGGCTTGAAAGTTGGGGTGATTTTTTTTCTATTTCAAGCTTTTCTATATTTTGTATTTTTCAAAATCATTCTTCATGGCCACGTATTACAAGAAAATAAACTCGATTCATTAGTTTCTTCTCGCTTGATACTTCCAAAGTGACAGAAGTAATAGATATACCATTAATATTTTTACAAACTGTTGAGATTAGTTAAGACCAAGGAAGTAAATGTTACAGTGTCTTGACATTTATGGAGACATACATGAGGTGTTATGGAGAACTTTATTAGAGTAACACCTTCCCATCATGTATGGTGGCATGGCAGTCTTGGGTCATGTTTAACTCTGTTTTTTAAGAATTTCAGCATCTAAAGTAAGAACCTGCCATGGGCCATGCATTATAGTTTTCATTTATTATCTCATTTATTATGACAAACATAAAGGCAGATACTATTATTATTCTCATTTGCAGATAAGGAGTGAAGGCTAAGAATGGTTAAGTAACTTGTCTAAATATGATGAAAGTAGGAAATGATAGAGCTGAACTTCAAGGTGAAGGTTGGTTTAAAGTTCCTGTCTTTTAACTCTAAGCTATTCCATGTCATCAGCATAATATTACTCACAGAGGGAAAAATAAGATTTACATTAATATCAACTTATTAGGCAGGATAGAGTTGGTTAAGTTCACTTTGCCCGTCTTTCAAAAGTATCCAAACAAATCCACTTTCAAATTGTTACAAAGTCACATCATTGTATTTAGTGGTATTTGTCGACTCAGCAGACTGTCTACTGTTTACTTTCGTTCTCTTATCCAACTTTCATCTCAGCTGGAGTCTGTTTAAAGTAGGGCACTATTTCCTCCCTCAATCCAAGGACCACATGAATAACAAATGCATGAAAATGAGCACAACACCTTCCTGTACCCAAAGAGAAGCTTAACTTGAATCCTAGCTGCTTGATGAGAAGGACGTGACATTACCTTTTTAGGGGCTTGACCACATGGCCATTGGCATACCAGCTTCTGATTGAATGGTTGTTGATTAACATGACCAAATGACCGAGTAACCAAGAAGCCGGGTGTGTTTGCTCCTTTCTGTTTTTAGTAAAATTAGAGCTCACATTTGGGATATACTCATTTTTTTTCCCTGACATCATGAATACAGCATTGTTTTTTCAGTATGAGAAAACACTTTGTGCTGGAAATTTTTCAGATTCCCCAAAGAAAGAGGATGTTCAGTATTGCTCATCATTTGGATTATCTTAGAAACTGATACATTTATTCTCCTGGTGATATAATAAAATGCAAGTTATTTTTTATGATGATGCCTTTGGAGTTTGTAAACTTCATTGATAATCTTAGTCACTTATTAATGTGGTATCATTCATTCTTTGTCACAGAACACTTTTGGTCCTTGTCTTCAGGAATGGTACTGGACACAGGCTGGTAGGAGTTCTGGCCCAGCTTGTTAGAATGTCTGAAATTGCCTCTCCTGGGGGAATTCATTTGGGTTAAGATATGGTCTCATAGGGCTCATCTAAAATGTGCGTGTTACCCAGGAATGAACATGTCCCCAGTCATTGACAATTCTTAGCATAGTATATAGCATTATATGTTGAACACTACTATGCACCTTTATTTTACGAGGAAGCAGAGGCTCATAGAGACTACGTGCTATCTCTAAAGACACATGGAAAGACTTTGGAGACTAGGAAAAGGAACTTGATCTTAACATTCTCTTCCAGGCCTTAAATGTCCTCATTTCACTGCCTTCATTATTGAGCCTAGACTGCACGGTATGTTGCCATATAATCTCAGCTCCCTTACTCTCTAGTCCTTCAGCTGCACTGATCCTGGGGAGCACCAACCTCGAACTAATCTAACCAGCTGTCCTTGGGGCTCCTATGTGCATACAGTATTGTTAGATGAAGTGAGACAGTGGTACAGCCCGAGGCCACGACAAAGGCTCGGTCCCCAAGCCCAGTTGGGTCCTCAACATGGCGCATGGAGTTCTTCTGCATTCTCTAGTCTGCTCCTTCACTCACTTTCCTGAATGGGGCCATATCCTTTGGGTCCTATTCTCACCCCTCACTTGTCCCTTTCTCCCCTAAGTCCTATTTTACTGAGAAGTTGCCTACTATTCTGGAAATGTGGCAGAAATCTTGACATTTCTGCTCCTTCTTTCTGTTCTTTAAGGTCAATCATATTTAAAGCAACTGTGTTTCCCCAAACACGCGATGAGTTGCTCTTTCAGCGCACGTCAGTATTCATCTAGGACTCAGTGTCCTGGATTTCAATGACAGCTGTGCCTGCTCTGACTCAGTCATATGTTGAATCTGTGAATCCAGGCTTTGTATACATATGACTTAGGAGAGGAAGTTACTCAAATATATCTGAAGATAAATCACCTAGACTCAGAAACTTCTAGGTATTGGAGTAAATGGGGTAATTTAAAAAGTGGAGTTTGGACAGGAGTTCTTTGTGCATATTAAACACACTTAGTGCTGCTTACATGAACTCCTATACTACAGACTTTAAATCCCACCATACAGTTAATATTCCCTGATAAAGCACTAAATATTATTGAAGTATGTGGTTAAGGCGAGTATTCAACAAAACATTGGTTACTTTCATATACAAAGGTTTGTATATTTTTCTTACTTTTGGGTTACGATACCGAGCTCATCATTGAAAGTATCAGTAGTCGGAATGATTTAGAACAAGCGACTTTTCCCCTTGTCTTTGAACATTGGGAATCTCAAACTAAAATTAAAACAATAAACTATTAATTCTACAATGTCTATTATTAATTTTATTGAGGAAATGGTATATGGACAGTTCGAAAAGAATCCACTAAGTACTCTTGCACTATTTAAAAATATGACAGTCTATTTTTTTTAACACATTATTGTGAGGATTCCTTGATTCATTCATGATAAAGGACTTAGGACAAAGGTATCCATCTAAAAAAACTCTCTTTATTCTCTGTCAAGAATAGAGAAAATAATTATGAGATAGTTTGTGTGGAACATCCTTATCACTTTCTATAGTATTAAAATAATAGCATATTTTTGTGGTTTTTGTGCCAGTATATTCCATGAACTCTGACATTTAAAATGTTAAGGACTGTGTTTTTATGATGATGTTTATTCTCAGAGCAGGTGTACGGATGCTTATTCTACTAGGCCTGGTATTCTTGGCTAGGGTTGATGTTAAGTTCATACTAGTTTAAATTTTACCATAAACACAGTAGACTGGGCAAAAATATTCTTTTAATTTTTTGGTTTTACAATCTGATTATAGCAGTGAATAAATTATAAACAAATAAAGTTGAATCAACAATCTGATCATTTTATTTAAAAGCCAGGATGTTTGGCTTTGTTATCTTTTTATCACTATATTTTTATCACTATATTTTATCACTATATTTATCACTAATTTTTCAAAATAGAGATAGTGTGCATTTGAATTAAGGGCTTTAGCTGTAAAGTCTGGAAACTATAAATCTTTCTGGAATATAAATTAGGGGTTGTTTATATACATAGGTAGGTTTTTTTTTTTAATGTACCAAATCCTGATGTAAACCATCAAAATCAATTATTCTGTTCCTTATGAGACTGAATTTTAGTAAATTTTAGCATGTAAATATGTCATTTTTATGTAACTTTGTGGTTTAGGATAGCACAAATAGGACTTACCATGATCCATAAGTGTAAACATTCAGGTGCTACCTTACCGGACATCCGTTGTATGATCAGGAAGTATTAAAATAATCTGAAGCCAATGCTAAGTCTTTCTGGCTATTATTAGCTGTTTGAAAAGATCTAGATTCTTCCTTATCTGGAGATACCCTAAAGTATTAGTTGGCGATTCAATGTTTAAATATACTAAAGATACTTTTTTGCTCATGTAAGATAGAAAAAGAAAACAAAACAACATAAATCTATGAAATCAGATTGTTTGTGAGGAAAGTTGTATCTCATTAGCAGTTTTGCCCTTGTAGCTCTTGAAATTCTAGTGAATCACAAAATTTAAAGCTACATTTCTCATCTACATACAGATACTACATCTTCACTTATCTACACAATACAAATGAGTTCGATTCTTTGGGAAAGTAATGTAGAGGAAAAATAATTCAAGCATATCAGAAAACACAAAACTCTTTCTACTCGAATGTATTTAACCTGAAAACTCTTTAACTGGTACCAGTCTTACTCGTTTCCTTAAAAAAATTTCAAAGAAGCCCTCTGTCACTTCATAGATCACATATTTTCCCGTATTTCTTCCTGATTTTAAATAACGCTAGTCTCAGTTTCATAGTACGCTGGCCAGAAACCGTACCACTGTGGACATTCTTGCTACTGCAACAGGTGTCTGTCAGTTTCTTAAGTTGCTTTCCTTTCCCTGAGGTGGTGTTATTTCCGGTACATTCCAAAGGCTCTGAAAAAAACTTTCACAGTTCTTGCCAATCCAAACCATGCCTCCAACCTCAAAGTTATTGAGAACTCACTGTCTTCAGGCTTTTATTATATAGGCAAATGGTGTGAGTCTTTCTCTAATTCCAATTTTTAGGAACTAAAATATTTACTAAGAATTTTGCAAAACTGAAACTGAAAATGGAAATGATTTTTGTTCAGAAGCAAACACTCTGGACATCTGGGAGTAGGATTGATTATATTCCTGGCAAACCTAATGAGAAAACGTTTTCATCATCCATTTAGACCACCCTTAAGTTTGACACACGAATAAACAAAATGGACCTTGATAACTTGCAGTCTACCTGCTGATGTTTCCCTACAAGTGAGGGCTCCGCATGCGCTGTATGGCTAAGCTTTTTATTGCAGAACTTAAGCTGGGGAGGGATGCCTGTAGAAATGAGACCATTAACCACTTATTTGTAGAGTTTTCTCCCTCTCCATACATTGCATCCCTGCTTCACCAAGCAACACCCAAGCCCACCATCACATGACTCGGTCATGATCGGAGCACGCACACATACACACACACACACTCTAGAACTGTGACAAGGCAACAAGAAGACAAGATTCCGGAAACAAACCTTTTGGAAGTTTCTCAGTCCCGCTGAAGGCAACCAAAGTAAGAATATGTACGAGTGGAATGTTGACGAGCTCTCTCATGATTAATCCAGGCTCAGGCAGGAGAAAGTTCCTTCTGGACAATGCAAGGAAAATGCCCCCCACAGTTTACATTTTAAAGCATAGTTGGTTACAAAAGGGTCGTCTGCTAATGACTGTGTCAGCAGCTCCACAGGCTCTAAGTATAATCAGGAATTCTCAGACTTGGCTGTAGTGATGGACACGGCCAGCTGGTGAGTATCCACTTAGGCCAGTAATGCAAGTGTAGTGCTGGAGGAACAAGGGAAAGAAAATCCCTTTAGAATCCCTTTTAAGACAGTGGCAGAAGGACAATACCAGATGCCTTTGCCACCATCGCTGTATTCCCTGAGGTATAGGTTTCCCGATCTGATTCAGTTCACCACCTCTCTGCCTCACACGGGAACCTGGGGTGTATCTAATCAGACTTCTCCCCATCTCTCGCCCCCCCTCCTACTTCCAGCCCATTACCAATTCCTACAGATGGCACCGACTCCATATTCCTGGACTTCTTCCCCCCCATTGATTCCGACTGGTATGACACTATCCCAATCTCCTTTCCAGACATTCATCTCCTCTGGACGATGGTGATAGCGTCCTGTCTGTTCTCACCTGTGTCTTATTGTCCTCTAATCTCTTCTCAGATGGACTCCCCTTTTCCAGAGCCTTCCGTGGCTTCTCACCACATACAAACCTATTCCAGCCTCCCTCTGATGACAGAGGGCCTTGCTGGACTCTGCCCGTCTCGCTAGCCTCATCTGTTACAATCCAAGCCTCTATTTTAATATTTAGCAACCTGTCGTCAGTTCCCTGTGCCCAGCTTCTTCCTTCCATGAGCTGCTCATGCTGTTCTGCCCGCCTGGAGTGCTTTCCTCTTCTCTGCACCCAGTTAACATCTCAGCTTGATCATCATCCCTCCTGGGAGCCATCCCAGACTCAAAATCTCCTATCTTCCCAAAGTTGCGTTGGGTTTGCCTTCTCTAAACATGCACAGATGCACATATCTATGTCTGTGTCTATATATCTACAGATCTCTGTCTCTGTATTGTGCACATCTCTGTCGTTGTACTTACCACACTGCTCTAAGATTTTTTTGCCTTGTGTTGATGTATCCTCAATCTTTGGCTTCATGAGTCCACAGAGTTGGCCGCTGTGGGCTGTCAGCCAGTCACATTCTTCGCAGCAAGTTCTCCTGAAGGTGCACCTCCCCAGCTTCCAAAACATTCTGCTGTACGAATTGCCTCTGCCCAATGAGCAGTCTGTCCTGGAGACCATACCATGCTAACACATACCGCACTACCCATTATTTCTGTTGACAGCATAGTCAGCTAAAGTATGGATATATGATGGTATATTTAATGCCCAGCAATGTATGAGAGGCCCCATCTCCCCACACTCTCATCAACATTTGCCTTTGAATTCTTACATTGGAATAGAGTAAAAATGGTATTTCATTGTTTTAATTTACACTTATTTCACTGAATACTGTTGGTAATGTGAATTTTTCATATTTTTATTGTTACTCATTTTCCTCTTCAGTGGTTTTTGTTTGTATTCTTCATAGGTTATTTTTTTTTTCTTATTTATAGGAGTTTTAGTGTATGCTCACTATAAAAAATTTAGGTCATTTGTCTGTTATATGAATTACAAATATTTTCCATGTAGAATACCTTCACTACCTAACCATAGTGACTGATTCAGAAATTGCCTTATAGCTCATACTGGCCAATCCCAGGTCTTATATTTTCTTGGGCCTTTTGTAATAGGCACTTGCTTCTTAGATCAGCACCTGTGACGACCAGGTAAGCCAGAACTGTTGGAAGCTTTTGTGCTCCATGAACAAGAAATAATATGCAAGGCCAGATCTATCTACTGGACTTCTTTGTTATTTAAATTAATAAATTCACCCTTTGGGGGAGGCTTGGCTGTTATGAGTTTGAGTCCTTAAACTGCAACTAAAATAAGCCTAATGTAATTTTAATAGAAGAGATAGAGATTTGATGAGGTTTCTGTTGAGAATATCCTGTGAATGCTGTATATTTCATGGTAAATTTGAATGTTAGTAAGATGAGCACATATTTTATGTGCAACTTAGGAATCAGCAGGATGAACAGTGTGGCTACTTGTCCTTTCCATAAATAATATGAGGGAAAGTGCAGGGTTCTAGAAATTTGGTTGACTCTAGATTTGTGAGCTAAATTGGTACTAGCCATCAATGAAGGGAAGTCTGAATGATCCCCTCCCCCCAGGGGCCCTCTACCTTCATACACCCAGGAAGAGGACTTGTGAAGGAGCACTCTTCATCCTCTTTCCCCTAAAATATAGACCAAGCAGTGATGGCGCCTGTTTTGAATCCAGTAGGAACTACACCCTCTAGACCAGTCATTCCAGGGAATTATCTCCTGCTTCAAATTCCACCACAACCTGCACCTCAAGGCAAGCACAGTACCATGCAGTGCTAAGGGAAACAAAACTCTGTTGAGGAAAAATTAAGGCTTGAATTTGAGGGAGAGGGCTGGTTCGAAAAGAACCAGACATTGGCTGGGGGATACCCACTGCAGCGGATTCCAAAGCGTGGCAGCCCCTGGCTGCCAGCCAATTAGACTCCTTGCAGCAGTTTCTTGTAACCCTGATACAAAATGGCCTTCCATCCTCAATGCCGGCAAATCTGTTTCTTACACTAGTAGGCTCCTTTAGCCACAGAGGTTGGGTGCCACTCTTCCACGGCTTCTTCGGGGCATGAGGAGAACACGTGGGCTGATGGCCAGTCTTCCTGTTGATAAAACCCAAGCAGCCACCAGTGAAGCTTGCCTCACTGCCTACGCTGTCTTTGCTTCTTCATCTCAGAAGTTGGCTGAAATGCCCGGGAAAGAGGCTCAAAGAGCAAGTAGCACTGTTCCGAGCCACATCTTGAACTAGACACCTGCATTCAGCTGCACAGCAGCTGATGACTAGTCCGTTCCTGCCGGAGTCAGCCCATCACCACATTAGTACTTCTGGTCTGCACCAGCCTCTCATGCATCTGGTGAAGCCTGGCAAAGAGCCCTTCTAATGATCACAAAGGGCAAGGACCTAATTCTCTGTCTCATTGATCAGCAGGCATTGGGTCGCGAATGCCAGATGGACTGCCCTTTCCAGAAAACTCCAGGGAGGTCAAAGAGAGTGTGGGGTTGTATTTTTAAAAATGAATGGGATCTCCCATGAACTGTTACGTGGTTAGAGGTGCACCAGGAGGCCTACCCCTTATAAAATTGGAAAGGATTCTTGATCAGAAGATGTTTGTTCAATGAATTAATGCATTATTACTGAATACCTGCTGTATGTGGGACATTCAGCAACAGGCAGCGGAGCTTAATGTCTGGTGAGGGAATGAATAATAAAAATTACATAAATAATTATAATCTGGAGAGATATACTATATTGTAAAATTATATAAAAACTGACACTGAAAAAAAAAAAAAGAGGCTGGCCTAGTCGGAGAAGCAAGAAAGGCTTCTCTGAGGAGGTGCCAGTGAAGCTCGGCTCTGTAGGATGACTAACAGTCAGACAGCCAAACCCGAGAGGTGTGGGGTGGGCTATAATAAGCGGTGGGGGAAGAGTGTGCAAATGGCCCGGGATGCCGAGGACCATGGTGCTGTGACAGAAATGAAAAAAGTCAGTTTGTTGGGAGTGCAGGAAGTTAGGGCAAAAGCTGCAAAGGCAGATAGGGGAGGTCAATCCGGGTCTTTGTCTCAGTAAGAGCTTCATTCTAAGAGCAGTGAAACACCATAGGAATGTAGATTGCCAGAAAGCTACAGAGGTGAAGCAGATGGGCTGAGGGGAGCATGTGGAAGGGGAGGAAGCCCTTGAGCTGAGCCATGGAACATTCCAACCTTTCAAAGTCTGTGAAAGATAAAGAGCAAGGGAGAAAAAGAGATTAACACAAAGTCGCTAGTTAGGTAGAAAGATATGTGCTAATAAAGCAGTGTGTCACAAAAGGGAAGGGAAGAGAAAAGAGCATTTGCATAAGGAGAGCGAGGACCATGTTGAATGCTGCCAAGTGGTCCAATAAGACAGAACTGAAAGGTTTCCGTTGAACTTAGCAACACAGAAGTGGTTTATGCTCTTGGTGAAGGGCCGTCCTGGGGAGCAGTGGGGAAGGAGATATGACACCAGAGTGGTGTACACAGACCGAAGCATGAACAGGATGTGAGGAATGGAGACAGTATGTGAGTAGAATTCTCTCCAGAAGAGTGACAGTGAAGAAAGGAAAAAGTTAAGCAGCAGCTGGAGGGAGAAGTTGGTCAGAGGCAGAATTTATTCTTTCTTTCTTTTTTTTTTTTTTAAATAGGCTCTGCACCCAACATGGGACCTGAAGTCACAGCCCTTAGATCAAGAGTCACATGCTCTACTGACGGAGCCAGCCAGGTACCCCTGGAACTTATTCTTCATTTATTTTGAAGGTGTGCTGTGAAAGATCCCATAGAGAGAAACAGATTAAAGATACAGAAAAAGAAGAGATAATAAATAGTTTAAGGTCTCCAGGAAGACGGGAAAGGCTGGTGTCCTGAGCATGGGATCTTATAGTACAAGGTGATGAGGAAGGGATAAGTACACACATTTGTAGGTGGGAATGTCAAAGAGTTTACTGAGCCCTCATCTGATGACTTCTATTATTTCTGTGAGGTGGAAGGTGAGGTTGAAGAAGATTTAAGACTGTTAATTCTGGAAAATAAGGGAGCGCACAGTTGAGGTTGTCACTGCAAAGTTTTGCTGGTATCATACTATAATCTGGTGTGATTTTTTTTTTTCCCTCTAGCACTTCTCAGCTTCACAAATGACAGATGTTGAATGGTTAGGTTTATTTGGGGGGGCTTGGGGGAGGGAAAGGTATTTGTTAGTGATACATTAGTCCGGGGAAGCAGCATTCCAGAAGAGGGAAGGAAATGTGATGCTAGGGTGCGAAGTGGATGTATTGAGAATAGATACAGTCAATAAACAGATGATGATACTGGCCACACAAAGAAGGTAGGAACATGGACAAGAGAAGAAGCAAAAGCTGGGAAGTGAGAGATTCGGTGATGTGGGTAGCCAGTTCAGGGGTTCACCGTGGGAACACAGCCCATGACCTGAGACCATTTTACTTACGTACAGTTAAGTTCATTTCTCAGAGTAGACACCAGCTCTGAGGCCACTGTGACTGCATATGAGGGACAATGAGGTGGAGGGAGAGGAAAGGGTAGATTGTAGACAAATATGGAAAGGATAAAGTCAAAATGAATACCAGATTTCCAACTTGAAAAATTGAGTGGAGTTGGGTTGCTGGAGTGTGGAGACCTGGAGAACTCATTGCTGGGGAGTGGGTAAGGGGGTGGGGGCGGGTGGAAGAAAAATTGAGTGAATATGAATAGTGGAGTATTTAATCGTATGCCAGTAGGAACTTCCAAAAGGAAAAAACTATCAACTAAAATGGTCAATTTATGTCCCATAAAATTTATAAATCTCTATCTTGGGCTTTTTGTCAGGGTCCCAAAATGAAATCGATGGCCTCTTCAAGTTGAATGTGGTTCAACATTCTTCAACACTAAACATGCTCCTGCCATAGGATCCAACAATCATGCTTCTTGGTATTTACCCAAAGGAGTTGAAATGTTGAAATTCTTGTAGTTACAAGAATTGGTGTGGAGACAGTGAACCTCTAACAGGTGCTCTTTGCCATCTCCAGACCTGAGGATCAAACGGGCAGAAAACCACTTATTCCAACTCAGAGACAGAGGTGACTGTGTTGAAGGAGAGCTTCTTATTGGGAACTGAAACCTTTGGTTAAGGGATTTGGACAGCTCATGGGTCATAAAATGACATCTGTAGCTGTCATAACTTTTTATATATCAAAACTTCAATCAAAACATGAGCTGAATAATAGCATTGTACTTGACTCTTTACATACATTCTTTTTTTTCAATGAGCAATAATCATGCCTCATGGACAAACTGGCTACGTGGACTAACAAAGCTACACATTCTTTTTTTAAGCCTTTATTTCTTAGAGCAGTTTTAGGTCCACAACAATATTGAGGAGGCACAGAGAGTGCCTCTGTGAAATTGAGAAAATCAATTTCTCGCAGATTCTCACCATTAGCCAAACCCAATAGGAAACTGGAGGGCAAGGAAGCCCATTGGTAGAGTTCATAGAAGTCAGTTTCCACACGCATAGAGCAGGGGACAAGTAGAGCTAAAGGATAAATGGAAGGATGTCCTGGCTGATCTCTTTAAAGGGTTCCAGCTTTTCCCAGAGCACAAGTCAGACTCCAGAAAGAGAGCAAGCCAGTGCTCCCATTTGTCCGCAACAATGACCTTTCCGGTCAGCATGTCACACTTTAACCCACTTTTCTACTTGCTCCCAAAGACTTGGCTACACTGCTTCTCTGTGGTATCACCCCTGACACCTCTGAAGTACATCTTTGGTACTCCAGTGTGTTACGGGGCTTTTCCAGAGTATGGATCTGTCTGTCTGGATTTTCTGAACTATGGGACAAAATTATTCTCCAAGACCTCTAACCTTTTGATCACATCCATGATCTTGGCACTTCTTCCTGATTCATTCAGCCCCACTGTCCATCTGAAAACCCACTGGAAAATCCAATAATGGCTACAGTTCAAAGACATGAAGTTCATACATATGGCTTAAATAGTCCTGAGGGAAGAAGCCCTCCACCAGCTACCAGGGATGCCATTGCCATAGACTGTTCAGACTTTTAATGCTGCTGCCAGAGATATTTTTTACTTTTAAAATTTATCCACCACACACCCATTATAATGGTCAGAATCTGTGACACTGCTGAGGATGTGAAGCAGTGGGGCCTCTGAGCCATTGCTGGGGGGAATGCAAAATGATTCAGCCATTTTGGAAGACAGTTTGGCAATATCTTATAAAACTAAGCATACTCCTGCCATTAGGATCCAACAGTCATGCTTCTTGGTATTTACCCAAAGGGGTTGAAAACATGTTCACACAAAAACTAGTACACAGACATTTCTAGCAGCTTTATTCGTAATTGCCAAAACTTAGAAGCAACCAAGCTGTTCTTCAGTGGGTGAGTGGATAAATAAACTGTGGCGCATTCAGACAACAGACTATTACTCAGCACTAAAAAGAAATGAGCTATCGTGCCATGAAAAGACATGGAGGAATGTTAAATGCATATCACTAAAGTGAAAGAAGCCCATCTAGAAAGGCTACATTCTCCATGATTCCAACTGTATGGCATTCTAGAAAAGGCAAAACTATGGAGACAGTAAAAAGACCAGTGGTTTCTGGGGACAGTAGGAGGGAAGGGAAAGGGATGAGCAGGCAGAGCACAGATGATTTTTAGGGCAGTGGAAGTATTCTCTATGATTTAATAATGATGGCTGTGTGTCACTATGTATTTGTTTGAATACACCGAGGATACAATACCAAGAGTGGACCCTAAGGTAAGCTATGGACTTTGAGCGGTATGGTGGGTCAATATAAGTTCATCTTTGCCAAAAAATGTTCTAGCCTGGTGAGTGATGTCGATAATGGAGAAGGTGAGCACGTGTAGGAGCAAGTAGAATGTGGGAACTCTCTGTGCCTCCTCAATATTGTTGTGGACCTAAAACTGCTCTAAGAAATAAAGGCTTAAAAAAAGAATGTGTAGCTTTGTTAGTCCGCGTAGCCAGTTTGTCCATGAGGCATGATTATTGCTCATTGAAAAAAAGAATGTATGTAAAGAGTCAAGTACAATGCTATTATTCAGCTCATGTTTTGATTGAAGTTTTGATATATAAAAAGTTATGACAGCTACAGATGTCATTTTATGACCAGGTACAAATCACAAAAACATCTTGGTGAGGAAGGCATTATCCTCTATTGTAA
The DNA here is from genome assembly GCA_028646535.1 of Procyon lotor. Lineage (NCBI taxonomy): Eukaryota > Metazoa > Chordata > Mammalia > Carnivora > Procyonidae > Procyon > Procyon lotor. The sequence continues at coordinate 58,892,899 of CM053615.1, forward strand.
AGTTATTTTAATTTTTGGTTCTGTTTTTTAACTTAGGATTTGAACCTCTTCTTAGGCTTGTGTGTTGAGTTTTGGTAGGAGGCAGGTCCCAGGTCTGCCTCTGTAAGCCAAGAAAAATGAGTACTTGCTCTTGTGAACTCCAATAGCTAGATAAGGATGAGCGACCTAAGCTCAGACAATGAGACGCCATTGCTGGGACTTTGAATTTGGAGCAAGTGACACAAAGAAGGAGGTAGCTGGAATTCATTCAGTGGCCGTGGTGCCAAGAGCAGCCCGCAGTCGTGGCATAGCCTCAGCAGTATCCAGTGTCCAGGGATGGCGGTGCCAGCGGCTGTGCCCAGCGTCCAGCAGCAGAGCTGTGTCACCCTGACCAGGCTGTTCCTCTGTGGAGATCTTGGCCATGGGGCTTGCCACCTGACTGCCTTGGTTCCTGCCCGGCTCTCCAGTGTTCCCAAGTATTCCATCAGCTACCCAATGTCCTTCCAAAACATTTCTTTTCTCCCAAGTTAAGCCTTTCTCTCAAGTTGTAGGATATACGCACATAGACACACAAGCGCGTGCTTACTTGCAGGAAATATATATACATCTAAAATGTGAATAAATGAATAAATTTATAAATTTTATATGCATATATATTCTCATGGAAAACACCTTTGATATGACACAAAACTGGGAAGTCCTATAAGGATGAATCCATTTGACTGCATAATATTTTAAAATCTGCCCAGGAAAACATATTGCCAAAACTTAAATGTCAAAATGAAATAAAAGCAAAAAACCAACTTGCCGAGCTAATAGATAAGTCAGGATGTGTCTTACTTGAATTTTCCTCAACTTGTGGCAGTATTGGCTCTTCTTTTTACTTAAAGTTCTTTTTCTCTTGGCTTTTTTTTTTTTTTGATAGAGTTCTTTCCTGGTTTTCTTGTTATTTTTTGTTGTTGTCTCCTCATAACCTGCTCCCCCCCCCTTATCCTCCCATAGCAAAATTTAAATGTTGATTGTTCCCAACTTAAGTCCCCAGCACACCTCTTTTGGCTGTGCATGTTCTCTAAGAGTGGTTTCGACCATTTGACAGCATTAGACCACATCTGTGTATGTATGACCCCTACACCTGCAGCTGAATTAAATCTCTTTTGGAAACACCTATGTATCTAGTCACCCATATGGCTATCTCACAAGCAACTGAAACTCAGCAGTTGAGATACGATATTGTTAATCTGAAAAACATTTAATATCCAACTAGACTTAACAATGAAATCAGAGAGGATGGAAAACCTTCAAACTTTGCTTTCCCTCTCCATTGCTGCAGAAGACTCTCTAAGACAGAATGCCATTTTGACAGACCATACCTCCGGAGTGGCTTTCTAGCACTCTTGTTGAGCCAAAATATATCTGGAAACCAACTTGTCTCCAGATACTTGGACCCAGTTCCAATCACCTGTAAATGAAGGTTTCTGTGGAAATGTTGGAGAATATGTGCTTTTTCTTACTGGTGAGTTCTGTGAAGACAAGTACTTCAGGGTAATGACTGGCTATTAACAGGCTCTTACTGGCTAAATACAGTTGCATATAAATTCAGAACTTTTTCAACTTGACGTGGCTCTAAGTTGACTTGTAACACATGTTTCTCATTATTCAAGTGCCCTCAGGGATAAGATACCATGAGAAAAGCACTACCTCGATACAGCTGTGGTGGTCTCCATTGTTCACTTCCTGACCATCCTGACCATATGAAAGAAGCATGTTATTGTGGAGAGTGGTGGGAGACAGCTTAGGGAAGGCACTATAGTTTCAGAGGTGATGAAATTCAAAATTCAAAACCTTCAGAGGTGATGAAATTCAAACTTTTTCCCAAGGTTCTCAAGACCTAGAGTCTAGATTTCTATTGACTGAAGAGTCTGTCTGAATTTAAATGAATCCAAGATCCTAATACCTGGGGAAGTGGGTCCTAAGTCCCTATAACGTCAATGTGTCCAATGCTAAACTCATCATTTCCCCTAAAACCTGAGAATTCCTTTATCTTTTGTTTCAGTGACTGTCGCCATCTTCTCCTCAGATTCTTAAGCCACTAAGCTATGAGTTAGTCATCCCTGAGACCCTTCTTTTTCCTTAACTCTGTATTTATCTGAGTCTCAAGTTTACATTCTTTTTGAATTGTCCGTTCCTCATCTGTTCCCACACCTCACTTTTTAGCTCTAATTAATTTACCGTCTGTTTACTATGGCAGCAGGGAGTGGGTCTCCCTGCCAATCCCATCTCTCCACTACTGCGAGAGAGCTCCTTTTATAAATAAATTTGGCCACGTCATTCTCCTGCTTGGGATGTTTTATGACTTCCTGCTGCTTTTGGGGTAACCTCCATGCATCCTGGTGTGGCAGTCCTCTGTTGCCTTCTCCTCCCTCCTTCCTCATCCTGCCTTCCTCACACTGTTTGTCTTAGGAGTCGCTCTAGCGCCCTGAAATCACCACCATGCTCTTTCTGATCTCCCTGCTTCTTTGCATGGTTTCTTGTCTCCTGGAATGTTACTCCCCTGTTTATTCGGAGCCAGTCATGGCTTGTCCTTCAAGATTCTGCCTGGTTCTTACTTCCCTGAGAAATTTCTTTGATGGCCCAGTCCAAATTGGATGTCCTCCGCTCTCACCACGAGCTCACCCTCTGTGCTCACCTCTTTCTAAACCCACAGCACGCTGTTATGGTAGAATTCTTAACCTGCTTTTGACTCTGTGTCTCCACAAGAAGGTGAGCCTGTTGAAGACTGATTTTTGTGTCTTTTATGTCTGTGATTCCTGTGCCTAGCAGAGTTCCCAATGTGTTAGAGCCCTTGGTACCTATTTTATGATGAAAGAGGGAATAAATGTAACCACATCCTCCCTTCTCCCTAAGAATTTTAGGCCTTGCTAGTGGATTCTCTTGATGGGGGAGTGAAGAATTAAAGAGATTTCCTTGGCTTATTCTCTTAGGTCTCACTCCCGCCACCCCTTCCTTTCCTTTGAGTAGTATATGAAGTGTTACATCATGCAGAACCACATTTTGCAGCTTGGGGAAATGAGTGGAGGCCCACTGAATGCTGGAGGGAAGACAGAGCTGGAATTGTGGAGAGCTGCAAACGTGAAGTCTATGCTTCGGTAGAGAAGAAACGTTATCTGTGTTACTTACCCAGCTAAGTTAGTGGGGGAAGGGTGAGCAGGAATTCAAGACATATTCTGTGTAGAGGAAAAGAGTGGATTTGATTTGGCCCTTCTGTGGCCTTTGTCATTTGAGAACCTGAGGAGAAAGAAAGCAAAGTCCTTTCTTGGTTCCTCTTATGATAAAACTGGTACCTGAATACCCTGCAACTTTCCCTTCTGTCGCCTCCTCTTTTCTGCTTCGCTTAATCACAGACCTCCTCCGGAGTTTCCTGAGGTATTGTGAGGAGACATGGAAGATTGAAAACCATCATGTAAGTTCCTATCAGGATGACAGATTCATCCTTCTTTCTCACTGCCTGTCTCCTTTCTGCTTCTTCATTATAATTGGAGTGTTCAAGATTCCTACCACAGATTCCTCAAGTATGTTAGATTTGCTTTTAGGGCACCGTGAGATCACCTCCAAAGGAGCTCCCGTCTTAGGAGCTTCATTTCTCGTTAGAGATTAGTCCCAGCACTGTTTATATATTCTGATCCTGGCTAAGAGACGCACCATTCAATTCAGTTCAGCAGGTCATGGCTAGGTGCTAGGCCAGGCCCTGGAGACCAAAGGAAACATCGACAACTGCTTCCAGTAGGCCATGTGGTGGTGTAAGGAGAGAAACTCTTGGCAGGGTTCAGAGCACTGCAGAAGGGTCATAGCAGCCCCTGCCGAGCCTGGCCTGTCAGTGGGGCCCGCAGCCTCCAAGATGGCCACCAGCGGTGGAATCCTCTTTCTTTGAGTGTGGTCTGGATTTCATGACTCGCTTCTGATGACCAGAACTCAGCAGAAGTGATGATAGGTCACTTCCGGGATGAAGGTTCTAAAAAGACTGCTGCCTCTATCGGGTTTCAGAACAACAGTACTTGGTGAAGCAGAAGGGGGAACAGAAATGTTGAGGATTTTGGAGAGCATACCGAGGTGGATGTGGTGCTGTGTCTGTCGTAAGATGCTAACGATTGGATTAAAAACCAGTTTAGGAAGGACAGTGTTCTTAATCATGATTTTCGATTTGGATGTTGTGAAGTCATGTGACCTCCAAATAACAATGTCTGCAAAGTAGGACCGATTTAGGTGTGCAGCTCATAAAACAAGTTTGGGCTTGAGTATCAGTGGGGGAGTTTTCAGCACATGGGTGTTGTTTAATCATGAGCTGGCACGGAGGGTCATGGTTGAGTTCAGATGGAGCAAAAGTGAGGCCCAGGATTGAGCTCTTAGTAATATTGGCTCTAAGAGGCTGTATTGAAGAAGGATAAGAGCAAATTAATAAGGCAGGAGAGAGTGAGAAACATCTGTCAGAGAAGCTGGGGGAGATCCAGGCCTGCACATTGTTGGGGGGAAGAGAAGGAAGTTCCTTAAGGAGATGGGAACAGTCCACTTGGTCAAAGGCTGCTGAGAGGACAAGGGAGTTCAGGAATGGGAGGGCCATCCGATCTGGCCACATGGTGGTTGCTGGGGACCTGGACAGGAGGAATATTTCAAACTTGCAGAGTGAAAGGCTAAGACTGCAGGCAATATTTGTGTGACTAATCCTTAGGAGATCTATGCATATATTAAATTTCAGTTCGACTTAATTTGATTCATGGAATCCTCATTTTGGAAATCTGAAGCAGAATGTTTTTGAACTGCTAATACCATATTTAAAGTAGCTTTGCAGATTGCTTCCCAAAACTAGCCCTTTTTTGGGCCATGTGATTAAAAGATCAGAAAATGAATACAGTCGAGTTGTCCTTCACCTTTCCTAGGGTTAATTGCTAGTCGCACATACAGATTATGAAAATGCTTCCCTATATTCTTGAATTCAGCCATCTTGAATGGATTCTAGATGCTAGATGCATCTTCCTGCATCTTCTGTAAATAGCGCAGTGCACTTAAAGTGACTATGCTAAATAAATAAGGGCTCAGGAAGTGTGTACTGATGTCAACACTGCGTGGAAAGGAATTTTCCAGTTTTGAAAACTATATTACCTCAGGGAAAGAGAAGCCTTCATTTAGCCCCTCAGCAACTCAGCGGCACAAAATAACACTAGGAAAATTACACTGCATAGTGAATAAGTATGACGTGGTCAATTTATTCATAGTCTATTTTTGCAGTGATCTCTCTGAGCTATGCCAGGATTAATAAATGTGGTTTATGCATAACCATGATGCTCTCAGGAGACTTAATTTAATAAAAATATAAACCCACAGATAAGTCTTATTTTTGTAATGTTCTGGTAATCACGGGATTAGGGTAGGCAAATCAACAGGGCTTCTGGCTCTTTCTCAAAGCCTGATTGTGTGGCCTGTGGACCAAACTTAGGAGTTGCTCTAGGTTAGCCCAGGGCAAGGGGCCGGATGAACAGTGCTGATGAGGGACAGTCCTAGAGGTTCTGAGCTGTGAGTTACACACACCTCTCTGCATGATTACAATACGTACTTAAGGAGACATTTTCTATCTTCATGAGCAAAGTTAGATTTTTGAGATGTTTCTTGGGCAATAATGTAATAAGACAGTTGTTGATTGTATCTCTTTGGATTAGGAAATATTTGAGAATTGCAATTAACTGATGTGACTTTTAGGCACTCTCTGTCCTCTGACATTTTCTTCTGAAAAATCTTTTTCTGATTATTTCAGCCATTCACTTTTTAAAAAATAATAGGAAAACAATAATAAAATACCAAGAATAGAAACAACAGTCCAACATTTCAGGGTCAAGCCCAGACTTAGAAAACAAAAATCACTGCCATGTTTGTACATTTATATCCCAACTTCTTTCATATTAAATATATAGAAAATACACATTAAATAAAATTTGAAGCATACAGCACATGGTTTCTTGTACATTTCTACCATCATTGATTATTACAGCTTTGATTGTTAATGTACAGATACACTCTTGTCTATGTAACCATTCACCTGTTTTAGTTACTTCCAATTTTTAACTATTAGGAATAAAATGTCAGCATCTCATCCATTCTATTTCACGTGATGCTCTAATTGTGGATCATTATATCTAATTCAGATCACTATGGAAATGAGATTACTGAGTCAAGGTTTGTGAGTACTTATGAGGCCCTGGGTGTGTGTTTTCAAATTTCCTTCCAGATATTTTTGCCTATCCACACTCTGTCACAACATTCTCATTTCTGAACTCTTCATGGTAATTTGATGGATAAAAAAGATATCTTGTGTTAGTTTATTGTTAGTGTGAAATGTAACCTTAAGTGATTTATGTATTTACCATTAATACCTCTTCTCTTGTAAATCATATGAGTTGTTCCTAGTTTATTTTTCCTGTAGGATGCTTGTCTGTTTCTTATTTGATTTATAAGATATTTATGCATTAAGAACTTTAACTCTTATACACACTGCTAAATGTTCCCTCATTCGTTCAGTTTGCTTTTTTATGACTGAAAAACAAGGTTTTAATTTTTATAAAACCTAATTTATCAGACATTTTTCTTATAACTTCTCTCCCGCCTTTGTTTTATCCTCATAAAAGCTCTCTGGATCCCAAGAAAAGATAATTTTCACCTCTGTTCTCTTCCAGACTATCTAGGAGTTCATTATTTTTATATCAATTTTTTCATCAAAAATGTGATATTTTTATATCAAATTCAATCAGAATTATTCTTATAGAAAGTAGAAATATGGCATTCTTTCCTAAAACATCAATTGTTCTACCACTGTTTCTTGAATAATCTTTTATTCATCCCATTTATCTGAAATTCTGTCTTTTTGGAGTATTCTATCCTTCAGGACAATACGAAGACCAGGGAAAGGCAAAAGGAATTACTTTGAGCGACAACTAAGATGACTGCATAGAGCAGAATGTTAAAACGTGTTCTGGAGTCATGTTGGAGCAGACTGGCATGCCATGATTGATTACTGATGTCTCCTGTGAGCACACAAAACGGGAGGGTAATAGCAAATATGCTTTGTATTTGTATATTGTGTTTCATTTCATTCATGTTTCTTCTTGACCTATTGTCATACACTGTAGCTTTATACATCAAATTATATAGCCCCAATATATATAAAGGAAACATGTATAGAATTGCTAGGAGACTTTGGCAAATATATAGCCCCTGGAGAAGATTTTTAACATAGCTCTATAATTGATAGTCCTGGAAAATGGTAGATTTTTCCCCAGCTTTATTGAAGTTTATTTGACAAATTTGTAAGATATTTATACAACTTTTGATGATTTGATATATATATATAGTGAAATGATTTCAGCAATCAAGCTAAATAGTACATTCATCACCTCACATAGTTACCTTTTTTGTGTGAAAATGTAAAGATCTATGGTCTTAGTAAATCTCAAGTATACTATACAGTGTTATTAAGTACAGTTACTGTGATGTACTTTAGGTCCTCAGAACTTATTCATCTTATAATTGGAAGTTTGTACCCTTTTACCATCCTCTCCTTATTTCCACCACCTTACAGTTTCCCTGGCAACCACTAATCTACTCTTAGTTTCTATAAGTTTGAATTTTTTTTTAGATTCTGCATATAAGTTATACTGTACCATAATGTATGGCTTATCTCGTTTTGCATACTGTCTTCCAAGCTCATCCATGTTGTCACAAATGGATTTCCTTCTTTTTTAAGGCTGAATAATGTTCCATTGTATGTATACACCACATTTTCTTTACCTATCCATCCATTAATGTATACTTAGGTTGTTTTTTATCTTGGGTATTATGAGTAGGGCTGCAATGGATATGGGAGTTCAGATGTCTATTTGATAATGATTTTGTTTTCTTTGAATAAATACCAAAAGGTGGAATTGCTGGATCATAAGGTAGTTCTGTTTCTAATTTCCTGAGGAACGTCCATACTGTTTTTCATAATGGCTCTATCAGTTCATGTTCCCACCGAAAGCATTCAGGCATTTCCTTTTCTCCACATCTTTGCCAATACTTGTCATCTCTTGTATTTTTTTTTTATCTCTTGTATTTTTTATGATAGTCATTCTAATGAATGACTGTGGTGTGTCGTTGTGGTTTTGATTTGCATTTCCCTGATGATTAGTGATATTGAGTACCTTTTAATGTACCTGTTGGCCATTTGTATGTCTCCTTTGGGAAAATGATATTCAGCCCCTGGCCCATTTTTTAATTGTATTGTTTGTTTTTGCTATTAAGTTGTATGAGTTTCTCATGTACTTTGGATATCAATCCCTAATCAGATATATGACTTGCAGATATTTTCTTCTATCCCGTAGATTGCTTTTTTCATTTTGTTGATGGTTTCCTTTGCTGTGCAGAAGCCTTTTAATTTAATGTAGTCCCACTTTTTTATTTTTGCTTTTGTTACCTTTGCTTTTTGTGTCAAATCCAAACAATCATTGCCAAGACTGATGTCAAGGAACTATTCTGCTATATTCTCTTTTAGGTGTTTTATAGTCAGGTCTTATGTTTAAGTCTTAAATCCATTTTCAGTTGATTTTTGTGTATGGTGTAGATAGGGTTCAATTTCATTCTTTTGCATATGGATATCCTGTTTTCCCAGCAACATTTATTAAAATGCTATCTTTTCTCCACTGTGTATTCATAGTGCCTTTATGGAAAGCTAGTTGAACTAATATGCATGGATTTATTTCTGGGTTCTCTATTCTGTTCCATTGATCTCTGTGTTTCTTTTTAGGCCAATATCATACTGTTTTGATTGCTAAAGCTTTGTAATATAGTTTGAAAATAGGAAATGAAACGCCTACAGTTTTGCTCTTCTTGCTCAAAGTTTTTAGCTTTTTGGGGTCTTCTGTGGTTCCATAGAAATTTTAGGATTGTTTTTTCTGTTTATGTGAAAAGTGCCATTGGAATTTGAGGGAGATTGTACTGCATCTGTAGATTGCTTTGGGTAATGTGGACATTTTAATAATGTCAGTTCTTCCAGTGCATGAATATAAATTTTTCCACTTATTTGTGTTTTCTTCAGTTTCTTTCATCAGTTGTTTTTCTTTTTTTTTTTTTTTTCTTTCTTTTTTGCAAGGAGAAATTCAGCAACAAATGAGTAATTATGTCATCTCTTTGAGTTTGGCCCAATTCTGAGATTCAGAGCATTTGTTTAGTTTTTGGGATATTCATGTGGATACAGGTAAAATCTTACCTTAGGGACCAAAGACAGCAAATCTCCTATGTGAGAGAATAAGAAAATGAGGATTCCAAACAGGGAGAAGGTGGATTAATCAAGGCTCTGATATAGAAAGGCATATCATAAAGGCCTGATTTGGGGTTTAATGCCAAAATGGTATTAAAAGTAAGGAAGAGGTAGGTTTTGACATAGATGTATTTTAACTTCAGGTAAATACTCAACTGTGAATGAAAATAGGCTCTATGAACTGCACCTACAGCTAATGATCAAAGGATACACTTTATATACACTATATATAGAGAGAGTGGGGGTATATAAAAAGGTTAGTTATTTTACCACTACTTTCTCACACACTATCATTGTCAGCATTTTATCATTGAAAATAGCAGACAATAATATAATAAAAATTTATTAAGTGTTTGATGACCAAAATGCCAATTCATCACATAACAAGAGTCCTCTATTTGTATCATCAATTCACACCCAAAGTGTTATAGCCCACCCCTAATACAATGGTTGGCACATATTAGGCACTCAATAAAAACATGTTAAACAAACGAACCAGGGACTAAGATTCTACCAACCGTGCCAGTTTTGCCTGACAACATTACAGTATGTAATTGTTAAATATGGTGCTTTGCATATATTTTTCAGTAAAGACTTTAAAACCAAATAAGACAAATACAACTATGATCACTTCTCTTGTTACAGAATTATGTATATTTATCATGTCCTTTTCTACTTTCTAAATGTTATAATGAATATTATCATCCATAATCCATTGTTACAGATATGACCCTCCCAAGAACTTGAGAAAAAGGGTAAAATATAGCTGCCATTAGAGTTCAGTTCTGGTATTCACGCATAATGGATCGGTACACAGACACAAAACACCATGAAAGAAGATAAAGTGGCTTCCAGGCTAGAAGGGCGTGGGTATAACCTGTTTGAGTACATTCCATCCTTTTTTTTTTTAAATACATTATTTATTTATTTGACACAGAGAGAGAGAGAGATCACAAGTAGGCAGAGAGGCAGGCAGAGAAAGAGGGAGAGGCAGGCTTCCCGCTGAGCAGAGAGCCCGATGCGAGGCTCGATCCTAGGACCCTGAGATCATGACCTGAGCCGAAAGCAGAAGCTTTAACCCACTGAGCCACCCAGGTGCCCCAGTACATTCAATCCTTAATGGAAGTCATCAGAAAGACAGTTGCTAAACCATGGAAGCATGAATAAATATCTTCAGAGGTTCATATGAATTGTACCAATCCTAGTAACATCCCAAGGAAACTGAGTTTTAGCAATCAAGTTTTCAATTTCTCTTAGAATTATCCTTTGTAAGACAATATTGAGAGCTAAGGGCCCACTCTGTGCCAGTCACTGTTCTAAGTGTTTTATATCTGTTAATTTATTTAATCCTCACTAGAACGCTGGTAGGCAGGGCCTTTCACTGTCCTCATTTTATAAAGAATCCTATTTGGTAACTTGCTTACACTCACATAGTCCCTGAAGAGGCAGGGGCAGGATTTCTGAATCTAGCACCTGTGCCCTTCGCCACTACCCTGCACACCTCCTAGGTGAGCTTTTCTCATTTGTTCATGTATCAAGTATGTCCTGAATGTTTGCAGATGTGCCAGGGACTCGATCGGCACTGAGAAGCTAGTAGGACTCAAAACACACATGGTTCCTGCTTTCGTAGAGCTTACAGTCTAGAGGCAGATGGACCTTAGATAAGAATCTAAGTACAGGTTGAGGTAAGTGCTATAAAGAGACATTACGGAGTGCTCTGGAGTGTCCAGTGGGGACCCTTTCTTAGATAAGAAGACCAAAAAAGGCGTCTCTAAGAAAGTGATAATTAAGCTAAGATTAGATGGATTAGTAAAAGTTAGTGAAGAATGGGGAAAGAATGTACCAGGCTTTGGGAGGAGCGTGGCAGAGTGTTTCTAATCCCTTTGACAGGGCCTCAGAGGGAGATGGACATGTCAAGCTCTCAGTGCCATCAAAAATAGATTTCTCTGTGTCCCCTTGTTCTGACTTTATGTTCATTAAACAATCTTACTATACTTTGGCTTCACACATGCTTTCATAATAACAAGAGAATGCAATGATCGTGCGGAGGTGTAGTAGTATTATGAGAGTCATTTCTCCTTTTAAGTTAATAAATCCACATTTATATCATCCCTAGTACATTATCTTCTTCCCGAATTTGCAGCCTCAGGCTCTAAGCTTTCACAGCAGAATACCAAATCCTCTAATGGAATGACCTGGAGTCCAAGTTGAGTTCCCAAGCAACTCCAACCTGCCTTTCCTTTGACAACCTGCTAATATCCAGTCTTTCTTGTGAAGTTTTATTTATATGTGAAACTCAGTAAAATTAAAGAGAGGTGAATGATTAGAAAAAAAAAAAAAGACTAGATTTAGCGAGCACATTCCGTGATTATTCTGATTAGTTTTACCGAAAAGAAAGTCCATCTGGGAAAGCGTCTGAATGAAATCATGTTTTGAATATTGAGGGACTAAAACAGACACCATCTTGTCTGAGCAGTCATGTGCTGAGTGAGTAATGCTGGTATTCTTTTATGAGATTGTTGCAGTAGAAGACTGTAGTAAACGGTACTAGTAAGTGTTTCCCCACTACAAGCATGGAAACGAGACTTACTCATAATATTTATTTCTTCTCCAGAGTGCCTTTGCAGACCTGAAACATCTGAACTAACAAAAGGCCTCCAACTTATAATATAACACAGCTGCTCTGAGGATTGCGTGCATGCATGTGTGTGTGCACGATGGGAGGGGATTTCCTTGTATTTATCCATTTATGTGCCCTCTGGAGAAGGGGCCAGTTCATTCCAACTGGAATTCTAAGTGTCTTTTACTGGGCATTTGTTAGATGTAAAAAATTGGCTCATGTGTAAAGTATCTTCCAGGCAGTGTGCAGCTGAGAGCCATAAAACACAAGATTGTATATCGTTTGGGAGCAGTGGCACTAATGGGTGGCATTTTCACGGTGAACAATTCATTTTTCTACCAGTGCAGAATAGTGCAGGTCTTAGAAAGAACTGGGATTATATAGAAACTATTATCAAAAGCTAGGTTTTATAATTATTTGCTATTAGTAACTATTTACAATCAAGAAATTAACCCTCAACACATGCACTATGCTTTTAACAGAACATAAACAAAAATGGTTATCAGTTCCAGTAATCTAGCTCTTTCTTTATTCTTCACATTTGTCCTCCTATACTGGTCAAACAAAGCATAACAGATCTTAAATATTACCAAATTAGAAACAATGTAGAAGTTCTAAGGAAACTTTTCTTCTTGACTCTTCTGTCTCTTTGCCAAACCTGTTCATTCTTTTAACCAGCTGAATTTGACCCTGGGAATGCAGTGATGAGCCCTCTCTGCCAGGGAGCTCACAGTCTGGCTGGGGAGATGAGTGAATACATCAAAAATTAAGATAGCGTGGATAAGTGCAAGAGAGGCCTGTATAGAACACTCTAGGGGAGCACTCTAGGCACTTATGGGGGGGGTCCAGCAACGGGGAGGGCAGTCTGAGGTGACTCCCCAGAGAGGGTGGCATTTGAGCTGAACAGTTGTTAGGTAGGTAGGTGTGAGGGCAGGGAGAGAAGCAGGAATCGCAGGAATCGGCCTCTCCAAGAGGTGGGGATATGAGAGAAATATGCTATTTCCTTTCTTGCCTAATTTATTTTTGCCTCCAATCTTTCTGTCAATGGCGAAAGAGAGTAAGGAGACAAGAATTCAAAGGAGGAAGTGAAAAAAAATATACAAAAAAAGAAAATTGCAGATCACATTGCCATCTGTGGGACAAATTGGCTACTTGACAATGGATGTCTAGCATTTCTCTCCCCAATAACTAGTAGAATCAGCCAAAAAATGGAGAAACAACTGCATCCATATAAGAAACTAGCCAAGGTGCCATCCAAATGTTAGAATTTCTGTTAATTACAGGGCACAAGAGATCTATTTAGAGAAGATTAATCAAATTTGACTTGCAAATCATTTACCTTAGAAATTAGAGCCTTCTGAACATCAAGAAGGCATTGGCCTAGAAATTAGAGCTTTGCAAAAATTAAGAAGAATTACAAGCATACATTAATTTATATGGTCCAGGGCTTGAGTTGGAAATGGACCATCAGATTATAGGAAAACCCTCCTCCTAGAAGGCCTTTGGCAGTGGCCGCCTAGAGACTCTGATGGTGTAGGTGTTGGGGGGGAATCCAACAGGATTCAAGAGTAACCATCCTGAGAGTTCAGGACCAAGGAAGGCTTTATCAAGTCACTGGCTGCTAACAATGGCGACATTGGAAACCTTTCATCAAAGTTCAGGCTACTAACTGTTTAGAGTGCTAAATTAGGAGTGGGCAGAAGTGGGGAAAGTCTCTATTAATAGTGACACAACTTATACATGGGTTTCTGTAGCTTAGGCTGCACCAGGCGTGAGATCCAGTCATTCAGGATGAGATTTATGGCATGTAAGTTTTGAGAGACTCAGATGAGAAACCCCAGAAATGAGATTTACCTGCCAGGACTGCCTGCTACCCCTGATCCCTCCACACTCCATTTGGGCTATACTGGGTCAAGGAGTTCGAGATCAGCCTTACTTGGGGGAAAGCCAGAAGGGTCAAAGCACCCTGTTTCTCAGAGATATACCAGGTGCTTCTCAAAAGAATAAAGCAGAAGATATTTCTTTCACCAAAAGTAGAGGAAAAAAAAACCCAGACCTTAAGAGATATCCTTTTCCAAACAAATTTATTACAGAAAAAAGAAAGAGGCTTTTATTATATAAGTAACAATTTTATTATATAAGTAACAAATATACACAGTATTTAAATTTTAGGTATAGAACTTCATTGTTGATATATTTATGTGTGTTTGTGCAAGGTGCTATTTTTTACTTTTTCTTTCTTCTTCTTCTTCTTCTTCTTTTTTTTTTTTTTTGCTACCCAACACGGAGACTTTCTTCTTCCTTCCCACTCTTTGGGACTTACTAAGGAGTCAAGGCACTTCATTAGGTTAAAGAAGTCCAGGGTTTCAGCTTCTTGACCCTTGCCTCTAGAGCAGTGGGCACATGCACAGGATTAGCCAATCAGATGCTCCTAATCAGGAATTTGTGTCTTGAGTGAGTCAAATAGGAGCCAATGGTAATTTAGAATGTTGTTCACTGTCAGGGCGCATGGAGGCAGCAGAGTCCAGGACAGAAGTGCTCCTGCCAAGATGTCCCCAGAGCCTAATGACTCCTTGGCCCTTGCTTTGACATAGTAGTGCCTCCTGCCTAACTTTCTTTGATTTTTACCCCTTTTTCAAGTTTGTTTCTCTAGCCTTCCTGTTGATTCTGTGAGCTTCATGGTATTCTTTCTGTAATTCCTTTTCCCCCTAAATTAGGGAGAGGCGGTATTCATTGATGGTATTCATCTAATATCACAGAACAGGAACTATTTTTTTTTTAAGTTTTCCCTGATAAAGAAGTACTTTTTTTTTTTTTTTTTTTAAGATTTTATTTATTTATTTGACAGAGAGAAATCACAAGTAGGCAGAGAGGCAGGCAGAGAGATAGGGGGAAGCACGCTCCCTGCTGAGCAGAGAGCCTGATGTGGGGCTCGGTCCCAGGACCCTGAGACCATGACCTGAGCTGAAGGCAGACGCCTCAACCCACTGAGCCACCCAGGCGCCCCCATAAAGAGTTACCTTTTCATGCTCTCGTGGGCATTTAGAGTTTTCAAAGTTATAAAAATGTGAAAACTTCTTGTCATAAGCCATGAATGTTTAGTGCTGGGATCTCCCGCAAGGTTGTGTCCTACTGGTTGGTGCTCAGCTACCCTGCGCTGTTCATGCCTGGCCCGATTGATGTCTGGCTACCCCAAAACAGGTCACCTAGACACAGGTCATCTGTTTTCCCAACATACTCCTTAGTATCAACCACCTTCTGTGTTCTCAGTTGATGCTATATTCCTCTTACCTGATCAAAACCCCTAGTTTTTGTTTTATTTATTTTTTATCATCATGACTTAAATGGTAGGCCCCCTGGTATACCTTACAGCTCAATCAGGTTAAAAATGGGACCTAATTAGTGGTGTGGAACAAGCAGGTCCAAATTCTCTTTTTGAATATTAGCCAATCGTACCTCTCCCACATGGGTGTCATAAAAGCTTTAGCAAGACCTTCTCATGGCTCAGAGATATGCCTGATTTATGATTTCTTGATAGCACTTAACATTTTATTTGGATTTAGAGATAACTCTAGACACATCAATCAAGCAAGCTGTTTGCAAATCTTTCTTCTCAGCTGTTACTGGTGCCAGATTGTCTAACAAATAGAGGCACAAACAGATGTAATTTGTGACTGGTGGTGACCGTTCTCTGTCATGCAGAAGGCCAGCTGGGAGCACAATCCACAGTACAATCCACGGCCCAGCTCCCAGACACCTCGTACACATGGACAGTGCTTAACTTATCATACTTAGAAAATAATAAAAGCTATTGTAGGAAATGGATTTAAGCATTTGCTTGCAGACTTGATAGCTGAAAAATAGTATTTTAGATTATATTGTGAATTATAACATGTATTCACATTATCAGATCATGCAAAGTAGCACTTTCCTTACATGATTAAAAAGCACACATGTATTGTGTATCAATTATACCTCAATAAAAAAATATATGTAGCTGTGGTAATTGAAAAAGAGAACTTTAGCAAAACAATCAACAGGGTATGTAATTGATAGTCCAGAGACATGACAGAACTAATATGTGGGTAAAGACGTGCATATATGTATCTGTGTATATATATGCACATATGTATAAATACATACATATACATACACACATAGTTGGTATATGATAAAATTATAGCAATTTTGTGAATAAAAAGGAAACTTATTTATATTTTTTGATTTGAGAGAGAGAGAGAGCTCATGAGCAAGGGGGAGGGGCAGAGGCAAAGAGAGAAGCAGACTCCCTGCTGTGATAACTAGGTCAGAAAATATCTAGGGATCATATGCAAATAGAGTTCACACATAGATATCAGGAATGAAGTAGAACCATTCTCTACCTAAGAGAAAGTAAGGGTAAATATTTGTTACTGACATTGCAACTGATTACTAACTATAGTGCATAAAGAGCTTATGTCAACTATATAAAAATAAGAAGAAAATTCCAACAGGTGATTCAACAAAAGACATAAAAAATTCACCAGCTTTTCTCTCTCTGGGTTGGTTATGGAAATAAAACCACAGACTCAGATATTTTTGTCATGTGGGTTTGGATCCTGGCTGCCTTACTTTGGGGGAATAATTTAACCTCTGTTTCCTCATCTCTCAAATAGTATTATAATAATAATATCTACCTTGTATGGACGTTTTGATAAGGAAATACACCTATCCCATGCTTAAAGATTTTAAATTATTCCTGAAAACCCTGTCATTAAGTGAGTGACAACATTATTTTTAAAAATCCATTAATTTCAATGGGAATATTTTATTCCAACTTAGGCAGTTCCCTAAGCAGTGAGTACATAAGAGACACTCACATCCTTCTTTATAGCATTTATGTTATGGAATTTAGATCTTGATAATTCACAATATTTGGTATGTGGCAGGGCTACTGTTTGAAGGAAACCACTGAAAAAACAGGAAACATTTATCAGTACGATGTTTAGGGCTACTGAAAGATCAAACTTTTCAAGTATCTATTTGAATAAACTATTCAAGTATCAAGTATCTATTCAAAGATCAAACTTTAGAAGTATCTATTGATTGATATATTAATAATGTACTAATTGAAACATTAAGTAGTATACTAAATGTAATTTGAGATTAAAGAGAGAGAGAAACAACTGAAATAGGGCAAAGAACTTTTTTGAACCAAAATGCAAAATCTACACTGAAAATGTTAGTTAAGAACTTTAATGCATCAAATAATATAATGGCAAAATATGTAAAGGAAAAAACTCAATAGATTGCAGAAAATTTTAGCATGTGTTTTTCATGAGAAACCAAGTGGTCAAAAAATAAATGACAATATGTAGAGGATTTGAGAAATAAAACAATTGTAAATTTTGAATACTATAGCATGCAAGTATAGACTAACTCTATTCGCAGCCCCTGAGGACATTTATTAAAATTAATCCTAAAATAACACTCAAAGAATGATTCAATAAACATTAAAAATAAATATATTATTTCTAAAGTAAAAGAATGCTCTCCTACATTATTCTTGGGTTAATGGCACTAGGATATGTAAGATAGTTTTTTTTTTTTTTTAAGATTTTATTTATTTACTTATTTATTTGACAGAGAGAGAGAGAGGGACAATGAGAGAGGGAACACAAACGGGGAGTGGGAAAGGGAGAAGCAGCCTTCCTGCAGAGCAAGGAGCTGGATGTGGGGCTTGATACAGGGCTCCATCCCAGGACCCTGGGATTATGACCTGAGCTGATGGCAGCTACTTAGTGAATGAGCCCCCCAGGTGCCCTATTTTGGATAAACTTAATGGCAGTGATGACCTTAATATGTTGAGAGTCCTTACAGAATAAGTAGAGAAATTGTGATTATTCTGTTTTTCAAAAAAGGGTAAAAAAAATGAATTCTATGAAATTCACAAAGATCAAGAAGGTCATAAACCTATAAAAATCTTGAAAATATTTAATCAAAGACTGAGAATTTTTTAAAAGTTATACTTTGTACTTATTTTGAAGCAAATGATACTTTAATATACGATGTATATAAATCAAAGAGAAAAAAGTATAAATTAGTATTTCCTTTCTTGGGACTAGTTTAAAAATAATACTTTAAAAATACAGATACATTTTAAAACAGAAGTTCTACTTCTAGGAATATGTCCTGTGGAGACAATTAAGTATTTGACCCTATAAGTAAGGAATTAGGCACTAGGATGTTCATGACAGTGTTATTTATGAGAATAAGAAATCAGAAATAACCCAAATTTCAGATGTTATTGTTTAACTAATTTATGATACAGTTACAGCCATAAAAAATTTGTTGTTGAAATATGACATGGTAATTTGTTTATAATACATAGTTCATTTAAAAAAACTTGCTTACTAAATTCTTATAGGATATATTCAATTTTTATTAAATATATGAATATAAAACATGGCAATGCACTGAAATGCTCATGGTGATATTAACTGTATATGAATGATTTAAAATTTCTTACATCTGCTTTACTTTATTTCTCATTCTACAATATACATGTGATAAAAAATAGTGTCTGTTAATAGGTCTAAGAAGTCATGTCTCTAATTTTTAATGCATTTAGAAATTGGTTCTTCAAGTTAGCAGTGCCATCTGCTGATCATGTTGGGAGTGTTTCCTCAGAACAACAAAAAATTTGAGAACATAGGCAAGTCAATAATTATCAGAATCAAACATTATAACATATTTAAGAAAAAAGAGGAATATATAAGAAGAAATCTTGTGAAATTCACTTAGTTTAAGTTATGTTTGATACCATTAAAATAGTTTTCAAAATCTGAAATATAGACTTGAACATTCTTTTATCCCTTTGATTATAGCTCTATCGTCTTCAATGTATAGTCACCCTTTCATAGAAATAATCCAAGAGAATATGAATTCTAGCCAAATATAGCTTTTAGCCAGCAAATTATAATGAATTCCAAAGCTCAATTCAAAGTCATAAATGGGAAAATGAATCAGGTCAGAAGTTGGGGTAAAAATAAACCAGAAACAATTAAGGGAAAACTGCTTAGGATAATGGTAGTGAAAAAGCATGTGTTGGGATGCCTGGGTGGCTCAGTCGGTTAAGCCGCTGCCTTCAGCTTAGGTCATGATCCCAGGGTCCTGGGATCGAGCCCCACATCGGGCTCCTTGCTCTGCGGGGAGCCTGCTTCTCTCTCTGCCTCTATCTGCCACTCTGCCTGCTTGTGCTTGCTCTCTCTCTCTCTCTCTGACAAATAAATAAAATCTTAAAAAAAAAAAAAAGGTATGTGTTGATGGACCTCTTTTATGTGAAGGACTGAGTATCTGTCACAAAGATAAGTCTAATAGCCTATGGGAAATAAGAAATACACAGCCTACATTTTCCTAATTTGTCCAAAAGGATTTAATAAAACATTTGTCAAATGTATTCATACTTGTGGATACATTGCATTTGCAATAATCCCCAAGTCTGTCCATCCTGTCAAAAAAAAAAAAAAGGAAAAAAAAAAAAAAAAAAAGGATTCCAGATAATCTGATAGTACTTTTTCACAACAAACTCACATTCAACTAATGCTTCATCTTAGCAGTTGCACACTACCTTTTCAGTAACCATCCTATAACATTATTGAGGCTCAAAATAAAAATTTTTTGTCCATCTTTCATGTTGAGAAAACTTCAATGGTATTTGCCCACTTGCGATATCTATGCAACTGTCCCACGCCCCCCTGATATTTCAGAGATGCTTGGTAGTGATTCTGGTATCTCAAAAGAAATTGCTCTTTGAGCAGAGGCCTGAAATTCAACATGTCTTTTGCTGAAAAGCATCTTGGGCAGCTTTGTGGGATGTTTTTGCTTTAAAAAAATATACATTGTCTTCAAAGTTACTTTTAATCAAGTTGATGACCATGTATTGAAATCCACCCCTTAAAATCGGTGGAGTCTGGAGAGCCTTAAAGCAAAGGCCGTGGTATAAATTCAATTCTCCCAACATAGCCTTTAAAAAAAAAAAAATCAGAACAATAAGAACAAATAAAACTATGCAAACCTTTTGTAATAGAGGTCCAAAGTTTAAATTATGTATAAAATTAAAAAAATACAAACAAAAGACCAGTGAACTCTATCTCATACTCCGGACAGAAGTGTTATTTGAGAGCAATAGCAGCCCATTAAAAACTGCATGAGAGAAAAAGGGAAGTGTCAGTGGAGCTAAGACTGAGCTAAAATCACTTTCAGAGAAAGAAAATCAACCCTAATTTCTTTCCATCTCAAAAGAAGGTATACTTTGCTATACTGACAGAAGAAGGTCGTTTTGAATTAAGAATCTCATAAGGGGCGACTGGCTTGCTCAAGTCAGTGGGGCACGCGACTCAATCTCAGGGTTGGGAGTTTGAACCCCATGTTGTGTAGAGAAATGACTTAAAAATAAAATCTTTTAAAAAATCTCATAAACTACACAGTCTTTATACAAACTACTTTTAAAAGAAAACAAAACTGAAAATAGAGTTAACTTGAACTTTTCCTCAAACAAAAAGCAAAGCAGAAGGAAACTATAACACAATATTCTAAGCGGAATTAAATATTCTGAAACCAACATTTGGTAATTAAAGCAAAACAAAACAGATTGCATCAAAAATCCAAGAGCCAAGAATAGGAAGAATTGAAATGGGAGTTGATTGAACTGGAGAGGGAGGGAAACTATATAAAAATAAAGACTAATTTATGAAGAACACAAGGAAGAAAAGATATGAGCGAACATTTAATAAAGTGCAATGAATGATAGTAAGAAAACGATAGAAATGAAAAATAAGAGATTTTTTAAAGGCCAAAGAAAAGTGATTGAGATGGTATTCAAGCAAAGAAGAACTAACTTAAGTATAATTGCAGTTTCAGAAGGAGGAAAAATTAAACGATACATCAGAACTAATACTTAAAAGTATAATCTAAGTAGACTTTGTTTCTGGAAACAAACCAGACCTGTATTTACATATTGAAATGGCCCACCAGATACAAGGAAAAATTGGCCCACAATGATAAATGTGGTGATATACCCTATTAGACCTATGAGTCTAAAACTATTACAGTTTAAAAATGAGGAAAAAGATTCTCAAGGCCACCAGTTAAAAACAAATCAAATAAGTTATAAGAACAAGACTATTAGACCAGCATCAAATTTCTTAGAGGAACATATAAAGCAAGGTATCAATTGGCAACATTTTCAAACAGCTCAAAGAAAGGAGGTGTGAACCAAGAATTATATAAAGGCAAGTTATCTTTCATATATCGGTACTAATATAGTAGGACATTCTGTACTCAACAGCCTTTCTTGAGAAATCTACTAGAGCAAGAGCTTCTAACCAAAGATAGGACTGGTGAAACTACAACCAAAAAAAGCTAATGGCACACATTTAATACATTTGGTTGTAGATCGAAGAAAGACCAAAACAAAAATGAAGACAAGGATGGTAGAAGAATATATACAAGGATGTAGAAGGATGTTCTACCATCCTTGTCTAAAGAGAGGACTAAAGGCATTTAAAAAAGATATAAGGAGAAGGATAACACTAGAACTTTCCAAATAGCAAAAGAGATTTTAAAAGGTAAAAGAGTGAAGAAAAGATACAATGTATAGAAAAAGAACTCAACAAATATATATTGTAATTATAAAGTAATATGATAGACTTGAGACGATGAATACCTAACTGATAATAAGATCTCAAGGAAGGGACACGTGGGTGGCTCAGTCGGTTAAGCATCTGCCTTCAGCTCAGGTCATGATGTCAGGGGTCCTGGGATCAAGTCCCATGTCGGGCTCCCTGCTCCACGGTGAATCTGCTTCTCTCTCTCTGCCTGTTCCTCCCCCTGCTTGTGCACACGCTCTCTCTCTCTGACAAATAAATAAATAAGACCTCCAAAAAAGAAAAAAAAAAATCTCAAGGATATATAAAGCTTCAAACTCTGGCAATAGAGTGAACCTCCTCAAGTGCACATGGCAGTCACAAAAATTGACCGTAGATCATGTCATGAGGAAAAGAGCAGTTAGGCCCATGAAGTAGAAATACTATGCATTATCTTACCACAAAGCCCCAAAATAAAAATTACTGACAACAGAAGTCCAACTGAAAGTTTTTTGCCTTCTGCTCAACAACCCTTGCTTAATAGGTGGTGGGGGAATACAAACCGAAATTGCAGAATTTTTGAAAACTAATGATAATGAAAAACACTATGTATTGGAATCTACTGGATATATTTTAAGTACTGATCAGAGGAAACTTCAGAGCCTTAAACATTTTTATGAATAAAAAAGAATGAAAATAAATGAATCAAATTTCTAGATCAAAATACAAGGGGAAAAACAAACAGATAAATAAAGATAAATAATACAAACCAAAGAAAGAAATAAACAACGAAGTAGTAAAGATAAAATCAGGAATTGTTGAGATTCAGGAAACAGTAGATCTAATTCATAAATAAAATCCCCATTTTGCAGCAAAATAAAACAATAGACAAAATACTACTAATTTAATCAAGAGAAAAGAAAGTTAAAAAATACAAAATGAGAAATTGAGTGGAGACAAACTGAAGCAGAAAACGTTTAAAAATCAAAAGGGACTACTTTATACATGTCTATACAAATAAAATTTTAAAACCTTGAGAAAATAGGTAATTTCCTTTTTTTTTTTTTTTTTT
>CM053615.1:58916032-58981065 GCA_028646535.1 Procyon lotor
TATATATATATATATATATAATGGAATACCATGCAGCCATCAAGAGAAACGAAATCTGGCCATTTGCAATGACATGGATGGAACTAAAGGGTATTATGCTAAGTGAAATAAGTCAGTCAGAGAAAGACAATTATCACATGATCTCCCTGATATGAAGAATTTGAGAGGCAGGGTGGGGGGTTGTGGGGGGGTGAGGGAGAGAAATAAAACAGGATGGGATGGGGAAGGAGACAAACCATAAGAGACTCCTAAACTCACGAAACGAACTGGGAGGTGGGGGGATAGGGATGGGGTGGCTGGGTTATGGACATTGGGGAGGGTATGTGCTATGGTGAGTCCTATGAAATGTGTAAGCCTGATGATTCACAGATATGTACCCTGGGGCGAATAATACATTATATGTTAATTTAAAAAATAAATAAAAAAAAAAAAGAATTGCCCAAAGCAAAACAGAGATTTCACTGACATGGGGATATCTGGGCTATTTCCAGGACCCCATTAGGAAACACCATGACATCCCAGGTCTGGGGGCACAGAGCACATGTTGCAGGACATGCTGGGGAATTAGTAGAGACCAGACTTATCTCCTCTTCTTCTACTACCCCCAATAAAGTAAAGTATGCTGTCTAGGAACCTGACCTCTAGGTCACTGTAACTTTTTTTTTTTTTTTTGAAAGTCAGAAGGGGTTCCTGATATATAATGAGGCAGCCTCTCCAACAGATACAATTCCCACTTGTCATGAAAAGGTCATGCTATCTTTTCCTCATTTACAATAGTTATCTGATCAAAAATACTTCCCAGGCTTCCCAGCAGGCAATACAGCTTTGCACCAGGGCCAGAGTGCTTACACTGGTATCCACAGATGAAGGTCCATGAACTTGCATGAGGAAAAATTACATCTTTACTTGAACTAAACCCTAATGAAAGTTAGTGTCTCCTTCTGTGATACATGTTGTAATGTGGGAAAGTACCCTGTGTTGTGGTCCCCTTCAGGTTGTCTCCCAGGCAAGCTATTTCCAAAGTCCTAAAATAGGAAGGCTCAAAATAATATGCCTGAAATACAGTTGACCAAATCCATTTAAAATATATAGATGGAGACAAGGGGAAAGAAATGGGATAAGTTAATGTACTTAGAAACCTTGGTTCACTCAGTGCTTCTATGTCCAGTCTCTGCTACGCCTCAGACTTCCCTACTGCAGTGTTCTTACAAGGACCAGCATGGAGACTGAGCCCACAGGCGGAAGGTGCCTGAAGCTACTAACATGTCCTTGCTCTGTTGAAGAGATGCTAGCACACCTGGCCATGACCCTAGGTGTCAATGAGCCTGCTGAACAGTCACGAATTTTAAGGATGTTTCTTGGGTAGAGAGCATGGGACCATAAAAGGACCACCTATTTATTTTTTGAGAGAGAGAGAGAGAGAGAGAAAGCGAACAAGCAGGGAGGGGCAGAGAAAAAGAGAGAATCTAAAGCAGCCTTCATGCCCAGCACTTGGAGCCTGACATGGGGTTCAATCCTATAACCCCAAGATCATAACCTGAGCTGAAATCAAGAATCAGATGCCTAACTGACCCTGAGCCACCTAGGTGCCCCAAAGGACCATATTTTAGGTCACCGATGGGTGGTTGATTTAGGGGTGACAGAGCTGTCCATCTAGAGTTGGCATGATTATAAACTTATCTTTCCATCCCTTTCTACTTGAAGCCATACTCTTCTTTGTTCCATCATATTTTCTATTTATTCTGTCAATCTTGGGCAGGTTGTTGTTTTATTTACTGCCTATACTCAACATACCTTATCTGCTCTCCCTGTGTTTCACAAGTCACTCTTCTGCCTCCCTCTAACATGAGTCATTGTGCCAATATCTCCTAAGCTATTAGTTTTATGACTTATATGCTCCCTATTTTCATGAATTTTTATGTTATTTATGTCTTTGTCTTCTATAGTAAAATAAATAAAATAATTTCTTTAAATAATACAGAAAAACTTCATTGTAAATATGGATTGTGAATCACAGTGGTCATGAAAGAGCCTGTGAAGTTATCATGGAAGTTAGATAGCTCTGTATTACATTACAGCTGTTGTAGATATCTTGACGTATTTATACCCTTCCCTAATTATAATAGCCGTTAGATAGTCAACATTCAGTATTCAAAGGTTGATGTTCAAAGACTAGTCTCCTCACTACAGCCCTTCAACTTGTCTAGGAAGGAAGTTTGATGACTGCATCATAAATAGCTTTGAAAAATATGGCCCTATGATCCTCTTGTATGTTTATCTCTCAACATTATAATTATCTCAACATTATAAGGAGATAAAGAAATGGACAATGGAAGAGTTTTTGTAAATTACACAAAGAAAATCAGCATTATAATATATATATTTATTTCTATATAAATAAATAAAAGCTCATGCTATCTTGGCTTGTAATACTATGACTAAAATCACTTAATACATTTGAATCTTCCCTTTACTATACAGCAAAAATGTTACAAATAAATAAGTAAACGGAGCTATGGGTTTGAATAGGTAGCTATTAGTCAAAGGATCTGTGAAATAGGAAGAACTTACATTTTGAGAATACATTCGAGTGCCCCCTGAGGAATAATGAACATCTGGACACAGAAGAAACCTGACAAGCACTACCTCAGTCAGGTGATCACGTTCAATACCAACAGTGAGAAATGACATTGATAGCGTACCCTTGCTATGATGTGATGTGGAACTCTGCTTTTGTGATCTTCTTCCCAAAAGCCACAAACCCAGTTTTATCGTGATAAAAACATATGGCAAAGTCCAGTAGAGGGGCATCCTACAAAATACTTGTCAAGTACTCCTCAAAACAGTCAAGGTCATCAAAAACAAGGAAAGTCTTAAAAACTGTTGCAGTCAAAAAGAGCCTAAGGAGATATGACAAATAAATGTAATACAGTGTCCTGGATGAGATCACGGAACAGACAAGACATTAGGTAAAAACTGAACAAATCTGAATAAACTAAGGCTTATAGAAACTAGCTAGTACTGTATCAATATTGGTTCATTAATTGTAACAAATGTACCACATTAATCTAAGATATCACAATAGATGAGATTCATGAGGGAGGTATGCAGAAAGTACTATCTTTTCAATTTTTCTATAAATCTAAAACTGTTATGAAAAATTGTATTTTAAAAATTATACATACTCGAGGGTTCCTCACAATCCACAATCAATTTACTCTAATTAAGCAACAATGATTCAACAGCTTATAAATCTTGAACACTTTATATTTCACAGAGAGCTCAGACTCTTGGTCCACCAGGTACATCTGTAAAATATTCTGATGTTCATACTGCTCCATGAACATTTACACATAGCAAAACAAAACAAAATCAGCAAAATTACATGAGAGAGAGTATCATGACCTGCCACAATTATTTATTGTGAGCTAGTCAACTACCCAGTGATTACATTATCCTTAGTCACAATTAGACCAAAATTTACTACACGTCTTTTGGTTCCTCTTCAGGATCAGAATATGACAGTAGTCACCCATTGCGATTAGAACGTCAAGAATCCACTTCCTTTCCCATTTTTTGTTTTCACATTAGTCCCCTATTTCTACTGTAACAAATGACGAAAAACCTAGTGACCTAAAATAATACAGATTCATTATCTTACAGTTCTGGGAGTCAGAAGTCTGAAATAGTTCTCTCTGGGCTAAAATCCAGGTGTTGACAGAGCTGCATACTTCCTGGTGGCACCAGAGAAGAATCTGATTTCTTGCCTTTCCAAGTTCCAAGAGGGCCACCTGCCTTCCTTGGCCCCTCCCTTCACTTTCAAAGCCAACAATTCTCTCTCAGCCCTCCACAACCACTGTCGCATTTCCTTTCATTCTTTGGCTTCCCTCTACCAACTTTCAAGGACCATCATGATTACCAACCTGCACAAGCCATGATACTCTATTTTAAGACTTTTGGTATCTATAAGATCCCTTTTGCCATGTAAGGAAACATACTCACGGTCCTGGGCATTAAGATGGGGGGGGGCACATTTTCCTGCCTAATGTACATATTTTGCATAAAGAATCTTTATTTGGTGATATGTTTGTTTATCATTTATCATTATTAAATGATAATAATTTATCATTAAATCTTTATTTAATGATAATGTATATAAAATATCAATTTTTACAGTTTGAAGCTGTTTTGCTCCCTTATATATTCCAAAGAACTGGAACTGTGGTTGGCACTGCCAGGCACTCAACAAATATTTATTTAATAAATGAATGGTCAGTTAATTGTTAGTTACTTCTATAAAAATTACGTTCTTCCCGCTGGTCACATTTATGTGTGTGTTCATTCCCTGGCTGCTACTTTCCAGTAATTATGAGGAGAAAACTCATATATCTTCGTAATATACTTTCCCGAATAAAGTAAACTTTACGTTTGATCTTATCAATAGACATCACCTTTTGAAAGCGTGCTGGAGGGACTCAGTGGTGCTTTGATTATTGGAGCATAGGGAAGATTAGACTGCATTGCTAGTTTTATATTACCAACTAAGGTTATTCTATTATTCAGAACTCATTCAACTTTCTTTTGCTTTTAATCTGCTTCCTCCTTTGACAATCACCTCTTTTGATCAGTGAATCACAGCTGAAAACCATCACACAGGAGGTCCTAACCTGCCACTGCTGTCTCTGACCCCCAGGCTCTTTGACACCCGGTACAGCATTCGAGAGAATGGGCAGCTCCTCACCATCCTGAGCGTGGAAGACAGTGATGACGGCATCTACTGCTGCACGGCCAACAACGGCGTGGGGGGCGCCGCGGAGAGCTGCGGGGCTCTGCAAGTGAAGATGAGTGAGTGGGAGAGAGTCTCTGCTCGTGATGTTAAAGCTGATGTGGTACACCCCAGAGAAGGCAGTCAACCCCCCACCCCACTCCGCACACCTGAAGGCTCAGCAGCCAACCAAGTTCAAGTTCAAAACACGACCCTGAGGCAGTGAATTCTACACCTTGTATTCCTGTCCTCAACTACAAGCAAGCCCCTTATTTCTCCAGTCTCTCCTGATTTCTTGCCTATCCACAGCACACTGTTTGCACCATCCTGCCTTCCTCCATCTGGGAACCTCCCTCTAAAATCTTCTCCCTGCACCTTTAAAACATTTGCATTACAACCAGATGCACTTTTTATCTCTAATCTCTTCGCAGACACTTCTACCCTTTTGCCTTGCTTTAAATTTGATTTTCTTGGATGACTTTTCAAACTTGAGTGGCTTTTCTGCTTCACTGGAACTGTTTATTTTCCCCACTTTTCTGTCTATGAAGCTAGCAAGGACCCCTAACCCCCTTTCAAGCCATTATTGCTGTGCAAAATCTTTCCTCTCATGAGGGTGTGCGCCATTTTGACCATTCTCTCCTGTACATCTATTCAAGTTACCTACTCACCTCTAGACGCTCCCCACGCCCCCCCCCAACATCTACCAAAGACTTTGATTCCAGACTCATTATCTTTCTATCCAATCCTACTCCTGCCACCATCCTAAGTGATTGGAACAACCATGGAGCAGCCTCTAGCCATTTCATCCTTACACCTCCTGACCTCCACACTCCAGTGATATTTGCCTTAACTTTTCATCAGCCAACCCGATCAATGACCTTGTCACCCCCAGGAAAGGGTCTGTATTTAAAATTGTAAGCTCCAGTATGTCATACTCTGTACATGAACACTTCTATTTCTAGCTCTGTCCCATAAAGAAAACGCTTCCCCACACTCACAAACTCCGTATCTTTCTCAGCTAAGAACAGAGTCCAGCTGTCTTGCTCCCTTACTCCCTTACTCCCCAACCATCACCAGTGGGCTCATGTTCTCCTGTCCTTGACTCCTCTGTTCTCTCTTCCGCTGACCCCCAGTTGGGACTTCCTCAGTTCTCTCTCCACTTGACTTTCTCTCTTACCTGGTGTTCTAGCATCTTACCAGCACCTGCAAATCTCATGACCTCCTGTGCTGGAAGCCCTAGCTGTTTGCAGACTGTCCATCTTGTCATAAAATAATCTGCATTTTCTTCTCTCTGACAGCACGCTGCTGATGGCAAAAATCACATCAACATGTGAGTGCCATACAACTCAGCGGGGTCTAGTTCCACCCACGAAGTTTATTGCAAGTTTTGTTATTATCCCTGGTTGTCATCACTATTTCTTTTATCTTTTACCTTTCCACTTTGTGGTCATTGTTTTGTTGAAGAAATTCATTTGCTTCTTCTTTTCAAAGTGTAAGCATCTGATTGTATAAAATCTGAGGATGAATTTTTTGAATCTTTGCATCACTGGAAGTCTCTACTTTGTCTTTACTCCTGGGTAATAATTTGTCTATGTACGAGACGAGAGTTTAAAAAGGCCCTTTCTTTAGCTTTTATTAAACAATTATTCACGGTCGTATGACATTCCATCCTGCAGCTGAGAAATCCTTTTCTTATTCCTGTAGGTAAGTCTGGTGTTTATCTTTCTTAAATAGTTTAGCATTTTCTCTTCATATCTAGAATTCATAAACTTCTGAAATTCACAAGAATAAGTTAGGTGTGCTTTCTTTTATTATTCCTACTTAGTTCAAAAGGTAGGCCTTTTGAATCTAAAACCAAAGTTGTTGTTGTTGTTTTTTCAAAATGAGATATACTTATTCCTATTTTTCTTCCTTTTCATTTTATCTCATTATTAAACTTTTAACTAACAGGGGCACCTGGGTGGCTGAGTCGTTAAGCATCTGCCTTCGGCTCAGGTCATCGTCCCAGGGTCCCGGGATTGAGCCCCGCATCGGGCTCCCTGCTGGGCGGGAAGCCTGCTTCTCCCACTACTATTCCCTCTGCTTGTGTTCCCTCTCTCGCCGGGTCTCTCTCTGTTAAATCAATCAATAAATCTTAAAAAAAAAACCACTTTTAATTAATAAATATTAGATTTCTTTCTTTTTCCATTTTTATTTTTTATTTTTTTAAATCTTTTTTAAAATTTTCTTTATTTATTTGACAGAGAGAGAGAGATCACAAGTAAGCAGAGAGGCAGGCAGAGAGAGAGGAGGAAGCAGGCTCCCCACTGAGCAGAGAGCACGATGCGGGGCTCCATCCCAGGACCCTGAGATCATGACCTGAGCTGAAGGCTCAGGCTTTAACCCACTGAGCCACCCAGGTGCCCCTTTTTTTCCATTTTTCTTGACCCCAATATTTTCTCCTCATATTTTCTACATAGCTATTTTGATAGTCTATCTTCTTGGAGATTTATTTAACTTTTCCTTCCATATCATGAACTCAGGTCTTCAATATGACCATTCTACTATTCTGCCCGTATACTGAGTACTTTGATCTTAAAAACCCATAATATTAATTTCTAGGAATTACTTCTCTGCTCTTTTGTCAGAGCAAACTCTATGTGTTATATGGTGCAATATTTGTTTAACTCTCTGTTAACGGTATCACTAATTAGTTCATATTTATTATTTTTTTTAAAGATTTTATTTTATTTAAGAGACAGAAAGAGCATGAGCAGAGGGGAAGGACAGAGGGAGAGGAGAAGCAGACTCCCCAATGAGCTGGGAGCCCAATGTTGGACTTCACCCCAAGACCCTGAGATTATGACCTGAGCCGAAGGTATATGCTTAACCGACTCAGTCACTCAGGCACCCCAACAAATGCATTTTTTAATATTCTTCCCTTCCTTCCTTTCTTTTGTTTACTTCATGATAAATTTTGATTTCCTTTTGGATTTTTTCCATGTTCATTTTTTTCCTCAAACATCTATTAATCTTTTATGTTTGATTGTACTTATAAATGAAGTCCTAGAATCATTAGAATAGGAATGTAGAGGGGCTAGTGGTACATTGTGTGGAAGCTAGTCTGGGGGTTCTGTAAGTGGGTAGGGGTATACCCACAAGAAAGCTTTCTTTCAGCATGGGGGGGGGGGCAATGAGGAAATCAAGTAAGGAAACAAGCATGTTTTCCTGTGCTAAATAATGAAGGCTTGATTCTGAAGACCAAGCACATTTAAGTATTTCACTGTTTTGTAGGGCTACCTTTCCTTTGAATATTTCTCATATTCTCTCTGGAACTATATGTTCTTTTTTTTGGATCTATCCTAAATCTTTTCTTTTTTTCTCCACCTTCTCCTTAGGAAAGATCACCCTGTCACGTGGGTATACATGGCTTTGGCCATCCCAGGAGCTAACATTTTAGAATGCTCCCACATTGCTTGGTAGGGACCTTCTTCCTAAGACCCCCAAGATCCTGGCATCCATCACTACTCCAACTACCCTAGGATCTCTCCCAGAGTTCCCTCCCCCAAGTTCCTTGTGGTCCATCAACTAAGGGTTCCATGCTAGCATAGCATGATGCTTCCAGCATCCCACTTTAACATGATGACTAGCTCAGATGAGCCAGTGCTCGTGGCTCCACCTGAAGAGCGTTCCCTTACAGTGGGGAATCCACGACTCAACATCAGTGCTTAACTCATTCACAGTTCACTTTATATTCAAGTTCCCACAAGAGTTCTCTCCTCACCTCTTACCCAACAGATGACCAAGACATCTATTTCACTGAGAAGATAGGAGTCATTTGCTTTAAACAAAGGTTATCTGCTTAAGACATTTGGCATAGGGATCAGTTCAAGGAACTCAAGGGAAGGAACAGATAACACTTTCTTGGCCTAGATCACAGGAATATCAACTCTTAAGCTAAGTTTTGGCCAGCAGTTGTATGACAACCCAACTCACAACTGAGGTGCCTGGCCATCATCTAAATGTAGGTGTCCGCTGTTGTTGATGAGGAGAGTGGTATACTTTAGACAGCAGGCAAAGTGACAAAGTTGATATTTTCCCACAACACTTTTTTTGCCATAATCCAACACTTTTTTTGCCATACCAACTCTAAATGGCAATAAATGCCTAGATTAAACATCAACAGACCATGCATTCTTTGCAAATATCACTTCCAACCACAAACCCCCACATGCACAATTAAAACAGAAGGATGCTTTTATCCATCAAAGTAACACACTGATTTTAGCACAGGACCTGAAAGAAATAAAATGTGTCCATTTCTTAGTAGTCTCTCCTGCAAAGACAGGTCTCTGTTTTGTATCTGTAACATGACATTCCTAACGAAATAAGTGTAGTTTTTATTATTTATGAATGTTTCAAGTAGTAAAATAACGAGCTTCCTGAACCTGTGAATTCTTCTATACATTAGATTTAATAACTTCTTCTGAAAGCTTACTATTGGAAAATAAACAGTAGCTGGTATAAACTATTTCTTCTGACAGAATTAATTTAAAACTGGTTCACAGAACAGTAAATTAGAAAAGTTTGCTTCACAGATTAGTTACTCTAAATTGTATGACAGAATTTTTCCAATTATAAATATAATAATGTCTAGTTCTAGAGGATAAATGTATCTAATTCTTAATCAAGAAATTTAAGAGTCAAAGTGAGACTAAAGGGAAAGGGAAAGCATAACTCAGAATTATGCCAAAAAATAGATCAAAATTGTCTCTTCAAATGTTTTTGTGTCTATTGATATGAATTAAATAATGCTGAATTGTTATGGTGACAGTTTATTTTAATCAACTTTTCATTACCTATCTTTTAAAGTGAAGATAGTTGACTTCAAACTCCTAATATGTTTCACAAATGTGTGTTTTTCAAATAAAATATGAATAAAACAGAGATAACTGAAACTTTGAAAAACGGTTTGTTTCATATCCACTCAAAACCTGTCTTAGCATTTAGTAAATCCTGTAATGTAATAAATTATTCTTAAAGTGCATATTTAGACTTAAATAGAAAAGAGAAAGTTTAATGCATCCATATTGTCTTTTTGATTTTGAATTTTCGTTTCCCTTTAGAGCCGAAAATAACTCGTCCTCCCATAAATGTAAAAATAATAGAAGGATTAAAGGCAGTTCTTCCATGTACTACAATGGGCAATCCCAAACCATCAGTGTCGTGGATTAAGGGGGACAGTGCTCTCAGGGTAAGTGATTATTGTGAATACATGTCTATACAACCTGCTTTCAAATACAACAAATCTTTGCAAAGTCAATTACATGATTACAAATTCCTAGTATAAAATTGTTCCCTTCTATAACAGTTTAATTTAAGTTTAAATTAATATTTAAATATTAAATTTAAATATTCCTCTTCCCATACACACTAACTATAAGGCATTCCAGTTGGGGTTGGCGAGGGGACAAAAGATGGGAACCAGTAGTTCTTTACAGGGATGTCCAAGGAAGCAAAGCAAAAGCACAGCTAGAGTTTCTTTGTCGACTGGTCGGCTAGTTGAATCAATTTATTTTTTGACATTGACTCTTTGAGACACAGGGGATAAAAAAGATGAAACTAAACTCCAGGTCTTAGACCCAACAAACAGTTTCCGGGAGGAGAGTGAGAAAGGAGGTTTGGAAGGAAAGGAACGAGAACCTCTGGAGTGAAGTTAGAGCACAAACATCAACACTGGTGAACCAACTCCCTGACAAATAGCTCAGTCACAGAGCAGTCAACTTAAAAATCTATTACACACATGCTTATTGTGTATTGCTTTTGTATCTCATACCTACGTTTACTGGTAAATGATTACACTGCATCATCACTGTCACCTACTAACTGTGAATTCAGTGAGGTTTTTCATCTATGCTCAGAATATTCCACAGAGAATGTGTAGGTGTTGATATATGTCAATTAACTGAAATGAGGTACAATATCGATTCGCTTTGCTTTACTTGAAATCAAACAAATAATGTTGTTTATGATAATCTATATAATTTCAAATGATATTTTTAATGATAGCAGCAATGATGATGGCCTGATGACATGAGGCAAATGGTATCTTAATAAAGCCATGGACGTTTTAAAATTCATGTCCCTATCCCTGGCAGGAAAATTCCCGCATTGCAGTTCTTGAATCTGGGAGTTTAAGGATTCACAATGTGCAAAAGGAAGATGCAGGACATTATCGATGTGTGGCAAAAAACAGCCTCGGGACGGCATATTCCAAATTGGTGAAGCTGGAAGTTGAGGGTAAGGAGCTGCATTCCTTCCCATTGTGGTGCTATTAGAAGGGCCTCACGGTCTTCTACTGTGCAGGCTAGACATTAGCTTGCAGAGGCTGCATAAGGTCAAAACTCTGAAAAGAAAAACTGACAAGAGAAAGAAGTGTGCCCTGGTGTACTAGGGCACATTCCATCTGTTGCCCACTACCACTGGCAATCTTGACCAAAACAGACTAAATTCACTAAAATACGAAGACAGTAAGACAGCAGTTCAGAACTTCTATTTGGCTTAGACAACTCTTCCTCGCTTATAAATTTGAAAACCCTCATTTTATCTTTATCAGCATACAGACATGACTTTTAAAAAGATCAAAAGAAAAAAAGTAACTTTTATTTAGGTTGCATTCTGTCACAAAGGATAGAGAAAAACAAAATACTGACTCAAAATGTGTAACTTAAAATATTCCTAGTTCTGTGAGTTATATTGTCAAAATATTTTTCATTTTTTAAAATGTTCTTTTCAAGTCAACCAATTCAGCAGCTAGTTGTAAAGTTCTTCACTGAGAAATCAGAATCCAGATAGGGTTAGACGTTCTACTCAGATGATTGACAGATCCTTCTTGACCTGAAATTACATCACATTTTGCTTAAAAATAGAAACTACCAGCATGCCTGTGTTCAGTGAGCAACATAAGTACAAAACTCTTCCCAGCTCTTCCTGTTCTATGCCATAGAATTAATCTCTCTGGCTCCCAGTTTTCTCATCTGAAAAATGAAATTTGTTATGAGTATTCAATGAGGTAAGGTGTTGATAGTAGCTAGCAGAGCGCCTGGCCCTCTGTAAACACTCAATAAATGTTGATTATAAGAATCATCACCTATTTTTCTGCTTTTGTCTAATCTGATGGATAAAGTATTTGGGCTTTCTCACACTGGCCCATATTATGGTCCTGCTGGGAGAGACTCTGGGAGTTCACCTAGCTTACTCCGATTCCATCCTATTCATTTAAGTCCACATCCCTTCTTTCTCAATCATACAGTTTTCTATTAGCTCCTTTTAGATTATTTTTATTTCCTAGGTAGCCCTTCCTCTTACAGAATTAAGAATCTCACATTTGCTTCTGACTGAGGTAACATCTTTATTACATCATTGCTTCGATTGCTCATAGAATCTCTCTTAACTCCTCATAAAAAAGAATGAAGTTGATGGGAATAATGGCTGTCAGATATTTAAAAAAATGTATTTTCAGCATAGTTGCTGTAATTTAGTATCTTCTGCATTAGCAATGGTATTTAAGGCTGAGTATACAATAACCAGTTGATATGACTTATTCAGTGAAAAATAATCATACAAACACACTCAATCACATATTCAGACACTATCTGCCTGGATTCAGTGTTTCCTTAAAATGTATGTGGAATAATACAGAATGAATGTTATCCATTTGTACACAATATCATTTTCCTCTTCAAGATATTAAATATAAGCCTTCCCTATTATAATATTAAATGCTGATAGTTTAGGCCAATGTCATCATAGATATTAAAATATTTGCTTCAAGAGTGACCTAGAGAAAATGAACACAAATCACAGTTACTTGGAGTCCAATTACACAGTTTGGTCTTGCTTTCCCATTTAATTTTGCATCACACATACCAATAAAACTGAATACTGTCTTCTTTCTTAACACTTAAATGGTCATGCTCATTGCCTTAACAGCTAAAATAGAGAGAGATTATATTAATCTCCTTAGTATTGAGAGTGCATAATATCATTTAAAGTTACTCTAACTGTAGGTAAGATGATCCTTTTAGTGCACATCGACTCCATTTTAGTCCCTATTAAAGCAGCCAATATACGTAAAAATTTGTGACATGCTGAGCACAGTGTCTGGTACATAATAAACATTTAATAAATGGCATCAATTATAATCATTACTATTAGAGCATTAAAATTATAGCAAGTCTGTGTAGCTTCTCTTGAAGTTCTGAAAGGTTGACTTCCACTTAAAGAAATAGTTAAGCACTGTCACAAGATATAATGCAGACATGATCTATTTAAAGGAAGGGCCAATTTAACCAACAATTCCAACAGGTGAAAAACCAACTGAAAAGCAACTGGCACAACCCTGAATGTATCTGTAAAGACGTACTAACTGGGCAATAATGAAGACTGAAGATACAGCTGGGCCATAGGCAGTGAGGCAGATGACCATTTGTTATGCATTGTCTCAGTAACTCTGAGAATTAGTTTGAGCGAATTAGAATGAGAACTCCATAATGTCATTCAATGCCGGGTTACATGTACTACACATGGTCATGCCATGGAAAAGTTGTTTGCCACAGCCAGCTTCTAATGAGGAGAAGCATACCAAATGTGGATTTGGTAGAGTGTTTTCACTAAATCTTAGCTGCTTTAACAAACATGAAATAGCCTTCAACACAAAAGTTAAGCTCCCTTTCTAGATCACCATTCTCAGGCTGCTGGATCTCTGAAATGACAACAGAAAGATATTCTAATTTTCTGTCTTATCTTAAAAGGTTCAAGCAGTGACATATAAAATTACTAATAAACCATCTAACTCAAGCATAGCCAAACATGGATGTCTTTCCAAAAGGATGGGCAATGGGATGGCTAACATTTTAAAATGCTAAATGCTTACATGAATTATTTTATTGAATCCTCACTAACAGTCAGTGAGGAAGGTCCTATCATTGTGTCATTTTAAGAAACTAAGGAACAGAGAGGACATCTAACTCACAGAAGTGTCTAAGAGACTGAATAATGCTAAATACTGTGTGTTCTATTAAGGAACAGATAATCATGTGTGACATTGCCAAGAGTAGTGTCAGAATAGGGGTGAGAAAAAAAAGTCAAGATTCTATAAATGATGGGGAATAGGAGCTGAAAAAAAGAGACAGTGGGTATAAAAAATTTTTCAATAAACTTGGTAATGAAAAGGGAAAAGCCAAAAAAGTGAGCAGTAGCTAGAGGTATATACGATACATATATAATGTTGCTTTGCAAGATTTCTCTTTTAAAATGATTAAAATGTTAAAAATTCTGAAAGTGTTAAAATATGAATGAGAAGGGTCCCAGAGAAAAGGACATTTAAATATAAAGGGTAGAGGTAGAATATTTAAGGGAATGTGGTACTTGAGAAGGCAAAAGCAGTATATTGAAGGGACAAGTAGAGCAATAAACCCTATACAGAGGGTGACCACTTGTCCCAGTTTGCCCAGGTTTACACCTGTTGTTTACACCTGGTTGTCCTGGAATATTTATTAATAGAGTCTTCCTTGTACATTCAAAAGTATCCAGGCATCGATGATAAATTATATGGTCACTGCCCTTAGGAAGAAGAAACTTCCTTCCTTGTAATAGGAAGGAGAAAGGGGGTATATTCCAGTACAAACAAGTTAACGAGTTTGATAGATGGAATCTGAGAAAGCTCTGTTGGTTTCTATTTCCTTTAGGAAGTAGAAAGTAAGTTTATCTTCTAAAAATACTTCTGTAAAGGGAGGTGGAGGGCTGAGAAGAGTGGAAAGGTTTTAAAATAGCTATTGGGAATGAGTGTAATGACTCACAAGGGGAACTAGGATTCCCAGGTAACATTAAAGTTTTAGTAGAGAATGGGACTATGAATATGGAGTGACATCAATGTGACTCATTGCAGAAAAAGCAGAAGTTCAGAAAAAGTAGAATGCCACATCCAAGGGCAAGATACAGGCACCGGAGTTTGCCAGGAAGGAAAACAGGGCAAAGGATTTGAGAATTATTGCAAGAGAATGGTTGAAGCAATTAATCATAGCACCTTTTCGTACCAAATATACAAATAAATGTAGGATTAAACACTTACATATTGCACCAGCAATATGACAGACAAGATAGCATATCTTCCTATTATAAACACCCAGAATTGCTGGGTTAGCTATACAACCTGCAGGATAAAATTGTATCTTCAGCAACCAGGAATAACTAGGAATTGAAAAAATAGTAGTAAGCTCATGAGCTGGTTCTGCATTGTCCCGGAGGTAATGGCACAAGTGTCCATCTCTACAACCTATAATATTTAAGACTCTTAAGGGGACGGGAGACAACGTCTTGAGCCCCTGTGAAGGAATGTTAGCCCTGAGAACCTTCTATAAAGCTGAGAATCACAGCAGTGAAAAGATGGACCAGAAAAAGTCCATCTGATGGTACAGAAAGACAACTCAGAGGCTTGTCTACCTGAATTCTGGAGTGAGAAAGAAAAAAACAAGTTTTCTTATGAATAAATATGTATTCAATGCGCAGGACTATATCCCATATAGGGATATGTCCTGACAGTGAATTCATACTGCCAGCACAGTCTGGGGCTCCCAAGCTAGAGGAAGTAACATAAAAATTGGTCCCAGGACAAAAACTTAACAACAAAAAAGCTTTTAAAAATATCTTACCCAGGTTATATAGGATTTTCATAATAAAACCGCACTAAGGATGAGATAACAATGCAAAATTATAGCATCCACAGGAAAAAACTGCCTTAAGTGAGAATTAGCTGACACGATATAAAAAAGGGATTGAAACCCCAGGAAATTCAGCTAACACAATATAATAGAGACTTGAAAATAAATATATTTAACCTAATTAAAGACACAGAAGATAAATACATTAGAAGAAAGGCAGTGCTGACAAAGAATTAAGTAATTTTAACAAATGCAAAATATAATTATAATTAAAATTTTAAAAAAAATTCAAGGGATGAATAATGGTATATTAGAGACAAAGAGATAATGCATGCATTAGAAGTCACCTCTTCAGAATTTAGAATTCAGTGTAGAGAGATGGGAAAGATAAAACTGAATTAAAGAAATAATTAAGGATATGCATTACAGAAAGAGAGAACAGAGAAAATATGAGAGGCTATACTCAGAAGCATCATGACTGAGAACTTGCCAAAATTAATGAAAGATTTAAATCTTCAAGTATAAGAAACACAATGAGCCTCAATCAGTACAAACAAAGAGCAGGTACATTAATAGTTTCAGACCCAGATTCATCATAATAAACACCAAAGACAAAGAGGTGATCTTAAATTAATGAAGAAAAAACAGATTACTTATAAAGGATAACAATTAGCATGACAGCAATAGAGAAACCAACACTTTCAACTATTCCTATTATTTGGGATACTCTGGTGGAGGTGTTTTTCTTTGTTCTTAATAAAAAATCAAACTTTAAAATGTGTATACATTTGTCTCAATAATTTAATTCTGATAATTTATCTAGAGGAATTATATATATGTTCAAGATTATCACAAAGTTATTTATAATGGTAAAAAATTTTAAAGAATTTAAATTTGCAAAAAATAAAATAAAATAAATTTGCATCAATAGGAGACTGATAAAAGTATGTGAAAAAAATCCCATGTAGCTATTAAGAATGAGATCCATCTATACACTTTAACTTCTACACTTACCTACCATATTTGTGATCTGGGTATGCTTTCAAACATCAGTGAGCTTCAGTTTCTTCATCTCTAAGATGGGGTAAAAAAAAAAAACTAGCCCCTACCTCTTAGGTTGTTGCAATGATCACACAAATTAATACAGTCACACAGCAAACACTATATAATTATTCGCTGTATTTATTATTATTTAATACTTATATAGTGCTTACCATGTGCAAGGTTCTGTTCTATCTCATTAGAAATATTAACTCATAAAAAATTTTAATGTGTTCATAAGTGAAAAAGTTGAAGAACAGTATGTTTTATATATTCCATATTAGAACGTATGAACTAAGCTGTTAAGAGTCACCATCTCTGTAAGTAGACTCACATAGGAGGTTAATGCCTGTCATGCACTTTACATAGCTCTCTATACTTTTTAGATTTTTATAAAGAGGAAGAATTAATGTATTCAAGTTTTAGAAAAAATTATTTCTTCCAAACATTATACGATTTTGATAAGTCAAAATTTAATCAAATTAAATCAATATTTCATCAACCTTTCTGGTATTGGTTTGATTTTTTTTTTTTTTTTTTTACAGTTCTGCTCCATTCTGCCCTAGAACAAACTCAGGGATGGTAAAAGTTTTGTCAAAGGCAATTGGTTCCTATATTGATTAGATATTCACAACTCTTGGCCATTGGCTGAAGAACTAGGTTGAGGGTGAGGTCCTGATGAACAGAACATGAAACATGCCATTTCCTTAGGGAAGGAGTCAATCCATAAAGACAGTAAGTTTGAGGCCTGCAAGAGGAAGGGAGCCACCTGGTTGGAGTGAGAAGTGAAGGAGTTCAGAGGGCAGCACCTGTTAGTGGATTCTCCCCTAATTTGACTCTTCTTTCTTATTTATGGGCAGACCTAGAATCTATGATTCCATAGTGGCTTGGAGGGTCCAAACTAAAATTCGATTTGGGTTCTGATTTCTCAGTGAGCATTTTCTACATGTGGTTAGGTGTTATTGACTCAAAGTAAACAAGGGTAAGCCCCATGGAAAAGTGAAGCACTACTGCTAGGTGAGAACTATACAGGTATACTTATTTAACATTGGTGGGGAAGCATCTATCATGTCCCAAATCCCATAGTCATCTGAAATGCAGAAAAGAGTTGTCCATCTCATAACGGTAGAGACTCTTCCTTTGCAAAGTTTAACCCCTGTCTCACGTGCTCTGTGACAATGGCCTTTAGGATACGTTTCATGGCAAGATGTGATGAGGGCAAGGGAAATCTCCATATCATATTCCATAGGTTCTAAGATGTTCATTTTAAAATATTTTACCATAGCTGGGGTGAATATCAGAGACACTAGGTCCTTACAATCACCATTGTCTAATATTTGTTTTCTTTGTTGTGCATTTTAATATCTCTGAAATTGAGGTTTTTCTTACTGGTCTTAAAGACAATCACACTTGGTTTGTGGTTTCTGTTCTCAAGCTGAGATCATTCTCCAAATATGAGAATGAATATATAACGATAAAACAAAAATAAATCAATCATATCAGCTCATAAAGATCTCCTTATATTTAACTAGAAAGATTCCTTCCTCTTGAGATAATTTCTTTCAATCAGTTCCCCACAGAGATGAAAACAGCTTTTCACTGGCATGATCCAATGTAGTCTGCCAACCCCCATCACCACCAATTATATTTGCTGCATATGAGTTGCTAGGTTGAAAACAGAGAAAAAGAGACTTTTCAGTGCCCTACAGAAGGAATTCTGAATCAAGAGACAGTCTTATCTGTTTCTCCAATGTGCCTCATGTCCTACTTGAGGTATGGTGTGTATCCAAAGAATGATCCATACTGTCTCTCTTTGTACCTCTACTGAATTGGTTTTCTCCAAGTACTTTAAAGGCCAGGAAGACACACACTCAGTGGCACAGGGAATTGGCAATGGAATGGGATGATTTGGATGGCAGGGCTGGAGTTTTCAAGGAGAGGTTGCATCATGGAGGCTTTAGATGACCTCTAAAATGCAAGATTCTGGTTTTTACTTTTCTGTTTTTGACCAGAGGGATATTCTCTTTAAAAAATCATGTTGATCGCTTCTCGGCCTTTTGGCTAAGATCAAGTGTAAAAAATCATGTTGAGGGTGCCTGGGTGGCTCAGTTAGTTAAGCAACTGCCTTTGGCTCAGGTCATGATCCCAAAGTCCCAGGATCAAGTCCTACATTGGGCTCCCAGCTTCTTGGGGAGTCTGATTCTCCCTCTGACCTTCTCCCCCTTATGCTCTCACTCTCTCACTCAAATAAATAAATTCTTTAAACAAAAAAATAAAAATAAAAAATCATGTTGAATAAACACTACACCACAGAAATTAAACACTTTTAACATGATTATATATATATATTTTAAGCTGGAGTGAAGTCATTGTTGAGTTTTTTAAGCACTGGAAAAGATCCACTTAAAAATTTACAAATATCGGGGCACCTGGGTGGCTCAGTCATTAAGCATCTGCCTTCGGCCCAGGTCATGATCCCAGGGTCCTGGGATCGAGCCCCGCATCGGGCTCTCTGCTCAGCAGGAAGCCTGCTTCTCCCGCTACCACTCCCTCTGCTTGTGTTCCCTCTCTCGCTGTGTTTCTCTCTGTCAAATAAATAAAATCTTTAAAAAAAAAAAAAAAATTTACAAATATCTAATTTTCTTGTATTTCCTTATATCCTTATATATTTAACTTATATTCTTTTTCTTAACTATTATGAAATGATTT
Organism: Procyon lotor; assembly: GCA_028646535.1. Taxonomy (NCBI): domain Eukaryota; kingdom Metazoa; phylum Chordata; class Mammalia; order Carnivora; family Procyonidae; genus Procyon; species Procyon lotor. Next base: position 58,935,248 of record CM053615.1, read on the forward strand.
ATTTCCTTAGAGCTGAGTGTCGGTTTTATTACTTTCTGTGAATTTCACATTCAGACAAGTTCTGCTTTGTGTATACAAACTGGTTGAGTGCAGAATACTTGAGACTCCATCTAAAATAGATGTGGGGCGCCTGGGTGGCTCAGTTGGTTAAAATAGATGTTTGTTGGAATGTACTGGACTCCCAGTCAATTGCATTTTCTATTATTACCTTGTTTACTCTTGGAGGTTTAAAGCCATGAAGTTTTCGAAAAGACTGGGCAGAAGAGGAGCTGGAACCAAGGGAGGGCTCTCTGTCAGCAATCACAAGGGGGGAGAGGTGGTTAGCACCAGTACAAAGCTGCAGATGAGAGCCTGTGAAGCACCCCAAGACTAAGAACAGGAATCCCTGGCATAGAGGGTTACTGTAGGCTTCCCAGATGTTTAAACAATACCCCATTTGCTGGAGGCCTCAAAAAGCAAAACTCTGTCTCAACACTCAAGAGAGGCATTTTGGGGAGTGAGGAGGGAAGGTGAGACACCTGGCAAATCTAAGTGGCCTCCGTGCAGGAGCCCCGATCACTTGTCAAGGCCCTGGAGTGCTCTCAGTCTGTTTCTCTGCAGTCTGAACGGCTTTCTCATGTACCCTCAGGGCTGACTTGGCCTATCAAAGGTTTTTTGGGGAAGATTTTTTGCAGACATATGCAGTGTATCAGACAACAAGAGAATCCCAAAAGCTAAAAATAAATCATTATACATATACATTGTATATACATATATACATGTCTGTAATATGCATATATAAACATATATGCATACACATTTACATACATATAAACATACATACACACACATGACGTCCCAGAGGCAAATGTCAATAGATCTAACTACAGGAGATCAGTACTGTCTTCAAAAATGTTAGACTTCTGGCTGCCTTCTTTCCTAGAGATCAGCTTTCCTTATTGCATCTAGAAGAGTGGAAGCGATCATGCAATGCGGACACAACATTTGATTTGCTTTTTCCTTTGTTTATGCTGCAGCTCTTAATATGACAAATGCCACAGAGAGAGGTATTTAAACCCCAACGTGTGCTGTGCTCTCAGTGATTTGCAGTTTTAATAAAATTTGCGGTGGTCCTGTTCCCGGCATCAATTCCACTTGCTTGATGCCACTAACAGGTTTGACTTGCTGTCATGAGTACATTGTGTATCTAAAAACCGAACCAAAGAAAAAGGCATAAGTCTTTGATATCCCTGGGGGTTATCATGGGGAAAATTAAATCTGCATGATTAATAAGGTGCATGCTCTAAAAGAAGAGTTTTAGCCACTGATTTCCACTTCAGGAGCTATTATGTTGCATTCCCATTTAAAAAGTCCCGTAGTGCTTTCAAGAAACAATGGTATGGCAGTTAAGGAGTCATCACTGAAGTTCTCTAAGAAAAAGTTATATAATAATTATAGCACTGAACAGATACTACATCAATTGAAAAAAAAAGGCCCTCTTTAACCGCAGGTTTGAAGAAAAAAAAAATGTGCCTCAGAGATTTGTCTTAAATTGTTTAATATAACGTGGACATTATTTGAAAATGAAAAGTTACTGTGACCTGAAATATGCATACTCTAATCAGAGTATACCTTTTCATTTTTTTGGTATCAAAATGAGATGCACAATTTCAAGCATACGTAGGCAAAAGGAAATGTTCTTTCTCTTTAATGCACTGATTTATGCAAAAGAGACTCATCTCACACCATGCAAGACAGAGAAGGCCATGCCTACACTAGCCTTAATTTCAAAATATAACAACTTTGAATCATGGAAAGATATAATAGAAACCTATTAGAACTCAATGGCAATATGAAATTCAAATATTATTATTTATTTCCTTCAGGAATCAAATATATGACTTTCAAATTGAAATTAGTATATTCATTTCCATGAATGATAAACTAGTCTAGGCATGATTTTTAGAGGGAACTTAATGTACTGGCTAATAACATGGGCTCCCGAGTCCAGAGTAAACTCCTGAGTTCAGAATCTGGCCCCAATACTTGTGGAACGTCAGGTAGTTTCCTTAGGCTCTTTATGCCTCAGTTTCACCTGCTACAACTGTCTAAGGAGGTTAATAATACATTGTACCTCATACGCTGCAAAAAGGATAAACTAAGATAACACATATAAAGCTCTTACAAGACTGTAGAGAGCAGTCGCTCAGATAATAGTTATCAGTGTTAGTTCTCGGACTACTGTAACTTCTGTGTAACAGAAGTGATGATTTAAAAATACTTATGGAGGGGCGCCTGGGTGGCTCAGTCGTTAGGCGTCTGCCTTCGGCTCGGGTCATGATCCCGGGGTCCTGGGATCGAGCCCCGCATCAGGCTCCTTGCTCGACAGGAGGCCTGCTTCTCCAGCTACCATTCCCTCTGCTTGTGTTCCCTCTCTCGCTGTGTTTCTCGCTGTCAAATAAATAAAATCTTTAAAAAAAAAATAGGGAGATAATCACAGTTCTTTAATCCATGTGTCATCTTTATCTTTGAGGTACAAGCAATCAAGGTCAATGGCAAACAAAACGAAAACCTTTAAAAGTGAGTTTTTACTTTGGTTCCATCAGAAAAGTAAGCATAGGTTTTCAGTCTGAAGTCGTAAATCCATCCCTCATTCCACAGATGAGGAAACCTGAGACTACAAAAATCAGCACTTTCTCCAAGGTAGCAAGGAGCTTGAATGTCTTGGTTCCCAGGCCAGGATATCTTCCATTACCCCATTCTTGAGTTTTCCCTTTCCCTGTGTTTCTGTTTCATAGACCAGCATGCTGGAGTGCTCACATGTTTTAGCATCAGATCTGGTGCTAATCCTGACTCTGCCATTTCTAGTTACATGAGGTCAGATGATTTACTCAACCTTTGCAAGTCTATTTCCTCATTTGGGAAATGGGGGCGATATTACTTGGAGCGTAGAGTTCTTAAAATGGACTAAGATAGCATATATGCTGTGTCTACATGGGGGCTCTTGGATAAATATTGTCTGTTGGTGGTCTTGTTGCCTGTTGTTTATGTTTACATTCTACCCAGAGAATATTGCTGGGTAGGTCTCTCAGATTTCATACACAGAATGTCAACATTACCAACTGCTCCTCTTGTTTCCAAAGAGCATAAATCTACCTGCAATCAGCAATGTTTTATACTGGCATGCTTGGTACTTGTTAGAGATTATAACTTTGGTTTGGCCCCACTGGGACAAGTGATAAGAGAAAGCTTATCTAAGAAGCTATATGACAAAGGGAAACGGGCTGTTTAGAGTCAACCTGTACAAAAAACACAGTATCCGCAGTAGGAAAATCAAAGCAACCTTAGTGCACATCCTGGGCTTACCACATATTTTACTTGCTACAGAAAGAGCGGTTCGCCAAAAAAAATCCTGTCAAAAATATCAATCATTCCATCATTCACTGCTTTAAGGTAAATCTTAAGTGAAAAATTGCTTTAAAAATTAAGTGCCTGGGTGGGAGAGGAATAGCCTCTCCTGAAAAATTGGCCTTTTGTTTCCCTCCTTGTAGTGAGAATGGTGTAATTTATTTTTACTTTGTTTTTTGCCTTACCTGGCATGTATCTCAGAATCCAAGTCATGGTATCTGTTACCATCTGGTCACTAAACTGACCAGAAGTCTCCTTTGCCCTTATACTAATGTATTTGTTATTTAATTTACTTTACTGTCACATCATTAATTATATTCACCTCAAAACCTCTATGGAACGAAATGGAAATAACAAAATTGACAGATTAATACAACCCTTCCTCCAAAGTAGTGGTTCTCAAACTTCAATGCACATCAAAAGCCTCTGCAAATCTTATTAAAAGTTATAGCTCAAAGATGCATTCCCCAGAGATCCAAGCCTAATACGTTTGTCTTAGGGCCTTTTAACAATTTCCAAAATGAACCTTACCTGAGCAGTCCATAAACCACACACTGAGAAACAATGACTTGAGGATTTCTACTTGGAATGTCTTTATTCCAAACAAAGCTTAAAAATTTAAGGAAAAAGTTAGTTTATCCATAATTCGTAGGATAAGTTAGAATAAGTTTCAAATCTATTCACTTGTTGAGTGCCTACTGTATTTCACGGAATGAGATTATTCCTAAGGATACAAAGATAAAAAGATGGCTTACTTCTGGAAAAGTTTTCAAATTCAGTGAGGAAGATGACCATGCAAGCAAGTAATTACAAAATTAAAGTTCAACCATTTGCAGTGATAGAAGTACAGGGCAGAGGGGATGGCAGGAGGTCAGGGAAAGCTTCCGAGAGGTGAGGTCCATCAAGGCTTTGATTGATGAACAGCAGCTCATGAATCAGATCCTATCACAGTGATGGAGGAGGGGAGAAGCACATCTATCATGAGAACACAGGATGCTGCTGAGTCAGGGAGTAAAAGACAGACTAGAGAGTATGAGACAGTATCTACTGGGGTGCCATAAAAACCAGAATGAGCTATAATTTGACTTAAAGACTAACACTGAGATTAAAACACATGGTATCCTTTCTTAGATATAGTTTTCAAATGTCATCTCTTTAGCGTGCGGACCTACAGTTTAGAGGCCGTGGTCCTATTTGGACATCTGGAACTCCATCTCAAAAACCACAGGAATGTTCCCAAGCCACGCCACTTTAGACAACCAGGATATCATGGTGTCACTTAAGCTTAAGGTTATAGCTCCTGTTTCTTTTCCTAGTTAAAGTTTCTGGTGAGCTAAAATAATAACATTATTATTATTTAAAAATTTAAAAAATTCTTGTTCTTACTAAACTTTACGTACTTTAATTGCTGTCAGAGCTCAAGTACCTTCCTTTTCATGAGAATAGGTAGAAAATGTGATTTAAAAGTAAACTAAGATTTTGATAAATGTACCATGGTTATATAAGATGTTAATATTAGAGGACGGGTGAAAATTACCTGGAAACTATACTATCTTTGCAACTCTTCTGTCACTCTAAAATGATCTCAAAATTAAACCCTTAAAAAGGGGAAACCGGGACACCTGGGTGGCTCAGTCGTTAAGCGTCTGCCTTCGGCTCAGGTCATGATCCCAGGGTCCTGGGATCCAGCCCCGCATCGGGCTCTCTGCGCAGCGGGGAGCCTGCTTCTCCTGCTACCATTCCCTCTGCTTGTGTTCCCTCTCTCTCTGTGTTTCTATCAAATAAATAAAATCTTAAAAAAAAAAAAAGGAGGGGGGGGGACCAAGAAAGGCTTCTGTCCTGGCAATCAAGCAGCTTAGCCCCTCCTCCCATAAAAACCAGGATATATACTTTTTTAAAGAATGGAAAACATGAATCACAACTGAAGTCCAACATCTTCCTTGGCTTATGGTTTAAGTTCTAATACCTTTTCAGAACTGTCTGAACCAAAATATTGATGAAGAATATTGATGAAGAACCAAAATATTCTTCATAGTGCCTCTATTCCCATCTAGGACTGAACTAACAACAAGTTAACTTCATGTGGCTCTTACCTGATTTATTTGATAAATACTTCTTGCTCATGGTCATGATTCACCATCCATATTTACAAGCTGGGAAAATGTTATTATCTCAAAGGCCACAGAAATGTTTCCAGCCCAGCCACTTGAGAGAATCATGATGTCACAGAGCGAGGCCAGCCTTACTTTGAAGATGCAAAGGAAGGCTGTTTGTGAGGGGGCCGTGTATATGTTCTGAAGGAGCTTGCATTCTGACTCCTTCAGAGATGGAGCCACAGTGGATAAACCTCACGCATTGCTCTGCCTCAAAGGAAACAGAAATGTAAACAATGGCGGCATACCAGGGTCAAGTTTCCTTACTTTAGCTACCAAGAAGTCAGCAAAGAAAATCCAGGTATTTAACTCAGGTTTATTATTATTATTGTCACACGTTCTTTTAATGATTGGAAAAGAAAAGAAGAAACTATCCAGAAACGGAGTACCACAGAGCCTCAATATGATTAATTTTCAACAATCCCCTGAGACAATTTTTTTTAAGTAAAAGGTAAAACAACTAAAATGACCCTTTTTGCTGTCTGAGGTGCTTGTCTTCTACTAGGAATCTCCAATGCAATAATTCTTAAAATACAGTGCTAGATGAGACAAATGCAATCTAAAATTCTACAATTTAAGAATGGATTCAAATAATCTAGTACTGATTAGCATCCATGTTTTAATAATAAGGTCTCAAAAATGGGCTTCTCTTTCTACAGAATGATTCCTCTCTTCTCAGATAAGTGAGGAATGAATTTAAGTACTTGCTTTTAACACCTACAAAAAGGGTACTCAACATGATCAATATTTGGAATGTAGCTCCCTAAGGCAGGTTGAAATTTAAAAATAAAATATACCTTCTTTCTTTAAAGGCAGATGGAGAAATAGCTTTCATCAGTCAGGAAGATAAACATGAGCTACAAATAGCTCTGAAAAAAAATAAACAAAAGAAAGAAAGAGCTAGAAGACCTGACTTCAAAATTAGCCGCCAGTACTTTCTAGCTGTGTATTAGTTGCTTTATTAATTGCTTGGTGCAAATCATTTTATTGAAAAATGACAAAGTCCTAGAACGGTGTCCTGACAGTATGAGATGTTCAGAGATTTCTTAAAGGTTTTGTCTATGAAGAAAATTACAAACAATGCCAGCCTACAAAGAACAAGAATGTGCAATGGCTGCCTCCATTGAGATTTTGGCCTAAATGGCCATATTCCTGTTACCTTCTTGGCTCTCCTCACTTTTGTAGTCTGAAGGGATGGGATCCATCCCACAGTTCTACCTGTTTACTCTTCCGGTCTCTTTCTCTCCACAAGGTCTATGTGACCTACATGATCTTACTAAATGTGTTCTTTTCTGCCACGGAACCTCGAGGGCTCTCCCTCCTCCCATATAACACATTTCCCCTCCAAATGTACTCTCCAATCAACTAATACAGTGAATTGAATAGGAAAAACTTAATTTATCTTTCTTAAAATCAAATCATTCACTTATGGACACATTCATGCTCAAAATTGAAGAGCAAGTACAAAAACAGGTGTTGGATATTCATGATTTTCAATGGAATTTGACCTAACTGTATTTTTATATAAATGCAAATAAGAACATAAGCAAATTTATAGTCACAGAAGTAGAATATTAGAAATAGTCTTACTATCCTTTGAATTTGTGAGACTGTGTGTGTTAGTTTTAGTTCTGGGGGTAAATTAAGATAAGAAGGTAAGATAAGAAAGTTTAAAAGTAAGCAATCAGCATGGTAAACTGGGGCTAGCAGGCTTGGGAAACTGAAAATATTTGATGGATTTTTGTTGTTGTTGTTGAGCGGATAGGAACAGAAACTAAGTCTTGTGGGTGGTAACTATAAGGAGACTGATTTTCGTTTGATTTAGAATATATTCTTTTTTTTAACAGTATTTTAAATGGGTTGCTATGATAGTACTAAGTTCCCCATCAATCAAAGTATTCAAGAAAATGATGGATATACTGCTTAACTCGGATGTTGATTATATCTGCAATTATTCCAATAAGAGAAGTCTCTGATTCTCTATTCTAAATGTCTTGTTGAACAATTTCAAGAAAGTAGAAAAGGAAAACGAATCACTACCCAGCTCCTTGTTTAAGTATTTTCTTTTTTACTATAAGAGACTATGCTAAACTTTAGGGGGGGAAGAAAATATAACGAAATTAAAGTATGCTATGCCGTTCCCTGCCTCCACCCCCTAATGGAGATTACATGGCGGTCTGGAAGACAAGACTGATGCATTATACATAAAGCTGTTAAATGGGAATAAAGACCATGAAGCCAAATATTTAAAAATTGATAGGTGGTAAAACAGTAGGTTTTACCTACTGAACTCTGAACTCAGAGGTGAAGAGGGATCATAGGTTAATAAAGCAGGATACATAGAAAAACTAGGCCTATGATCTGACCTCAAAATGACGAACAATCTCATAACACTGAATGAGTGTACTCAAGCTGAAATAGGTTTTGCAGATTATTCTTGCATCATTTTCTCTAGTTTAAAGTAATCTCAATTATGTGTGCACATGCGTGCACATGTGGTACATACTTATATAAATATGTAAGCATGTATAAATACACATGTATAGAGCTGTATATTTGCACTTGTGCCTTCTTAGAAACGTTGAGCGTCTCTATATGAAAATATAATTTCGGGGCACCTGGGTGGCTCAGTCGTTAAGTGTCTGCCTTTGGCTCAGGTCATGATCCCAAGGTCCTGGGATCGAGCCCCACATCGGGCTCCCTGCTCAGCTGGGAGCCTGCTTCTCTCTCTCCCACTCCCCCTGCTTGTGTTCCCTCTCTCTCTGTCTCTCTCTCTGTCAAATAAACAAAATCTTTTAAATAAACAAACAAATAAATAAATAAAATTAAAAAGAAAATATAATTTCTGGTAGAAATTTTAGGCCTCCTTCTAGGAAAATGGTAGCTCTTAGACAATCTTTCATCTCTTGAGTTGGTTTTGTGGATCCATAGGGGAGAAAATGGGTGCATTCAAAACTTCAAACTGCTCCCAATTCCAAACAAATCAAGCAAAATGAACAGCAGTAACAACAATAAGTACAAAGGGATAGCAGAGGGAAGTCAGCATGGTCTTCATAGTATACTCTCAAGTACAGTCCAGTAAAAGATTAAAGCAAAATTAAGCAAAATTGAAAGGAGACTAAGAAGGTACTTGCACTTGCTCCAGAACTCAAAAAAAGAGCAGTGTGTGAGGAGAAAAAAAAAAAAGATAAGCGAGTAAGATTCTCAAAATTTACTGAGGCCTTTTAACTTCAGTGGAAACAATTTTTGGAGGGACACCTGGGTGGCTCAGTGGGTTAAAGCTTCTACCTTCGGCTCAGGTCATGATCTCAGGGTCCTGGGATCAAGCCCTGCATCAGGGCTCTCTGCTCATCGGGGAGCCTGCTTCCCCCTCTCTCTGCCTGCCTCTCTGCCTACTTGTGATCTCTTTCTCTCTGTCAAATAAATAAATAAAATCTTTTTAAAAAAATATTTTTGGACAGAATAGCTCCCAGGGTATGAAGACACTTCATATTCCTGAGGAGTCCCAGGCCCATCTCAGCTACTCACAGATAATTCCTTGGCTGGTGAAAAACAAAAATAGTAAGATTTGGAAATAAGCACATTTATGTTGAGGAACTTGGAAAACATGCCTAGCCCAAAGGCATTCAAATGCAATTTTTCAGGGCTAATCTGGCCCAAACATGGACCTTCATTTATTTTTCCTGATTAATGTCTGTGTTAGAAACCAGGGATCCCTACAGTTTCAAGTGTCCACATGATCACTTTTCAGTATGAAAAAACTAGTATCAGATACCAGGCAATGTCAGGAGTATTGTTAAAAAAAAAAAGTGATTTTGTTTAAGTACATTTGACAGAAAGCTTCTAACTCTCCTTTTAACCATAAATGTATTCAATTTAACAACTTTTAAGTCGTCTTTGACCTTGAAAAAATAAAAGAGGAAGGTGCCACTGACATGGTTGATGGAGACAGGAAATGTTCAATCAGAATAAAATTTAAAAGGGGAAATTGTAAGTTCACTTACCTTTAAGGGGATTGAGTATTAAGCACAACAACAAGGGTTTCTTACTACGAAGCACGCTGGAACAGGGAACTGATGTCTGAAAACTGGATTGTGGCGTTTCTGGTTCTGAACCTACAGCAAAGTTTTCAGATTCTCAGATTCCTCGTCTGAAAAATGGGCTGAATAATATCAATGCACAGGGATAGTGTATGTACATATCCATAACCTGGGACGAGCTGTGCAAATACATTCTTAGCATTCAAAGTCGTTAACAATAGCATCGCTCTTTTATACTTATAAACAAATGCTGTAGTTGGCTTGCCACAAATTTGAAGAAGAAAGGCCTAAATAGACATAATCTTTCCGGAAAGAAAAACAGAGCTCCATGTGGGATCTATATCTGACATAGTTATCATAGTAAACATTTTGGAACCATTAATTTGGCAGTTGTCTCTTTTCTGGAATTTAAAAAAAAATTATAAATTCTCAACTCTGATGCCCAGTGTAGACACTTTTACATTTTTCTTTGTAGCTTGCTTCACTGGTATTTCCTACAAGATCACGGTTTGCTCCTCCCTGCTCTCTGAGCAGCCTCCGGGGCGTGGGTATGGAGGACAGAATCTCTGCTGGTGGTAGGCTGTCTTCTGCAGAAACCCCCTAATCCTCTGTTTACCACAACATGAGTCTATTGCCATAGAAATGATAGTTGAGATCCCAGATTCAACCTCACTGACTTCACAGCAGGGCCCTGTAAAAGGAGAGCCACACTAACAAGGGGAAAACACAATTTATCAGAATAGTAGGCAGTCTGTTGCCTTGAAAGAAAGGCAATTGTCAGCATTAAATTGTCAGCATTAAATTAAAAATTGTCAGCATTAAAATAAAAATGCATGAATAAGCTATGTTGTTGGGTATGCTATGGTTTATTTTCTGTCTAGTTACTGCCTGATTAAAAGTAGTAATTTGAAATTTTATGTCATTTAATAGTTTGCTTGTAAAGGTCAGCAGTTTCCCTTGATTGCATTTGTTTCTTACTGAAATAAGGAACAAGCAGATTCTAATTAATCTTGTTGCACAACTGATGTTTCTGTGGTCAAAGATTTTTCCCTTTTCATGATGTGTTGTTTTTGTTTGTGTGTTTATTGTGTTTTTGTTTTGTCTTGTTTCTATTAATAGAAGAAAGTGAACCTGAACAAGATACTAAAGGTATTTTTTTTTCTTTTTGCCCTGCTTCTTTTAAATGTATGGTTCTACTCAATTGTTTCGTTTTGCTGACCTTATAAACAATTCTTAGTGCTGTTATTTTTTTAGGAAATAAGAAACAATGTAGGGGGAATGTTGTCAGCATTTGACCTAGTGTTATTAGATGGGCTGCTTTATTTTATAATGTATTTATTGACCATTTACTTTATTAAGTAAACTCTGAAAATGCAAACAAAATGACATATATCGGCATGAGAATATAAATCTCATACAGATTGGAAAAGAAAGTTACCTTTTGATTGAAAGCCTTTTTTTGTGTGGGGGTGTCGGGGAGGGGAGGGTGTTATAATTTTTAGAATGTAAAAATGTTAAGATGCCAGCTTAGATTTTAACTATTATTACTCCAAGAGGACAAGTATTATGTAACTGCTCCAAACCAAACCAAATGAATCAAATTTAAATTAATTTTAATTGCCTACAGATACATGCATATATTTAGTGGAATATATTAAAAGGAAAGTAGTTGGAAATCAAATTTGTTTGGGGGGGAAAACCCTACTTTGTAGAATAAGAGTTTTCTTCTAAGAAAGTACCTTCTATCCTGATTAAGATTCAAACTTTGCACCGTTCTGACCTAATGTTTTATGTTTTTTGGATAAGATACACAAGTTCTCATATAATACAGTTTGGCACTAGGAATAAACCTTAGGTCAGTAGTATTCAAAATAGCACCTCCTTATCTTAGCATCTCAAATAATGTATTTGAGACACTTTTCTATTTCTAAACATCAGGCTGCTTACAACCAAATTTAGATAAAATCATTTCACCTGCTCCTGTGTGATTCTTTTTGTTTTTTATTTGCTTTCACTTCAACTCTATCAGTCATTGCTGTTTAGAATCAAGTAACCTAAAAAAAAAAAATAAATAATAATCCTCTTTAAGGGACACTGGAATAAAATAAAGGAAGGAAAAAATTAAAGAAAATAAAATTTACGTGAGTTCACTGGGTCCTTTGAAATAATTACTCAGAAAGAGACTTTATATGGGACTTAAGTATTCCTCTGGTCCTACTCCCTTAACAAGAAAGGAGAGGAAACTCATTTAAAGCCAAACTGCTTGTTCATTTTGGGACTTAATTAGGGTCCACTGCCCTATGCTCCCCACTGCACCACCACTGCAATTTCAGACTTCATAAGAGCTCTATCTCCTTACCACAAATTCAAGTTATCCCTTAAAATGACAATCAATAGTAAGATTTATTATGTATCTGAAAGTGCTTTGGAAAGTGGAAAGAGAGAGGGAAGGAAGGAGAGATGGGTGAGAATAAGAACATAATATACGTTAGAAAGGACTTTGGAATCACTAGCTGCTTAAGCCCAATGTTGAACGTGATTCTTAACCCGCAGTTAGCACTGTAAATTTACCCAAGAGACATTAAAGCCCAAAACTCATGAATAAATATCAAAACAGAAAACCCAGGGACAAATAGATTGCCCATGTCTATTTCCCATGATGCAGGTGAACAATAATTTCCTTGCCCACAGGAACTGGAGAATAATGGATAAGACTATAGAAAGAGTTGCATTGTGTTTTTTCTTTAAAAATCCATACCAAAACAGTTGTAAACATTTTCCAAATTACTAAGTAATGTTGCACCCTATTAACTCATTTATGTAACAAAAATATTTTTATACTGTTTTGGATACAAATAAAATGCAAAATAGGAATATTCAATGAGCATTTTACTTGATATAAAATAAACCACACATTACTTTTAAAACTGATGACCTAGAATACATTTTCAGTTTGGGGCTACCAGCAAAGTAATGGGAATTTATTACTGAATTACATCTACGTTTATTATTACCAGTGTATTTTTATCCATGGAGGTTAGTCTAGCATTTATTTTTTTTTTTTAAAGATTTTATTTATTTGACAGAGAGAAACACAGCGAGAGAGGGAACACAAGCAGAGGGAACGGTAGCAGGAGAAGCAGGCTTCCTGCAGAGCAGAGAGCCCAATGCGGGGCTCGATCCCAGGTCCCTGGGATCTGACCTGGGCCGAAGGCAGACGCTTAACGACTAAGCCACTCAGGGGCCCCAGTCTAGCGTTTATTTTTAATTACAACTGGCCTTGCTGTTTTCAATGTTTGAGAAATATGGTGGAAATTCTTTCATCCCTCCTTCACTTCTTCTGCTTGGAACTGGTAACAAATGCAGATGGGTATAAAAATGTCAGTTTTATTGCTGATAAAGCTGGATTGAAAAATAAAGCTTTTTACTTTTCATCCAAGAATTAGACTAACATCTGCTTCCTCATCCTCCTCAGCCCCTCCCCACTCTTTAACCTTCCGGCTCAAGTTGTAGGATGGAGAAGCCCGGGCTGGGACACTTGCGGCACATTAACCCCATACACTGGTGGGTATGTGAGGACAGCTGGGAGAAAGATGGCCCTGAGACTCTCATAACACAGACCAGTCCCTTTCTCCAGTCTCACCAATCAGAAGAGTCACTCATTCGTTCGTTCGTTCATTGGTTCATTCATTCATTCAACAAGTATTTATTGAATGCCTGCTATGAACCATGCAGGGCTCTGTCTCCCCACCTATCAATCAGCCTGTGTTAATGAACAAAGCAAGATCCGCCCTTGCGATGCTTACATTCCAGAGGAGGAGGCAGCCAACAGATAGTTATGACACGGTGATAAGTGCTATGAAGAACCACAAACAAGTGTAAGGAAATGTGTTGAGAAACATTTTGATAAGGAGACATCTGTGACCTTCTTTGGGGGGCGGGGGGAGATTGGCAGGAAGGGTGGAAGCCATCTTTCAGTACTGGAAAAAGGGGGCAAGTTCCTATTTTATCTTTGGGCAAGAATGTGGGCGTGCAGAAAACAGTTCCCCTTTTATTCCTGGCCTTTTCCCCTCTTCACCCATTGGACTTAACAATGTATGTGGAGAAGCTGGAGCTGGTGTACTGAATTAAGAGCATGTAGACTGTGACCTGGTGAATGAGAGGGCACAAGACACCCACGCAGGCTTGGCATGGAGCTCCCTCAGCATCCCAGCACCCACTTTGGGGAAGTGAAACCCATGGGTTCGTTGTGATTGAAGGCATATTTTCAACACACCCTTACAAAGGAAAAAGAATCACAAGATTTATTATTTACAAATCCCACAAGCCAGGGTCTGGGGAGCATGCTATAAGCCCAGGGAATGGAAGTCCTCTGACCCCAGTCACAGAGAAGGAGACAGAGAGTGGGGTAGCAAGAACCTATACTTAGAGGTGACTGGGACACAGGATACTAACTTTTCTCGGGCTTCGCTCTAAGTAGTTATTTTAAAAGTTGCCCAGGAAAAGCAAAGTGGGAACTTACAATGGATATCCTAAACTCAAGTCCTTATACCCTAACCCTAACCCTAACCCTAAATGCCTAGACTCTGGGTGTGGTAGGGTTGTCATACTGTAAAATGCCAAGGCAGCAACTCAAAAAAACAAAGTTATTTTTTTCAAAAGGTGTTTCTCTCATCACACAATGAAACCCTGGCTCAGCCAAGGGTCTATCTGCCCTTTTGGAGGAGACCAGAAGTTTATCAGCACAGTCACACCTTCAGAAAGCCACTGCAGATGCCAATACTGCTCCTTCATGCACCCTCCTGTGCCCCACTGGAACCCCACCAGAAGGTTCTGATATGAGACAGAGCAGTATATTAAGCAAATTCACTGCAAGGCATGTTGAGACTATCTTATTTGCCATCTCCCATTATGCGTAGTTGTGCAATATAGATCATCAAAAGTTCTGCAGTGAGTCTGAATGATATTTCAAATAATATAACGCTAGCCAAAAGGAAAAAAAAAAGCTGTAAATTAGAAAAAATAAATCCTCCCTTATTATTGCATTTCCAGGAAGAATTTACAGTTCCCAAACGAAAACTCTTCCCTCTATGAATTAAAGCAGAAACAGTGTCTAGATTTCATTCTTCTCCAATTTCTTAGTCATCTTCTCTTCAGCCATAAGGCTCTCATTCAGGTTCAAAGGTACAGAGTTCTCTGCAACAACTACTGGCTACACTTTTCCAGTACCTATGGCATTGAAATAATCCCACTTTCAATCCCTAAAAGATTCTGCTTTCTTCAGATTCTGAGAGGCAATGGGATCCATAAGATGATGAGTACAGTAGCCTCACACTCAAAAAACGTAAGACACGGGCACCTGGGTGGCTCAGTTAGTTCAGCAACTGCCTTGGGCTCAGGTCATGATCCTGGAGTCCCAGGTCTTGTCCCACATCAGCCTCCCAGCTCTGTGGGGAGTCTGCTTCTCCCTCTGACCTTCTCCCCTCTTGTGCTTTCTCTCTCTCTCAAATAAATAAATCAAATCTTTAAAAAAATATATAAGACACACAAGTATAGGCCTAACCCTGACAAGTTCTTTCAACCAAATGACGAACGTGGACTCAGCAATGCTGTGCAACCAAGGTCTCCATCATTGTTGCCAGAAAACATTAGAAAAGGAGAAAATACCTGAGAGCAGTCAGTGTCTGTCAGCTGTCAAGAGTGCACAACCTGTGAGCTTAGACTGAGTTGAGAGAAATCTCCCATCAGGTGGTCAGATGGGTCACCATGTGTGACTCTGGTAAATCTAGAAGAAATGTACACTGCCTCCTCGATGGCTGGTCTGTTTGAGAAAGTCAGAATTTCCAGTGAGGACAGCCTCGGTCACTTAGTCTTGATGGACACTTCCTTCAGATTCATTCATTATGTGACTTTTTTATTTCCTATTTCACCTTGGAGCCTGGCTCTTCTGGAACTTCAGTTGAGAGACATGCTTCACTCCCTCTTTAACGTGGTATTTATATCCCTGACTAGCAGAACTGGCTCCATAATTTGTGGGCCGGGTGCAAATGACAATGATTTTAATTCAAAAATCACAAGTAGGGGCGCCTGGGTGGCTCAGTGGGTTAAAGCCTCTACCTTCAGCTCAGGTCATGATCTCAGGGTCCTGGAATTGAGCCCCGCATCGGGCTCTCTGCTCGGCGGGGAGCCTGCTTCCCCCTCTCTCTGCCTGTCTCTCTGCCTACTTGTGATGTCTCTCTCGCTGTCAAATAAATAAATAAAATCATTAAAAAAAAATCACGAGTAATTTCAAGAGAAGGACAGCAAAAGGTTAAACCAAGCACAGGCCCCTCTTAGCACGGTGCCCTGTGAGACCACACAGGGCCACTCACTCTTGGAGCCAACCCTACTGACCACTACGGCTACCGCCACTCACTCTGCTAAGAAATTTCTCAGGCTGTATATATCACATGCTATGGAAAATCTTCCCACATTCTGTTTCAATTTAAGAGTTATTCCTCATAAAATTTTGATCTAAAACTGTTGTAGAGGGATGCCTGGGTGCCTCAGTTAGTGAAGCATCTAACTTCAACCCTGATCCTGGGGTCCTGGGATAGAGTCCTGCATCAGGCTCCCTGCTCAACGGGGAGCCTGCTTCTCCCTCTGCCGCCCCCCTGGTTGTGCTGTCTCTCTCTCTGACAAATAAATAAATAAATACACTCTTTAATTTAAAAAAAAAGAAAACAGCTATTGGAGATATTTCTGAGGCTCTCAGGACTGAGGCCTCTGCCAAATTTTCCTCCTCAGAGCCTTACTTTTCTTCAGTTTTGGGGTTTTCTAAAACTTGAGGCTATTTAAGTGTCAGAAGAAGTGTGTGTCTCATCACGTTTTCTGGAGCTGTGGGGTATGCTCTACAGCAATTTTTTAAAATGTTATTATAAAACTTTCAATCTCACCAAAAAGTAGATGCAGTACTATAGTGAACTTCCACATTCCCATGGCCCACCACCACCAATGATCAACAGTCTACCGATTTTGTTTCCTCAATCCCACTATGTTATTGTTGCTCGTTTCTTCTAAAGCAAATCTCAGACATTAGTTCAATCAACCAATACATACATTAGTTTAAGGATTTTTTAAAAAAAAACACAATCTCATTACCACGTTCATTACTCCACCTATCTCCAATTAGCACTAATTATTTCTTAGCACCATTTACTACCAGGACTGTGCAATTTTTATTCACTTATCTCAAAATACCTTTCTACATCTGATTTGTTGAATAAGAATCCAAACAAGATTCACACCTGGCATTTGGGGTTATGCCGCTTAAGTCTTTTTAACTCTACAATAACTCCCTCTCCTCCACCCCTGGTATAAGTTATTTATTGAGAAAACTAAATAATTTGCCCTATTGAATCATTTATATTCTAGATTTGAATGAACTGCATCCCTGTAACATTGTTTAATCTGTTCCTTAACCTCTGTTTTTTGTAGGTTGGTAATTAGACCACAGGACTTTTTAAAAGCAGGCTCAGTTTTGTTTTAGATTCACCTGTATTTTAAACATCTGATGTATTTTTTTTAACCACTTGTTGCCTTAAAGATGGAAGGAGTCTTCCTTGCTTTTCCTTTCTTCTGGCTTTTGTGCCCAACACTGTATTTCTAACATGCTCTGCTAGATTCTATCTCTTAAGAGTCCTCAATATCAAAAAAGAGGAAGTTGAACTAATTTGTACCTGCAAATCTAAAATTAGGAACTGTAAAGAGAATTCAGTTGTCAGATCATATCTTCCCTGACTTTTTCTTAATTAATCAGTAGGGATTCAGTCTCAGAATGGAATATTAATTACCTATTCTCCTGCTCCCACTTGGCCTAAGATATTTTTCTTTTTGGCCCAATGTGCTCATCTTATTCTCTTAAAAAGTTTGACAAATATATTCTGTCCTCCCACTATGATACAGTTGAAGATATAAAGCATTAAGTATTTCCTTAATTCAACTGAATACTATTACTTTGGTCAGGCACTCTTCTAAGTACTGAACAAAACAGGCTTGGTTTTCGGTTGCCAAAAACTCACAATCTACAGGGCGTGGGGGAGAGGCAGACAATAGACAAATAAAAAATAACTTCCGATAGTGGTATGGTCTGTAAAGACAATAAAACAGAATGATGAAACGTGAACGGGGGCAGGTTATACCTTCTGTTGGGCGGTCAAAGAAGGCTCTTCTGGGATGCCTGGGTGGCTCAGTTGGTTAAGCAGCTGCCTTTGGCTCAGGTCATGATCCCAGGGTCCTGGGATGGAGTCCCATATCAGGACCCTTGCTCAGCAGGGAGCCTGCTTCACCCTCTACCTCGGCCTGCTTCTTTGCCTGCTTGTGTTCTCTCTCTCTTTCTGACAAATAAATAAATAAAATCTTTAAAAAGAAAAAAGAAGGCTCTTCTGAGGAAATGCCACTTAACTAGAGACTGGATGATACCAGGAACATGCCACATAAAGATCTGGGAGATGAGAGTTCTAGGCTGAGGGAAAGCATGGACAAACTCCTAAGGAGGGAATAAGGTTAGAGTGTCCTAGAGTGGTAAGACACACAGGGTTATCTCATAAATGGCTTAGAAGCCAGGGCATTTGGTATTATCCTTAATTCAGAGGGAACATGGAAGGAATTTACACAAGAGAACAGGATTTGATTTGCATTTTTAAAAGAGTGCTCCAAGGGCGCCTGGATGGCTCAGTCCTTAAGCATCTGCCTTCGGCTCAGGTTATGATCCCAGGGTCTTGAGAGAAACGGGGAGCCTGCTTCTCCTTCTCCCTCTGCTGCTGCCCCTGCCTGTGCTCTTTCTCTCTTTGTGTCAAATAAGCAAATAAAACCTTTAAAATAAATAAATAAAATAAAAGACCACTCCAGCTTTTGAGCCATTCCCTATAGGAGTCACTCACCACTTCTGTTTTCCTAACAGTTTTTGCCAGAATCCTGCGAGCTCCTGAATCCCACAATGTCACATTTGGCTCCTTTGTGACCCTGCGCTGTACAGCAACAGGCATCCCTGTCCCCACCGTCACCTGGATTGAAAACGGAAATGCTGTGAGTGTCATCTGTATGGGGACTTGTCTGGGGAAGGCTCACTGGAGAGGAATTTCAGGACAGACCACGTACTGGGGACACTACCCTGACCTCTGTCATTGGTCCCACCTGCACTTCCATTTTTCAAAGCCTTCTAGGATTTCCATCCTAGAAGTCACTGCCCTCAAAACTGAACTCCGTGGGTTTGCTTCTTTCCTTGTATCATAACGGAAGGGTAGAAAATCAATTTTTTCCTCACGCTTTTGTGTAAAAGGAAAGAGGCCATAATTCCTTCCCATATAGGTAAAATAATTCTCACAAAACTCGCCAGCTTAAGAATTAGTTCATTGGAGCTGGAAGCTACTTTAGTGAAAAATATTTTATTTTATTTTTTTATTAACATATAATGTATTATTTGCCCCAGGGTACACTTTGATGAAAAGTAATTCAGAATTAGGATGCATAGCCCTCAGTTCAACATTCTTTCATTTTTTATACTGGTAATAATAACTAACATACATTAAGTGATCACTATGTGCCAGGCTCTCTTATAAGCACTTTACATATAAACATTCATTTATTCATTCTACAAACATCTACTGATTATCTCCTGGGTGTCAGGTGCTATTCTAGGCATTATGGATACAAGAGCAAACAAGACAAGCGAAGTCAGTCAGAGAAAGACAAATACCATATGATATCACTCGTATGTGGAATTTAAGAAATAAAACAGATGAATATAGGGGAAGAGAAGGAATAAGATGAAATAATGGAAATAAGATGAAATGGGAATAAGATGAAAATGGAAAGGGAGGCAAACCATAAGAGACAGTGAACTCTGGGAAACAAACTGAGTGTTGCTAGAGAGGAGGTACGTAGGGGACTGGGGTAACTGGGTGACAGGCATTAAGGAGGACATTTGATGTAACGAGCACTGGGTGTTACAAGAAACTGATGAATCACTAAATTCTACCTCTGGAACTAATAAAAAAATAAAGTAGTATTTTCAAAAACAGAACAAGTGAAGTTTCCTACCCTCAGAGAGCTTACATTATGATGGAGAAAGACAATAAAATAAAACAGATGGGAGAATATTCTATGCAGACAGTATCAAATACTGTGTAGAAAAATAAAGTAGGAAAATGAGAATGTGATACCTTAAGAGAAAGATTCCATTCTCAATAGAATGGTCAAGGAAGCCCCATTTAAGTGAAGACATTTGAGCAAAGATCTGAAGCTAGATTCCTAGCTGAGGAGGAGGCTATGTAATAACTATGGGAAGAAAACTGGGGAAAGTCTCTAAGGGAAAGTTGCACAAGGTATGGCAGAGGAATAGCAAGTAGGTCAGTGTGACCAGAGGTGAGTGAGAAAAGAGGAAAGAAGGAAGGGGTGAGTTCAGGAGTTACGTATTAGCTTATATAAAGCATTGAAACAACTTAGGCTTTTATTTGAGTGAGATGGGATGCCATTTTCGGTCTCTTTCTGTTATCTGTTTTCCTGCTGACTCTTGTCCATTGTGCTTTGTTTCCTTGTGTGCCTTGTTATCTTTGACTACCTGCTGTTCACTGTTTTGGGGGGAAAAGATGTCAAGAGATTAATTTGAGGTCTAGATAAAGGTACTTCTCTCTGTAAAGAATTTTTGTTTATTTCTGCCAAGGACCAGAGGCGACTGCTTATCTTGGACCATCTTAAACCTAGTTCAGAGTTCGATGCTCCTTGGTCATCCCAGATAATTAGAACACACTCTGCAATTCTATGTGGGCTATTTCACTTGTAGTTCACGTTGATACCTCCTTGATAGCTGAGTCTTTGAGATTTTGGTTTATTGTGTTTTTTATTACACTTCTCATCTTTATGGAACCTGAGTTTTGATTTCTGCCTGTTCAGTCCTCAAAGGAAAACAAACTTTTCTGGGCTGGAACAATGTCTTAGGGAGAATAAAAGCTTTTAAGTTTGTTATATCTGGTAAAAATATTTTTCCAGAATTTTAATTTTTTATTTTAATGAATTAATTTTAATTTTTTTCAGTGTGAGAGTTGGTTTGATAACCCAGCTAACCAATATCTGAAATAAGAATCTTTCATGGATTATTGTCATAATTATATTTTACTTTAACCACTTGTCTGTGTTTGGTTTGCATTTGGGCCCTAGTTTCTGATACTCTTTATGAAGCTAAAGATGCTTATTTTAATCTTAACAAATGTTTTTAACATAAACATTATGTTAAACTCAATAAAATACCTTGTCACTAATTATTTTAACTTTGTGATAAACATGTAATTTTTCACTTTAAATTGGAAAGTTTCCTTTTCATTCTTTAAAAATGTTGCTCTTTTCTTTTGTTTGTGTTGTTTCACTTGCTATTTTCAAAAACAGGAATAGTCTATAAAGTTTTTTGGGGATATCATCCTCGGGTTTGAGGCCGTGGGGCTTTTGGTCCCGGTTGCCGTCCTTGCCAAGCCGGGTCTCTGTCTGCTAGTGGTGGTTTCGGTTGCGACACAGGCCGGGTTCCCAGGCAGGAGCCGCCGGGGCCTGGCTGCTTCACTGTTTCTCACTGAGGAGGTGGTGGAAGGTGTCGCCTGCTTCGGCTGAGTAAGGGTGGCTGGCAGAGCCGGCGGCCCCCGCCCTGGGCCTGGCTCTTCCCGGCCTCTGTACTTTGCCCTCGCTGCCTGACAGGTTCTGCTGTGGGCTCTGCTGACTGGAAGCTGCTGGTAGTCCCTGTCCCTCCCTCCAGCTGGCCCACCCTGGGACACCTGGGCCCCAAGCCCCGCAGTAAGTCCAACATGCTGCGGGGCTGCAACTCAGCCGCCTCTGCTGCCGAGCAGCCCCACATCGGCAACTACCGACTCCCTAAGACCATCGGCAAGGGCAACTTCGCCAAGGTGAAGCTGGCCCGGCACATCCTGACCGGGAAGGAGGTAGCTGTGAAGATCATTGACAAGACTCGGCTGAACTCCTCCAGCCTCCAGAAGCTATTCCGCGAAGTAAGAATAATGAAGGTTTTGAATCATCCCAATATAGTTAAGTTATTTGAAGTGATCGAGATGGAGAAAACTCTGTACCTTGTCATGGAGTACGCCAGCGGAGGAGAGGTGTTTGACTACCTGGTGGCTCACGGCAGGATGAAAGAAAAAGAGGCTTGAGCCAAATTCCGCCAGATAGTGTCTGCTGTGCAGTACTGCCACCAGAAGTTTATTGTTCACAGGGACTTAAAGGCAGAAAACCTGCTCTTGGATGCTGATATGAACATCAAGATTGCAGACTTTGGCTTCAGCAACGAGTTCACCTTTGGGAACAAGCTGGACACCTTCTGTGGGAGTCCCCCCTATGCCGCCCCAGAGCTCTTCCAGGGCAAAAAATACGATGGGCCCGAGGTGGACGTGAGGAGCCTGGGGGTTATCCTGTATACGCTGGTCAGTGGGTCCCAGCCTTTTGATGGACAGAACCTCAAGGAGCTACGGGAGCGGGTACTGAGGGGAAAATACCGCATTCCGTTCTACATGCCCACGGACTGTGAAAACCTGCTTAAGAAATTTCTCATTCTCAACCCCAACAAGAGAGGCACTTTAGAGCAAATCATGAAAGATCGATGGATGAATGTGGGTCACGAAGATGATGAATTAAAGCCTTATGTGGAGCCACTCCCTGACTACAAGGACCCCCGGCGGACAGAATTGATGGTGTCAATGGGTTTTACATGGGAAGAGATCCAGGACTCGCTGGTGGGCCAGAGGTACAACGAGGTGATGGCCACCTACCTGCTCCTGGGCTACAAGAGTTCCGAGTTGGAGGGCGACACCATCACCTTAAAGCCCCGGCCTTCAGCTGATCTGACCAACAGCAATGCCCCTTTCCCCTCCCACAAGGTACAGCGTAGTGTCTCAGCCAACCCCAAGCAGCGGCGCCTTCAGTGACCAGGCTGGTCCTGCCATCCCCACGTCTAATTCCTACTCTAAGAAGACGCAGAGTAACAACGCAGAGAATAAGCGGCCTGAGGAAGACAGGGAGTCAGGGCGGAAGGCCAGCAGCACCGCCAAAGTGCCTGCCAGCCCCCTGCCCAGCCTGGAGAGGAAGAAGACCACCCCCACCCCTTCCACGAACAGCGTCCTCTCCACCAGCACAAATCGAAGCAGTTAATAAAAAGAAAAAAAAAAAAAAGAGACAATATTATGCCAGGCCTACAGAATCAACTGGCAAGTTGATGTACTTTCCTATGATACAGAGAGGAACTTGAGATGCAAATCTCAAACACAGCGACATTTTCCTCTATTGTATCTTTAATAATTGCTTCTCCTCTCTATTTTTTCTAGGCAGAGCATAAAGAATAGGAAGAATGTAACTATAACAGAAGTTCATTAGATCTCTATTAAGTAAATTTATTTTAAAACTACAATCTTTCTAATCTTTACACTCTGCGTATTTTAGGGGAAGGACAGAGGGAGTCCTATGTAACCTGTCAACTTTTTCTCAGGCTCTAATGCCTACCATAAATGTCCCCTACAAGAACCCACCAAAGAAAATCTTATCCACAGGCTCCAGTCCATGGACAGATGCCTCAGTCTAGTGTTATATACACTCATAATAGTTCATAATGTTCTCCTGCTACTGTATTGACTCTCTCAAAGTCTGCTCCTACTTACAGCCTTGTTATCTGAACTCTGGAATTTTCCATGACTCTATAGGGAAAATTTATTCATTCCTCTCTCAGGGAACTTTAAGGTTTCAGTGACTTGGCTGATATTAATTTTTCTATCAGCTCAGTGACATCTCTTTGTATCTTCCAGAAACTGTTGAAAATTTCTGGCCCTTTGATTGTGATACCCTTGTACCTTTATAGAGATTTATTTTTCCTAATTTTAGGTTTGATTTATCTTTTGGGATTTTAGGTAGAAAAAGGAGAGTTAAACATGTGGGCTGAGATAATCTTTGTAACTCAGGTGCTGAGCAAGCATGGCTTACAATGTAATACAACCTCATTTAATATCTTCTGTTTCTTTTATGTCTCTTCAGAAGCGTGGGTTCTTTTCTCCCCATTGAGGCCTACCCCAAGCAGGCTCTGGGACTCTTCCAGTTCTTTTAGGTGATTTTACATCACTAACACTATCCCAATTTAAGAATTCTGAGGGCCTAACCCTAAGTAATAACCAAAGTTTCCTACTGCAATTCACAGATGGGATCTCTCTTTTCTTTTTTTAAAGATTTTATTTTTAGTAATCTCTCCACCCAATGTGGGGCTCAAACTCACCAAACTTGTACACTGTACAGATGGAGCCAGGCTCCCTTTCTTAAGACGACTACATGCATGCCACCTGCCTTTCGCATGTCCTGCAGTTAGCTTCTTTTCTCACACTCATTCACTCTTTTCCCACTTCCTAACTGCCATTTAAGACTCCTACAGGTTTGGGGTTGGAAGAAGGGAGGAACAGTAATTAAGGAGGAAAACTTCTAATTTAACCGACACTCTTTTAGGTTGGCTTTCCATCACTGTGCCTGACAAGTATTTAAAACAACTCTTTCCATCATGGACACATTCATGATTCTTGAGAAATCAAGGGATATTCAAGATGACTCAGTAACTCATTTTCCTCAGGGCAGCTGTCTCCCTCTTACCTCTCAATTTGTTAGTCAATGGGAAGTCTTTCTGTTGGGGTCCCAATAATGCCCCAAAGAGATCTTTGGAGGAGATAGAAAATAACTCCAAACCAGATTTTCTCTAGAATGTGTATATCCACAAACTCTCTGCTTCTTCAATTGGAGCTACTAGGCAGCCTGCTCTCCCTTCAGATTTTACAAGTGGGTATTAGATACATCTCTGCTGAGTCAACAAACTGCAGGTGTGTCAGGGTCCCCAAGACCACCCTCAAGTTTGATGACTCACTAGAAGGACTTGCAGAACTCAGAAAAGCCATTATCCTTATGGTTGCATTTTATTACAGTGAAAGGATACAGACTAAACTCAATAGTGGGTAATCACTTGTTCTCTCTCTGTGGAGTCCCATGGAGAGCACCTAATTCTCCTAGCAATGATGGCAACATGTACGATGTCTTGTACCCAGGAAGCTCACCCAGCCATGTTGTCCAGGGTTTTTCCTGAGGGTCAATTACAAAAGCATGGAGGATTCACATGAATGATCTTAGTCTCCGACCTTTCCAAAGGTCGAACTGATAAAATATAGCCTCGTGTCCCTGCTGAACAAAAAGAGCTATTCACCATAATTTGCACTGTAACATAAACTATCTGGCATGGCTCATGGTCTCAGATATACAAAGACACTCTTATGAGGCAGGATTTTCCAAGGGATGAGAGGTTATCTCTTAGAAGCAAGTCAAAGGCCAATCCTTTCTTTCAAATGTGCAGAGTTTGAACACCTCAAGTCAGCTTTATAGTTAACCCTTTACTATAATGCAGGGGACATATGCCAACCCTTCAGGTGGTCCTTCATACCTTAAGGAGAGGGGATGCTTTCTGAACCAGTCCCTTGGATTGGGTGAGGATGGTTCTCACTACACCTAAATAACTCAAACCTTGATGAGTCAACTAAGGGGTTCTTGGCTATTTGCATTTTTCATGTCCTCCAAGATAGTCTCTCTCCAGCTTTTTAGGATCTTGGTTGCAGTGTCCGTATGTTGTCATATTACAATATATTAACAGCAGCATTTTAAAGTCAAAGGAGTGTTCTAAATGAGGAGAAAAAAGAAAGAGAGGAAAAGCAGGTGAGGAAGGTAAAGAACAGTAGGACACTAGACACAGGAAGGGAAGAAGGGTGGGGAGAGAAGTGTGTGGGAAACAAAGCACATCCCTGTGTGAAATTCTGGTGAATGCTGTATACCAGGTAAAAGATGCCAAATTCTAGAGTGTCATCCTGCAATAGCAGCCTCTTGACGGCTTAAATTCATTTATCATTTTTGTTTTCACTATTGTTTGTGCTTAAGCATTTTTTTCCTGATATTTGAACAAAATTATTTTCTCATAATTTGGGTTTAAAGCTAATTTATCTTGTCTTAAGAGCCTTCAAAATAGAGTCAGTTAACAAAATAATGTCACTTTATGAGCTTACTGCTTGAGGGACAATAAATAAGAATAGGTGGATCAGCAGACCTAGGTTGGAAATGGTCCTCTTCAGCGAATGTTCATTGCAGGGAAGTCGACTTGCCTCTGAGACACTGATTTTCCCATGTTTGTAATGACAGAGGTATCAGGTGGCTGGAGAAGATGATCCCTAATATGACATCAGGGGTACGGGTCTCCAATGTTGTTCACTTACAGTCAAGTAACTGGTAGTTCCTGTTCTTCTTTAAGCTCTCTAATTAAACATTAAATGTCATTTAAAATTCAAATTTTAGTATATGTGCTGCCAAAGCGAGCACTTAAAATTCAAATTTTATTTGGCAATCTGTTTTGTGGCTCTTCTGTGGAAGCTATTGTTATCATCTTCGGCCTCTCAAGGTAGTGTAAAGATATGTCTTAAGAAAGCTGGTGGGCTGATGCTAGGACTCTGCTGATTTGACTTCCTTGGTGAAAACAGGAATAAAGAAAATGGAAAGACACATGCTTAAAAAAAAAAAAAAATTCAGTGTTTTCAAAGGCTCATATGAGTTTAGAACTAGAGGATACAGGATTAGTCTCTGTCGGAAGTTTGGGAGTAATAAAAAAGCCAGATGGTTCAAATTAGTTTCAGTCTTATTGAGACCCCATCTTAATCATTCAAGATGTGGTTCACAAAAAGCAGGAAGCAAAACAGACCCATTGCCTCAGATTCTAAGGCAGGAATAAAATGAACTGATGGTGACTTCCTTCCAGGAAGAAAGCAAAAGTACATCTGCGGTTCTCATGGTTAGGGAGAGAGTTGCTCTTACAGCCAACTTTCAGTCATGGGGATACTACCACGGCCAACTAGAAACAGAGATGATGCTGCTCGTGCTGACACAAATCTCAGGAAATGGAGGCAAGCTTGGGCATTTACTGTACAAGCAGCAAACCAGAAAAGTCTCCTGAGAATAGGGAAGAGCCCACAGCCCTGGTGTTATTTTGGGTGGACTGAACAAACATGAATGCAGAGCCGGGAGCTCACTGCCACAGAGTAAGATGGAGTTGAACTGTGGCTCTTCACTAACACACTATTAAGAACAAGGGGTACCCGAAAGGATATGAAGTCTCCTTTCCTCCCTGCCTCTGTGAACGCATCAATAACCTAAACTCTCAAGCACTAAGAACAAGAGAAAGGCTAACCACATGCCCCAAAGTGATCAAAAATTATTTTGCTTTCTTCCTACAGAAATGTCATTCATTTTTCATGAAAATTTGTAGTCTTAGATGAACTTCAGAGCAATAGTAATATTCCTTTTGGTTTCACAACACTGGAAGTAGTAGTTTCATGTGGACAGAACACAGCTTACTTTTCTAAAAGAAAATAAGCTTGTATTTTGATAACCAGATTTATTTCAAGTTATACTGATCATATCTCCATTATTTTAGTATTCAAATAAAAAATGTCAAAAAATTACATGTCTTTTGTTTTTCCATTAAGTACAGTTCCTAAAATACTTTAAAAGTTGAATCATCTTAATTAGTTAAAATAATTTTATAAAAATAAATAACCAAATTATCTATATTTAAGACTGTTTCTGAATTTTCTTAAAGGGAGGCTCACCTTTATTTTACACATATTTTTAAAAGGTAGTATTTTTGGTTCAAAGTCCATGAGCTTTGAAGTCATCTTACTAGCTCTGTAAACTAAAATAATTACGTATATCAGCTGGGATATATTATACGGAATATTGCAGCAGCCAGAAATAATTACGTATATCAGCTGGGATATATTATACGGAATATTGCAGCAGCCAGATTAAGAAGTCACTATTTATGGCAATGCTGATCAGAAACAATATGGAAATTTTTCTGTCTGTTATCCCTTTTTCTATGATGCATTAATAGACATTTAAAACAATCCTCTTATGATACCTCCCTAAACATGGACCCTTCTGGGCTATACCCTACAGCTAGCTCCATGAGGTATTGTCAACAAGCTGGAACTATGTACAAGACAATGCCATCTGAGGTCTTCCTTTGCCAAGGTCGATGAAGTATAACATTATCCATGAAGTATAACATTATCCATAACTGTGAACAGATTCTCTCAAACCAGCATTATTAACATAATAATGGCATTTAAAAATACTCCACAGGTTTATGGCAATACTAGTTTGCCACTTTCAAAAAGCTTTTATACACAAATCTCAAGTGAAAATAATTATAGCTATTTATGATAGAGTTTCCTATTTGACTGCCTCCTTTTGGGGTCACTCTCTCAGAAAGAGAGCCCACATACAGAGCAGAGAGCTGTTTATCCAGCTCCTTCAGGTTAGCATGGCTGAGTGACTTGCAGAAAATAACATATTTACTGTAAATACCAGATATAGTCACCTCAATTAAATATTCAGTTTTGCCTAGGCATATCTTGGTCAAAACTCAGTAGTAATCTGAACCTGAGGGGCAAAAAGTTCTAAATGGAGGGCAAAGGGTTGTTTTTATTTTTAGGTCATCAAAAAATACTAAACTGTTGGTCAGGATGATCCATGAAGAAAGAAAAACAAATTCAAACTATGACTAACAAGGCCTGCTGTGCATGAGTCACAAACTGAATCAAGCAAGGCCTCTGGAAACAGGAGGAAAAGCATCTAGGAGCCACCTCATAATCAAGCAATGAGCCTTATAACTTGTTGGTCTCTTTGCTGAACTATTTCAATACCTCGATGGAATCTAGGAGAAGAGAGGCCAGCCAGTTTAAAACTCATCCTCTTTCCTACCAAGAGTGTCTCAGTGACCTTGCGGAGGAGTGTAGGAATGACTTTCTTAGGTGTGAACAAGAAAACAGTGCTAGTTTCGTCAACCTTGAGGGATGACTCATTCCCCAATTGTGTCCTAGGCATTATGCTGACCTACCTCCAGGAGGGATTAACCTTGCAAAGGGGGAAAGTAATTGTTCTATAGATTTCACTTCTATAAACTGGAAAGAGATTATATTTATAAATGAAATATCCCAATCGCATAAAGTGTGTCAATTGAGCATAGAGGTTTGAGGCCTTTAGCTTTTTTCTCCTTTGTTGCTT
Organism: Procyon lotor; assembly: GCA_028646535.1. NCBI lineage: Eukaryota > Metazoa > Chordata > Mammalia > Carnivora > Procyonidae > Procyon > Procyon lotor. The sequence continues at coordinate 58,963,983 of CM053615.1, forward strand.
TGTTGCTAAAATTCAAGAGAGACCAAAATTGTATTTCAAACTGTTCTGTCTTTTCTATCTAACTTGGAGATTTCAAATCCCTAAGAGGTTGTGCTTCTGATAAATACGATAATGGCAAATCCCATCTGAATTCCCAACTGAGTGTATGTCCCTTAAAGAAATTTTTCTCTCTGCCTTGTCAATTTCTTACAAAGTCCAGGCTGTTGATCTGAGGAAACCAGCACAATACTTCACCTGACTTAAACTGATGTTCACATGAAGTTTTTATCATCAGGCTTGAAACCAGTAGTACAGGGAAGGAATAAAAAGGCAAAGAAGCTCACTGGACAAACTTCCCCACTTAATGACTACAGAGACTGCCTGCATCCGAGACCAGCCAGCCACCTGGCAGCAGAAAGCAGCAAGCGGTTTTCACTGCATGGCTTCCCCTCCCCTTGTTAGTCTAACTGTGAAAACAGGCAAAAGGGAAAAATAACTGGCTCCAAATCACTTATTTCCAGCCTCATTCCAGACCATGGGACAGAGATATCTTTCAAGGTCACTCCTCCAAGATAAGGACAAGGTGAATCATGGCCAGATTCCTTGGTTGTCATTCCATTCAAATTTCCCTCAAACCGGCATTTTCCCCTCATACAAACAGCGACGAATAAAGAATAATTACTGTAACTAGAGTATGAATTCTAACTCTGCAACCTCATACAAAGTGCTGGGCAGCTGTCTTTCCCACAGAGCTGAAAGGATGGTGACTAACAAGCACTTACATAAATTAACCTGCCAGTTGGGTGCTAATATTGCATTGATATCCTGCACTTCAAGGACATTTGATTTTCTGATTTAAATGGTATTGCATGATGTATGTCATGCCTCAGAAACAGAACTGGCTTTACAACCATTTTTCTTCATAATTGTCCATCCATCTGGTGTGCATTTGTGGGGAATTGAACAGGAGTTAACCATTTCGTAATGCTCACAAGTCTGTGGGCTGTCTGGGTGGTTTTGATGATTTGGGCCATGAGTCCATCCATGATCTTGGCTAATCTAGTTCCTGTGACTGGCACACTGACTGGGGGCTAGTCGATCTAGAACGGCCTCGCTTGTTTATCTGGTGGCTGTTCTTGGCTCCCCGCTGGGGCAGTGAGGCTAACTGGGCCATGCGTGCCTCCTCCTCTAGCAGGCTAGCTCTGGGTTGGTCACAGGAGGTCACAGGTTCCGAGAGCAACAAGAAAGCCATGATGTGCAAGACTTTTATGAGTCTGTTTCTGATTTTCTAAAAGAAGGACAGGACCAGTTTAGATTCAAAGCACACCGAGAGATGCTACCTCCTGGGGGAAAGCTACAAAGCTACATTGTGAGGTCATGGGCATAGAGAAGGAAAAGGTTTTGGCTATTTTGGCAATCTACCGTGTGCCCTTTGATCCTAATTTTGACACTTTCTCTTTCAAGTCAACTGATGCAGCATATCGGGAAATCCCTGACCTAATTCTATCCCTTTTTTCCCCTCAACTCCACCAGGTTTCTTCTGGGTCCATTCAAGAAAGTGTGAAAGACCGAGTGATTGACTCAAGACTGCAGCTGTTTATCACTAAGCCAGGACTCTTCACATGCATAGCTACTAATAAGCACGGAGAGAAATTTAGCACTGCAAAGGCTGCAGCCACCATCAGCATAGCAGGTAGGATGGATTTTTACAATCATGTTGCTCCAGGAGAGGGGAGAGTTGGCACTATTCCACTTCTCATTTGGGGGAAATCTTTTTTCTTTTATTTCTTACTCTAGTCCCTTTCGGGTGATTTCTTCCTCCTTGGGGACATTCCAGAGGTTGATCTAGATAATTGATTTTGGGTGATTTATTGCTTCAAAACCAAAATCTTCCAATACCTGTCTACCTGATGAGTAGCAGCTTCCAGAAGTCCATTTCTCTCTCTTTCTTTTCTCCCCCTCCCTTTCTTCCTCTTTTTTATCTTCCTCCTCCCTTTCTTTTTTTTTCCTGTTTTTCCATTTTTTCTTTCCTCTCTCTTTTTCTTCCTCCTCTCTCTTTTTTCCTTTCATGGGGCTAAGCACACTACCCAGAGCTCTCAAAGAGTAACTTGGCAGATACTTAACATGGTTGTGCCAATTTTTGCATGGCTCTTTCTTGAGGGCATTTTTACTTATGAGTATTTGATCTACTTTGTGGTCTTTCCCTTTCCTGTTTCAGGAAAGTGATAGCAGGACTTACAGGTGTTTTCAAGGAAAAGAGCTGACATATGGATTTCTAGGATATTTGTGTTGAGTTATAAAGGTTTATTTTTAAAATGTAAATGCCCCAAAGCCTTCTGAGAACATTTGTGGAATTCCTAGAGATGGAAATAATCCCTGCATCAGGAAATGCCAGGCATGTTATACTCATAATGTGTCTCCTGCCCAAGGGTCAGCAGAGTTGCTTGGCCTCACATGTAAGGCAAGCACTGGTAGAACCTGTGCCCAGGGCCAGCTCCCCAGATCCTGCTATGTCTTATTTACCATGCCACTTCTTTGATCTTCCATGATGGGGAAATTCCTGGTAATGTTAGTGGTTTTAATATGAGATGAATAGATACCACAGAGAAATATATAGGGAGCATGGGATGAGGCTGGCCTTGTAAAGCATGCCTATGAAGGAAGGAAGAAAATTCTAAAACCAAGGATTCCTTCTGCCTTCTTCTCCAGGGATATATCTGCTTATAGTACCTTGAGATATCATAGCAATTGCTCTAGAATTTCCACTGATGGGAAATCATTTCTCCTAGAGAATAGTTGAGAACTGTAAAAGTTAATTCAACTCAATTTAACAAATAATAAAACAATTATTGTTTACATAGCACCTTGCTGATAAAAATACTCTAACATGCATTTATTAAATACTAGATTCAAGCCATCATTAGGTAGAATAAAGGATGCAAACTTAAGTAACAAATGGCATAATTAGCAATGGAGTCGCTGCCTTCCAGGGACTCTCAATCCAGAAAAGAAGTCGGCCAGCCATATACATTATGGCACACATTATGTTCTACTGCAGAAGTCTAGTCAAATAAAACAGCAAGTTGGCTGGCAAGCTTAGAGCATGATGGAGACTGAAAGTGAGACAGAGGACGGGAAGACAGGTTTGAAATGTGGGCTCTGGCCAGGTTGTGAATAGCCTGAGTAGGTTGAATGTATTCTTCAATCAGAGGGAAGTCATCTAATTATTTTAGAGGAGACAAGTGATATGGTCAGATATATCTATTATCAAATTAACAGATGTTGGGTGTAAAAGACTGGGAGGCATGGCATGTAGTCAGGAGGCTATTCCAGGAGTCTAGAAAAATAATGAAGGTCTGAACAACAACTGCAGCAATTAGTGCAGAGAGAAGAGGAGAGATTCAGGAGACCTATAAGGGAAAATTAACCGCTTTAATCTAGTTTAACCTAAACCTCCACAGGGTGGAAGAGAAAATTAATGCCACTAATCTTAAGAGCATTTCATTTTAGGTAATTGTTCAGTTATTCACATATTAATTCCCTGCCAGGGCTCTTTCTCTCCTTCCTCCCCTCTCCCCTAGATGGCAGGAGAAAAGGGACTTGGAAACCTGCAGTGGTGACCTCTGGAACAAACCCCTACCCCATTCTCTGGCGAAGTCCAGCTGGGGAACTTGTGATCTCATCTCTTGGCTTTGTTAGGACCCAGAGGACACCCCTGGCCGCCTCAGCACCTTTGAGGCTCCTCCTGTAACGGCCCAGTCCTCTCCATCTCCATCATATCCTTCATCAAGGCCCTCTCTAGAGTCTACTTTGCAACCTCTGCAACTCGGTCACCCTGTCTCTCCCTGAGAAGACAGGCCTGCTGAATTCCAATTCAGCTCCTTCCTTATCCCTCATGGGGCCTAATGTAACTTCTGGATCACTTTCATGTTATGTATAATCCATTTGTTATGCAAAATCCAGGGGAGATTCAGCCCTATTGACCCAGTTCTGCTGTCTACCCAATCATGCCACGCTACCATTTTTACACTAATGTGGCCATCCCGTGTCACAGTAAGGAATGTCTATAAGTAAGTTTCCTTGCTTCGAGAGTTCCAAATAAGAAGTAAGGGAAAGTCTCTCTGCTTCGGCTTTTTCCTTAATTTATACCTCTCTTACAGGATTTTGGTTCAGAGAAAGTAATCTATAAAATGTATCCAAATTCTTAATTCCTCTACCTTCCTCCTTTCCACAACATGCCAAGCTGGAGAGGCTTCCCCTTTATTATAGCAACCTTCAGGGGCTACCATCTTAAGTACAAAAATGTGCTATGGCAATAAAGGAGAATCTAACATAATAGGTACGTCTGCATCACACCAAGGCAGATGCATGGACATGATCTTTAAGATGCTGAAATGACTATAGAACATGATTACCACCATATTGGATACAGCAACATCACCCCTTCATCCCTGACCTAGCTGATCCAACACCATTAATAAATGGAATATACCTGATGAAAGCCCAATCCAATGCCATTAATAAATGGAATATACCAATAGAGAAGGCAGTAATACTAAAAGAACAATGGTATCTTCTGGTGGTAGAAAGAACCTTAAGTTATGGCAATCAGCACTGAAAGGTAGTGCCTCAAGATGGAGGGAGAAGTGGTCTTAGGCATCAATGCTGAAAAAAGACCAGAGTGAAGATGGAGGGAATCAGCATTGGTAGCCTGGGGGACAACAGCAGTAATGTTTGCATAGGGAAAACAATGGTAGAAGTAATGTATGCAGCAGCAGCAGAGAGGACTTGAAATCTCCTGCCGCAGCAGAATTAAATACAGATGAGGAGCAGTGACCTCAGTAAGGGCAGTTGTCATGTAGGCTGGAACCAGCAATGACTTGACTTTAGCCAATGGGCCTGGCAATACATATTTAACAAGTGTTAGTTGCTGTATGTGAACCAATAAATGTGAATCCTTCCGCACATGGAAGAAAAAAAAATGTTACTAAGATGAATGAAGAGGGACTCCCTTAAGGAGCTAATTCATAAAAGCTACAACAAATGTTGTTGCTTTTTTCAGTTGCAACTGAAAACTGATACTCCTGATCAGTTTTTCCTGTTGGATCTCATGGACTATGAGGCCTGAAGCTCCCCTACATTTCCTAAAAATTTACCCAGGCTGATCTTATGACAGTGTCTCATGAGTGCAATGGAGTGAGACCTCTGAACCCCAGGAGACATCTGCCATTTTCTCTTCTTCTCCTTGACCCATTCTTTTCCATTACGTCTGCTAGATGCCTCACAATGCTCCCAGTGCCATCAATAAGGAAACTGCCTCCCGACCCTAAACTGCTCCCTGAGGCAATAATCTAGGAGAATGAGGCCACAATGGTGAAAACAAGATCAATGGAGCTACTTAATTCAGAATCTTTTTAAAGAAGCACGGGCTTATGCTCCCCAGACCTCCCAGAGCCTGAATATGGCATCTGGTTTCTCCATTCTTCCTTTCAGCCCCTCTCTTCTCTGGCCTCTGATGGCCTCAGAAGTCCGGAGTTTTGAGTCAGATATGGTGCTCTTGACATTCTGGCAATGCTTCCTGACCCCAAACTCTCCCTTCTCTCATTTCAGCCATCCCCATCCTCCCCTAGTGTTCTGTAGTCAACAGCCTCCTTTGTCACATTCTGTGTTGCACTTTGAAGCTTTTACTCCATCTGTTTATTTACTCATCCCAGCAGGAAAACTGGAAATGGAAAAATCTGGTCTAGTGCTTAGGATTATGTCTAATGATATTTCTAGTGTTTGAAGGAAAACAAAAAGTAAAGATCAGCCTTCATTTTCCCAAAACTCTGCCATGTGTACGCCCAAATCCTCATGCACTGTTTGAGAAATGTGATATACTTTTCTGATTCATTTACATTTGCTGTTAGTCATCAAAAGGAGTCAGGAAAATTTTGGAACCTCTCCCTATGAACCAGGAAGTTACATTTCCTTCCAGCCACAACCTTGAAAGGCTCAAGTTGCAATTTAAAATCACCAGGATACTGGGTATTTGGCCAGGTGCCTTCTCTTTGTCATTAGAACCCTCGGCTCTATGACAGAGACCAACAAGACAGTCCATGATGCCTGTAATGAGCATAATTCTGGAAGAGCTAGATGGCACCAAAACAGGTACTAATGTAGGTGCTAATTCTACCAAACATTTAAAAAAGAATTAACAGCAATTCTTCTCATCCTCTTCCAAAAACTGAACGGGGGAACATTCTCAAACTTATTTTATGAGGCCAGCATTACCCCAATTCCAAAGCCAGATAAGGATATTACAAGAAAAGAAACCTATAGACCACTTTCCCTGATGAATATAGATGCAAAAATTCTCAACAAAATATTAGCAAACCAAATTCAACACATTAAAAAGAGCATTTATCATGATCAAGAGGAATTGATCCCTGGGATGCAAGGACGGTTCAACATACACAAATAAATAAATGTGATACACCACATAAATAGAATAAAAGATAAAAAATCATGTGATCATCTCAATAGATGCACAAAAGCATTTGAAAAAATGCAATATTCTTTCATTATAAAAACGCTCGACAAAATGCATATACAAGGAACATTCCTCAACACAATAAAGGCCACATATTACAAACCCACAGCCCACATGAATGATGAAAAGCTGAAAACTTCTCCTTTAAGATCAGGAACAAGAAAAGGGTGCCCACTCTCACCACTTCTATTCAACATAATATTGGAAGTCCTAGCCAGAGCAATTAGGCAATAAAAAGAAATAAAAGGCATCCAAACTGAAAAGGAAGAAGTAAAATTGTCTGTTTGCAGATGATATGATCTTATATATACAAAAAATCCTAAAGACTCTACAAAAAAAACCATCAGAACTAATCAACACATCCAGTAAAGTTGCAGCATATAAAATCAACACACAGAAATCAGTTTTTATACACTAACAAAAAAACAACTAAGAAAGAAAATCATCCCATTTATAAAAGCATCAAAAACAATAAGATACTTGGGAATAAGTTTCACTGAGAAGGTAAAAGATCTGTATGTTGAAAACTAAAAGATTTTATGAAAGAAATTGAAGACACAAATTAATGAAAAGATATCCTGTTTCATGGATCAGAATTAGTATTGTTAAAATTCCCACATCACTCAAAGCAAGCTACAGATTCAATGCAATACCTATTAATATTCCCATGGTAATTTTCACAGAAATAAAACAAACAATCCTAAAATTCATATGAGACCACAAGAGATTGTGAACAATGAAAGTCATCCTGAGGATGAAGAATAAAGCTGGAGGCGTCACACTTCCTGATTTCAAACTATTACAAAACTATAGGAATCAAAATAGTATAGAATTGTCATAAAAATAGACTCATAGACCAAAGGAACTGAATCAAGAGCCCAGAAATTAACTCACAGATATATGGTCAATTAATTTACAGCAAAGAAGCCAAGGATACACAATGGGGAAAAAATAGTCTTTTCAATAAATGATCCTGGGAAAACTGGATAACCATATAAAAGAATGGAACTGGACTCCTCCTATCTTACACTATATACAAAAAGCAACTCAGAATTTATTAAAGTCCTAAATATAAGACCTGAAGCCATAAAACTCCTAGAAGAAAACATAAGCAATAAGTTTGACATCAGTTTTGGTGATAATGTTTTGGATATGACACCAAAAGCATAAGCCACAAAAACAAATAAATAGGATTACATCAAACTAAAAAGCTACTGCACAGCAAAAGAAACCATCCACAAAATGAAAAGGCTTCCTATGAAATGGGAGAAAATATTCTCAAATGCATATCTGAGAAGGGGTTAAAATCTGAGAAAGGGTTAATATAAAATATATAAAGAGCTCATACAACTTGATAGCAAAAAGACAATCCAATTTTTTTTTTTAAAAATGAGCAGAAGATCTGTACATTTTTCTAAAGAAGACATACAGATAGCCAACAGATACGTGAAAAGGTGCTCAACCACAGTAATCATCAGGGAAACACAAATCAAAACCACAATGAGATATTATCTTATAACTGGATGACTATCAAAAAAAAAAAAAGACAAGAGTTAGTAAGCTTGTTGGCAAGGATGTGGAGATTGTGCACTGTTGATGGGAATGTAAATTGGTTCAGCCACTATGGAAAACAGCATGGAAGACCCTTAAGAAATTAAAAATAGAAGAGCCATACGATCCGGCAACTCTACTTCTGGATATTTATCCAAAGGAAATGAAAACAGGATATCGAAGAGGTATCTGTACCCTCATGTTTGTTGCAGCATTATTCACAATATATGGAAAGAGTAGATACTAGTTACAAGATATGGAAACAACCTAAGTTTCTGTCAACAAACAAATGAATAAAAAATGTGATTTACATAAAATATCTCATTGTATATCTTACAGTGTCTCATATACATATATACATACAATGTGATATTATTCCACAATGATAAAGAAGGAAATCTGGCCATTTGTGACATGGATTAAACTTGAGGGCATTATGGTAAGTGAAATAAATCAGAGAGAAGACAGATATGTAGGATATCACTTATATGTGGAATCCGAAAAAGTCTAACTCATAGAAACAGGGTACAGTCTACGGCCATACTACCCTGAACGCACCTGATCTCATTTGATCTCGGAAGCTAAGCAGGGTTGGGACTGGTTAGTACTTGGATGGGAAACACAGAGTACAGTGGTAGTTACCCTGTATGGGGCGGGGGGGGGGGATGGAGAGATGTTGGTCAAAGGGTACTAACTTCCAGTTATAAGATGGAAGTAGTTCTGGGAATCTCTGTCCATATGGTAATCATAGTTAATAATTCTGTATTATATATTTAAAAGCTGCTATGAGAATAGATCCTCAATGTTTTCACAACAAAAAATAAATGGTAATTATGAGACATTATGGAGGTGTTAGCTAATGCTAAGATGGTCATCACTTTGCACTATGTAAGTATGTATAAGTGTATACCTTAACCTTACACAACATCATAAGTATATCTCAGGAGAGAAGAAAGAAAGAAAGAAAGAAAGAAAGGGGGGGAGGGAGGGAAAGAGAAAGGAAAAGAGGGAGGGAAAGAAAAAGAAAGAGAAAGAAAGAGAGGGAGGAAGGGAGGAAGGGAGGAAGGGAGGAAGGGAGGGAGGGAGGGAGGGAGGGAGGAAGGAAGGAAGGAAGGAAGGAAGGAAGGAAGGAAGGAAGGAAGGAAGGAAGGAAGGAAGGAAGGAAGGAAGGAAAAAGGGATTTAGTAGAGGAAAAGTTTGTACTTCCCATGCTCAGGGGCATTAACAGGTCCTTTCTGGAAGACTGAGGCTCAGCATTCCATCTATTCTTATCCACTGTGAGTCCAGGAATGAGTCTGTATTCCAACACAAGCTACTCCTCGCCCCACCAACACTCCCCCTCCCTCCATCTGCAATGCTCCTTCTCTGGCTGACCTCAGGATCTGGGGCTTCCAGCCACTGAATTTAAAACTCAAATGAATATATGCAGCATAACCAAAAATGGGCCTAGGGAGGGATCTGACGTAGTCATGTGTTCCCCACCTCCCAGGGGCCACATAACTATATACTCTATAAGCACTGATAGTTCACAATACTACCAAAAAAAAAAAAAAAAAAGAAGTTTGAATTATATTGTCACCATCGATATAGCTCATTGAAATGTATTTCCACGGTCTCTCTCCTGAGAGCCACACCTCCGCATGCCCACCGCGCTCTTTCTGGTTATGAGACATGTGCAGATGCGTCAGAAGCACCCGACCAGCTTTACCAGCCAGGGCTTCAGCCGGGACAGGTAGAGTGCTCTGACCAACAAAACAGATGCTGTCCCTGGGTGTTTCACGGTGGCTTTATCTGGTTTCAAATTGATTCAAGGTGTTTGTTTTTGTTTGAAATGAAAGGGAAAATAGAAGCCTAACAGCCAGCAGCCGCTCTACTCGCTCTCAGCCATTCTGCAGGGGGGCAGACGAGGCAAGCGTTCCTTTTCTTTTTTCCTCCTCATCATAGCACATACCCTCTCCAATTTACAATCAGGTAGCTTTCCCATATTAAAGTTACTGTGTGTTTCAGAAAACAGCCAGAGTTTTACTGGCTTTTCAAGATAATTTTAAAGATACTACACGTATTGAGGACGGCTGGCAATTTTTGGAATCTTAAAAAATATCTAGTTTGAGATCAAAGCACTTGTTTATAATTTTAACATTCTTGGACCCTTTCCCTGCTCCCACCCTCCCTCCAAAAGAAAATGTGACTGGAGGAATTTCTGTCAGAAACACATGGAAGTCCTCTGATTCTCTTACTATTCTTGACACATCCAGGCACCCTTGAATTTGTTTCATTTTTCTTTCTTCATTCATCCTTGAAATAGAAGCCTATTTAGCTTATTATCTCCTCCCAAACACTACGGCCGGGTTCCCTTTGGCGGTGGCATATCTTCAGGGTCTTGAATCCTCCTTTTACATCTTTTTTTTTTTTTTTCAGATTTCATTTATTTATTTGACAGAGAGATCACAAGTAGGCAGAGAGACAGGGGGAAGCAGGCTCCCTGCTGAGCAGAGAGTCCAATGTGGGGCTCGATCCCAGGACCCTGAGATCATGACCTGAGCTGAAGGCAGAGGCTTTAACCCACTGAGCCACCCAGGCGCCCCCTCCTTTTACATCTTAAATTGAGGGCTCTTTCATATACATAACCTTGGCCACCTGGTATTTCAACAGGTTTCTCTGCTCAGCTGCTATTAGAGACTGCCTTTACCCCTCCAAATTATAGACTATTTTCTCTAGAATGTTCTGATGTCCCCTTTCATCTTTCCTCTCTGCACAGTGGCAGAACTGTCTTGTAGCTTGGGTCCTGTAAGTGCTTTCTATAGGCTGGTTTCTCATCTTTAGGCTTGTTTCCATGATACAAAGGTGGCCAATGGAGGGGAATTTGGGGCTCTGACGCTGCCTGGGCTGATGATGCCAGGGATGGACCCAGCCGGAAAAGAACACAGTTTCTGAAGACTCTCAAAATTTCTCTTATTAATCTCCTCCAAATCTGCCTGTTAATGCATAGTCTGGCCTCTTAACCAAAGAGAACTTTCCAGAAATAGGCATTAGAGGTATCAAAGCTATCTCTTGCAAGATTCAAATGTACTAACTTTTGTTTCTTTTCCTTTTTAATGTGATTTCCGATGGGAACTTCCTTTCCTGTTAATAGAATGGAGGTAAGATATCGCTGGGACATCAATGTTTTGTTGTGATGTTTTTATTTGACCTGCCCTTTATTGCTATTTGCTGAGTACTGTCATCTTTCAGGGACTTTCTAATTTCTAATCCTTTTAATACTTTTACGAGATGATAATGAAGATGAAGATAGGTCACATCTACTGAATACTTACTATGTGTGAGACACTCTGCTAAATAAGAGCTTTACATGCATTATTTAAATTTATCCTCAGGACATCCATTATGAAACAGGTACTATTATTATCCCTATTGTACAGAAAGTTTCTTTGAAATGGAGAGTTCCAGTGACTTACACAAACGGTAAGTGATAGGCTTGGAAACTGAACCCAGAACTGACTCCCCAGTTTTCCCGCGTAGCTTTATCTTGTAGGTAAGAAAGTGTCACCTTGTAATATAACACTTTGCAGTGTACAGTGTATTATTTTCAGTAAAACTGACTTTCCTAAAAACTCTATGAAGCGTTATAACTGTTTTTATCTAATTTTATAAGTAACGAAACTGAGATTCAGAATGATCAATGAGTAATAGTAATAATGAAAACAGCAGCTAAGTTTGTGGTACATTTATGATCACCACTTTTCTCATATTAATATTTCAGTGATTTTATGGAGCAAGACCTATTATCATCCCCATTTTTTAGTATGAAGAACCTGATGCACTAGACCACAAACTATAAACTCTCAATCTGAGCTCGGGTACACAGACTCAAGAACTTAGATTTGATAACTACTATACTAACCCAGATAGCACAGTAACTGAGCAGCACCTAGAACTCCAACCACTGATTCTAATTCCATGGAATAAAATAATTCATTGCAGAAGAAAAGTTGGTTCATTCTTAATCTTGTGCCAATTCATATAGCTTTGATGCATTCGTTCACTTATCACAGTTTTTTTTTTTTTTTTTTTTTTTAAGATTTTATTTATTTATTTGAGAGTGATGGATCGCAAGCAGGGAGGTAGGGGTAGAGGGAAAAATCAGACTCCCCATTGAGAAGGGAGCCCAATGTGGGACTCAATCTCAGGACCTGGGCTCATGACCTAAGCTGAAGGCAGATGCTTAACCTACTGGGCCACCCAGGCACTCCACTTATCACAGTTCTAAGAGACACTCCTGTCCTCAAGGACTGTACAGTGAAACTGAGTATCTACTGAACAGATATACAACATAAGTGTGGTAAAAGTTAAATTAAAATACAGGCTGCCAAGAAAAGAGATGCCATCTTTCCTTCACATGTCATTCAGCACTCCTGTCCTTCCAATGCATTTTTAAACCACTTACTCTAGTTCTGGCACTATACTGGAAAGCAGAAAACAAAACAACTTGTATGTATTCACTGCCCCCAAGTAATTTACTTTTTACTAGGTACACATGTGCACACACACAAAACATAATAATGGAAGCATGGACAAATTCCAAGGACTCAAGGACAGAAACAGATCATTCAAATGCAAGTAAATGCAAATGAAAAATCAAAAACCCATTAGTACCAATAAAATAAAAAAATTTCTATAATGTTTTTCATTTGTGGTAACAGGAGTAATCTCAAACCCCTAGTAAAGAGAAAACTGCTATAACCTTTCTAAAGAGCATTTGGCAGTTTTTATCAAGAGCCTTAGATGGTTGTATTCTATTCATTGGATATATCCAGTTTTAGTAATCTATGTTAAGGAAGTAGTAAGTGTATGAACAAAATTGGAAACAACACTGTATTTATTAATGAAATTTGTGAGCAATGTCAATATCTACTAATAAGGGAAATTGGTGTCATTAAAATCCATGCTTTTGAAAAATATAATAGCACAGACAAATGTTTAATTATATTATTCTTATTATATTATTAATAATGCTTATTATAATCATGCTAAATAAAAATGCAGGATGCAAAAATACATTTACAGAAAAATTCTAAACATACCATATATGTAACTATACAGTATGTGTATATACTATATATTATATATAGCACTGTATATATTGTACTTACATATATATTGATTATAACTGATATATGTACAAATATATAAATATATACAGTGCTTCTATATTTGGCTAATATAATTTTCAAATTTTTTAAACTTAAAAATGTTTTCTTCTTTACATCATTTTTTACGTCTTTAGTTTACATAAAAACTCAGGGAGCACCTGGGTGGCTCAGTGGGTTAAAGCCTCTGCCTTCTGCTCAGGTCATGACCTCAGGGTCCTGGGATGGAGCCCTGCATCGGGCTCTCTGCTTGGCAGGGAGCCTGCTTCCCTCTTCTCTGCCTTGTGATCTCTCCCTCTGTCAAATAAATAAAATCTTTTTTTTAAAGAAAAAACTCGGTACTAATTTTAGAAGAACTACAAGAGGTGTTTTTCAGAGGAAATCATGTCCTTGAGGACACTGGGTTTGGTATTTCAGAAAAATGCCATTTGATCTATGCCTTAGAGCAGGGGTTGGCAAACACTTTCCCTGCAAAGAGCTAGATATTAAATATATTTGGCTTTGTGGCTTTGTTGCAACTGCTCAGCTCTGCTACTACGGAGCAAAAGCAGCCGCAGACAGTTCATAAATGTCTGAACACGGCTGTGTCCCAAGAAAATGTTACTTATGGACGCGGAAATTTGAATGTCATATAATTTTCACTTCTCATTTTTTTCAATTGCTTAAAAATGTAAACACCATTCTTAGCTCACAGGCAGTATAAAGACAGGCAGAGGGCAGAATCTGACCCACGGGTTGTATTTGCTGACCCCTGACTTAGAGAATGAATCGATACAAAGACAGTAGGCATGGAAGAATAAAAACAATTCCAGTTTGCTTTGCGGATTGGAAGTGGTGTAGAACCTCATCATCACGCTTGTTGGGAAAGTACAGTTCCTGTAGGCAGTTGCTCTATAAGATAGATAAGGTCTTTCTCTACAGTAGTTCCCCCTCATCCACAGGTGATATGTTCCAAGACCCCCAGTGGATGCCTGAAACCATGGACAGTACTGAACTCTACAGATACTACAGGTTTTTTCCTGTATATACCTATGATAAAGTTTAATTCATAAATTAGGCATAGGAAGAGTTAACAACAGTAATAATACAATAGAACTAGTATAACAATATACTGTAATAAAAGTTGTGACTGTGGTCTCTCAAAATATCATACTGTACTCACCTCTCTTGTGATGATGCGAGATGAGAACATGGTTACGAGATGAGATGAAGTGAGTTGAGTGACACATGTGTTACGACCTAGTGATAGGCTACCCGTGACCTTCCATGGTGTGTCAGGAGGAGGAGCATCTGCCTCTGGACCATGGTTGACTGAGGGCGACTGAAACCAAGGAAAGCAAAACCATGAATAAGAAGGAAGTACTGTGCCAGAGGACAGGTAGAGAACTCTGAGGTGTGTCACCGCCAAGGAGGGCGGGAAAACTGGTGCGAGTTTCCACAGGGGGCGTGGGATTGCTTTAACCCAAACCAGCCTCAGCTGGCCTTCTGGATATGCCCCTGGACAAAGTACTATATGTTCAAAGGGAATAGAGGTCTCCCCCACAGAAACTGCAAGATCACACAGAAAAATGCTCTACTGGATGTTCATATCTGTCAAAGCAGAGAGAAGTAAGAGTAGAAAGTGTAGGGAGAATCCTTCAAATACTCAATTTGACCAAAGAGAGCTGTCTACGTTAAAGGTAGGACTTGAGATCATTTATCCGTCGTTGCCGCTAAAAAGAAACACTTTGGGGCACCTGGGTGGTTCAGTGGGTTAAAGCCTCTGCCTTCGGCTGAGGTCATGATCTCAGGGTCCTGGGATCAAGCCCCACATCAGGTTCTCTGCTCAGCAGGGAGCCTGCTTCCCCCTCTCTCTCTGCCTGCCTCTCTGCCTACTTGTGATCTGTCAAATAAATAAATAAAATCTTAAAAAAAAAAAAAAGAAAAGAAAAACACTTTACAGAAAGGGAAGTCAGCCAGGTTCCATTCATCAGGAGGCAAGAGAGGGACTGGCTCCATGTGCAGTATGAACGAGCATTTCTGGGGCCTGTCGGGCAGCCCATTCCAAAATAGCCAGCACTCTGTGAACAGATCCCCATGACCTCTGCCCCACTGTTTGAAGGACCAACAGGACCAGGTGCTGCTCCACGGGCAGTTCCAAGAGCCATGAGCAGAGGAACCCAACTTCGGTTGGACAGTGCACTTGTACAAGATAGCAGAAGACACCAGTAGAAATTTTTTGCCTTCATCTTGTCCCCCAGTTTTTGCTGTGGGCTTCTTTTAAATTTTTTAAGCAATAAATAAGGTTAGGAGGATGAGGGACCGTGGCCCCATATGCCTCCATGTCTTTCCTCTGAAATTTGATACTATGAAAAATTAGAGGTCTGCAAGAGGAGAGGAAAAGGAAAACTTGTTTAAACTCTGAAAGTGTAACTGGGCAGTCTCTATATATGTACATGTGTATGCATATATACATATATATGTTATATGTGTGTATATGTAATACATATGTACTTGGTCCTCTATATCCTGTATCTTGTGGAGCTGATCTTAGCATGGATACACTTCCAAGGTTAAGTCTTTAATGCTCCTAGGAACATCACAGAGGCACAGAATACTAATAAGAACCATATACTATATATTCTTTGTCTTGTCCCAGCATGCAAAGGGTTTCCATAGGCTACTTCTCTGCAAGCTGGCAGAAAGAACCAAAATTATTAAACCAGGATCTCATTTCTATTCAAAACCTATTCTGCTTTTTTCTGGTCTGTTATTTTCTTTTACATTATATAGCTAATAAATAAATGAGGACCCAGGACAATCAGGCCAATGGAGGTTGTTCCAAAGATTTTCCTAGGGCATTTATTAAGAAAGGCAGCAGACATACACAGAGAGAGATTGATTATTAATTGTCAATAATCCTTATTTTTAAGGCTATTTTATCAATTTTTCTTTTGTGCACCTTTTCTGGGTTTTTTTTTTCTTGTATAATTAAAGGAAAAATCATGAATGTTTTTTAATTTAAAAAATACTTATGGAAAAATAAAATCAGTCAATGGTTAACATGTGACAGCAGAACCTGGATGAATAATTCTCAGCTCAGAGGTACTAGGGGATATTTAACTATTACATGATGTGATTCTTATGTTAAATGAAAAGAATCCCACCTGCTTTTATCTACCCCCACCTTTATACCAAGATATTATATTAATATGTGAGACCATTTAGTAAACCAGTTTGAAGCACTTCTGATTATTAGGTATTATTCTTCAGTTTCTTGAAATACAGCATCCTTGCCTTTCTTGAACTTTCTTACTGTTAGCACAGACCAGGTGTCCCTATGAGGCTGGGACACAAGCTATTTCTCTGGGTTTCTGCTCAACCTTTCCTGGCCCAAGTTATCATGACAGCTTTGTGTTTTCTTATTCAAGGCCTTCATTTTTATTTTTTTTTTAAAGATTTTATTTATTTATTTGACAGAGAGATCACAAGTAGGCAGAGAGGCAGGCAGAGAGAGATGGGGAAGCAGGTTCCCCACGGAGCAGAGAGCCTGATGGGGGGCTCGATCCCAGGACCCTGAGATCATGACCAGAGCCAAAGGCAGAGGCTTTAACCCACTGAGCCACTCAGGGCGTCCCAAGGCCTTTATTTTTAAAATGAACTACAAACTACAAGTAACGTAATAAAATTCGTGTTGGCTAATTAGTAAAAGGCTAGTCTAAATCAGAGGAAGAGTCTATATTATGAAACATAATTTCAAAGTATGGTGCTTCTTGGAAGTTCATCGTTTTAACTGAATAGCTGTATGCCATTTAATAGATTTGCTTTGAATATTAGTCAGTCATGGTTTCTAAATCAGGTTATCAATTGTTCAGATTCAAATGGGGTCTCTCTT
>CM053615.1:58981165-59032251 GCA_028646535.1 Procyon lotor
TTTTTTTTTTTTTAAAGATTTTATTTATTTGACAGAGAGAAACACAGCGAGAGAGGGAACACAAGCAGAGGGAATGGTAGCGGGAGAAGCAGGCTCCCTGCCGTGCAGAGAGCCCGATGCGGGGCTCGATCCCAGGACCCTGGGATCTGACCTGGGCCGAAGGCAGACGCTTAACGACTGAGCCACCCAGGCGCCCAAATGGGGTCTCTTTTTTAAGGATGGATGGATGGATGGATGGATGGATGGATGGATGGATGGATGGGTGATTGATTGATTGATTGATTGATTTATCAGAGTGGAGAGAGATCACAAGGAGGCAGAGAGGCAGGCAGAGAAAGGGGGAAGCAGGCTCCCTGCTGAGCAGAGAGCCCGATGCGATCCCAAGACCCTGAGATCATGACCTGAGCTGAAGGCAGAGGTTTTAACCCACTGAGCCACCCAGGCACCCCTCAAATGGGGTCTCTTAACAATTTAAGAACTTCTCGCAAATTCCAGTTTAATTCTCTTACCTTAAAATCCTTTATATAAAGATAATGAAATGTGAGGCGCCTGGGTGGCTCAGTGGGTTAAAGCCTCTGTCTTCAGCTCAGGTCATGATCTCAGGGTTCTGGGATCAAGCCCCGCAAGGGGCTCTCTGCTCAGTGGGGAGCCTGCTTCCCCTCTCTCTCTGCCTGCCTCTCTGCCTACTTGTGATCTGTCAAATAAATAAATAAAATCTTTAAAAAAAAATAATGAAATGTGAAATTCCAACAGTTGTACAAATCTAAATGAGAATACAACTTAGTTTTTTGTCATTGTTACTAATATAGATCTGATAGAAGGCATAAGATTATGTTGAGACCATCACAGTATATACACATAATAAGTGCTCAATAAATATTTGTCCGGTGAGCACAGGAGTTATTATTATAATTCCCCACATTCCATTAGGGGGCAGTGGGTATGTGCAGAAAGTACCAGCAGAATTTTTCCATTCTCCCTCTTATTCTCTTCAGTTGTCATGGCAGAGAAACTTTTAATTTTATTTTTGTGCTAGCCCTATACAATGTAGATTTTTTTTTCCTCATATATTTCCCATTAACACGTGATCTGAGTTCAGAATAACTGCTTAGATCATTCAATAGATTAGGCCCTTGGGGCTCTGAGTGACCAGATGACTTTCCCCAAGTCCTGTGATGAGGAAAGAGCAAAGCTGGAAGATCTGTTTAGCTCCTTTGAGAGCCTGATGCCAAGCCTCCTCCTCCCTATGTGGCTTTCTTTTTAAGTCTTTAATGAAATGCTGGGAAGATGTATGAGTGAGAGAATCTGGGTACAGAAGGTGTCACAAAGATGAATGTGTTCCATAAAGTTCAGGGACTTAACTATTGTAATACATAAACTATGGTCATAAAAAAAATAAAACTAAAAAAATAAACTATGTTCATAAAGCTAGGTCACAATTGTTATCCTCAATACCTGTTAAATGTCACAATGTATATGTTTTTTAGATGCACTTTACTTGCTGAAATCAGCTCCATTTGTAAGAAGCGAAGGAAGTGCCTTAACCAAGAATAATTAAATCCTATTTATAATGTAAAATATTAAAACTGCCCAAATCTATTCAGTCCTTTATAGTTCCCAAAGCTTTTCCACACCCATTACCACATACGATCCTCATTATAACCCCCTGGAGTAGCTGGAGGTTGCAGAATGATAGCTGGGAAGGGAGACAGTATTCAGACAGAACATTTCAGTCAAGTTGCTAGTACAGTCTTCTCCTATTGCTGTGATGCAGAGGTGGAAATTTAAAAAATAATAAATAAATTAAATAAGTTAAATAAAATAAATAAAACAACCCAGACTGAATGCTAAGAAATAGCATGTGATGGAGAACATTATTCATTTCTTCTTTCAGTAAACTTCAGCAAGATAACAAAGGCTACTGCGCCCAGTACAGAGGGGAAGCGTGTAACACTGTCTTGGCCAAAGACACTCTTGTTTTCTTCAACAACTCCTACGCAGACCCCGAGGAGGCCCAAGAACTGCTGGTTCACACCGCCTGGAATGAACTGAGAGCCATGAGCCCATTTTGCTGGCCGGCTGCTGAGGCTTTGTTGTGTAACCACATCTTCCAAGGCTGCAACCCTGGAGCAGGGCCTACTCCTACACCCGTTTGCAGGTAAAATAAAAAAATAAAATAAAATTTAAAAAGTGGGAAAAATCTGTTGATTGCAAACTGGAAGAGTTTTCAAAAGAAGCTGTCCTGTGGTAGGATAAAGGCAAAAGGTGGCTTTTGTCCAAAACAGGAATTAATTGGACAGTATTCCTACCATGTAAATCATTAATGACCTCCTAAAATACAAGGGCTCTGAGCTTCTAGAAAACATCATGAAAGGTATAATACTCTATTCTACTTGTTATTGTTCACATTATCATATTCATAAACAGTCCAGCTTTCTATGAAAAAAAAAAACCCGCAAACATGGACCTCATTAGTAAGTTTCACTAGAGAAAAGGTCCATTTCTTTTTTTTTTTTTTTAAGATTTTATTTATCTATTTGACAGAGAGAGATCACAAGCAGGCAGAAGCAGGCAGAGAAAGAGGGGGAAGCAGGCTCCCTGCTGAGCAGAGAGCCCGATTCGGGGCTCGATCCTAGGATCCTGGGCTCATGACCTGAGCCGAAGGCAGAGGCTTTAACACACTGAGCCTCCCAGGCGCCCCGAAAAGGTCCATTTCAAATGTTTCAGCACTATTTGCCATGAATACGAGCTCTTGGTGAGCATTTCAGAATATTACTTTCTATAATATGTGTATTATTTTACAATACATTCCACCCAATGTTCTAATTTAAATACTAACATTCCTTCTTATGGTTGCGGGGGTGGTAATAAGTACTTACTTCTTTAAAATCCCCATACTCTTCAAACATGGAAATTCATAAATCCATGTTTGATAGAATTATCTTGCCTTTATTTACTTCTTATGTAGGAAAGACAGGGATCAAACTGGCTTTTGAGCCAATTAGAACAAAGTTGAAATACTGTTTGTACTGCTTTCTAGATACATGTAATCTTGGCTAACCTTCAGTTTCCTCGTCTGCAAAACAGAGAGGATTAAAGGATAAAATGTCCTCATCGTATATGTTAGAAACTGGAGAGATATTGTTTTCTTCCGAAGAAAACACATGAAAACTACCAAGACAGCACATTTCCACCTCTGTTTTGATAAAACCAGAAACTATTTAAATATTGAAATAATCATTGGGCCTTGAGGTCATTAAAATAGAATGCTCTATTCCTCAACTCACTGCAAATTTAGAGAAATTGTAAGAGGAATATAACTTGCTACTCCTTCACCCAAGAAGATTATATTTTCCTCAGACGTGACATCTAAGTATCTCCTGAGGAACAATCAGAATAAAAATTGAATTGTATCTTTATATGCTAGGACAAAATAAATTTACTGAGTAACTTTCCATGTATGTCCTAGGCTAGCTTACATGCAAGAGCCACAGATGTTCTTTTTAAAATTGAGAATAATTTACCTTTTTTTTTTAGATTAAAAAAAAATCCCTTTCAATGAGATTTCAAATTTATTAAGATAGCATCTCCTAAATCTTTAAGTCAATCGTAGTATACTTTAAAAAATGCCTTTCCTTAGAGTTTTGTTTGCCTTATCCTTCCAAATGGTTCAAAAATCTTCAACCATTTTGCATTTCTAGTTATTCGTGAGATTTTTAAAAGCATTCTATTACTCATGGTTTTCTTCTCTTTTTCTTCTTTTTTTTTTTTCGTTTCAGGAGTAGAATTCAGTGATTCATCACTTAAATACAACACTCAGGGCTCCTCATAACAAGTGCCCTCCTTAACCTCCATCAGCCATCTAGCTCATCCCCACCCATTTCCCTCCATCAACCCTCAGTTTGTTCTCCATCTTTAAGAGTCTTATGGTTTGTTTCCCTCTCTTTACTTTCACCCCCCATATGTTCATCTGTTTTATTTCTTAAATTCCATATATACTCATGGTTTTATAATCATGAACAGTAATTAAATAATTTGTGTGACTTTCCATGAATGACAAAGAATTTCTTTTATTTGACAAATATTTATTGAGCAGAAATTCTGCTGGTCTCTAATGATTATTCTAGGGCATTTGTTTGTGGGGCTTATATTCTAGCAGGAGAAGACAATGAGCAAGATACATAATAAATAACTTAGGGCGCCTGGGTGGCTCAGTGGGTCAAAGCCTCTGACGTCAGCTCAGGTCATGATCTCAGGGTCCTGGGATCAAGCCCCAAGCTCTCTGCTCAGCAGGAAGCCTGATTCTTCCTCTCTCTCTGCCTGCCTCTCTGCCCGCTTGTGATCTCTGTCAAATAAACAAATAAAATCATAAATAAATAAATAAATAAATAAATAAATAAATAAATAAATAAATAACATATATTACCTTAAGAGGTGTCTTGAATCATGGGAAAAGAAAAAATAAGCAGCAGATTAAGGGAGATCAGGGAGCCAATGATGGTGGATAAAGTTGTGATTTTCAAAATGGGGGAGGCGGGTGGGGGGGTTGGGTGAGCCTGGTGGTGGGTATTAAGGAGGGCATGTATTGCATGAAGCACTGGGTATGGTACATGAACAATGAATCTTGGAACACTGAAAAAATAAAATAAAATAAAAATAAAAATAGGGTGTTGAGGGTAGGCCTAATTAAGTTAAGCATAATTTTATTGAATACTCCACACTTGGTCTTTAAAATTTTAAATGGAATTGTAAACCAGGTTAGTATTATCAATTGTGTTTTATCTGCCAATGATCAATTTTTAGACCATTATTTTTAGCTCTTACATTTGATTACATAACCATATATATAACTACCTGGTGTAGGTGTGTTACTTATCCCTGATGCTCACTGTCATTCATATCATAGAAAATCTTTCTTTTTCTTAAATTCTCAATTTTGATTCATCTCTTGTTCAGCTGGAGTAGGTGTTTTCTCAGATTACATGTAAAAAACTTTTTACCATAATCTTTTGTGTGTGTGTGTGTGTGTTTCTAGTTAAGTCTTGTGTTACATTTAATTTTCCTGAAAATCTTATGCACTCTAATTGTTTTTGGCTGTGCTATAATGAAGAATATATAAGGTAATCCTGAATTTTGTTCCTTTGAAGGCAATATTTTTTCTTGCCAAATGATAGGAGGATTATTTTTTCGTTTTTGAGATGCAAAATATTTGTAAAATTCATCCGGGAATAATTCTCTTTTCATTATTTTCTTTCCTATCAGTAATAGAAGAATAATGGATAATGTGCCTTATCAGGTTTACATCATTTTTGTCCTAAGAATATTTTCTTTTAGCATATCTTTGAGTATTTTCTATTTTTTACGTACTCTAGTTTTCTTACTGGGAAACATTATTTGTATGCTGGATTTCTTCCTGGCTCTTCCCCCTCAGCTGTCTCTTCACACAATATTTTCACCCTTCCTTTTTTCTGTCTGCATTCAGTTTAGATTTGTCAAGTTTTCCTGTTATTCGTCCAATGTCTTGCAGTGCCATTTCTTTATGGCTTCTAATGACAATTTTTTAAGTCCTTTGGTACCCCTTTCACTTCTTCGTGGTCTTTACTTTCTTCAGTTGCCACTAGGTTCAAGTTAACTTAGTTTTCAGTTATTTTCCATTTCACCCTGATTTTTTTCCCCGTGAAAAACTCTTCTGTAGAGGTCGTCTTTAATACATGTCAATGAAAACGAGGCAAAACAAACAAAAATTTTTGTGTTCTTCTGCTTAAGGTAAAAAAAAATAACTTTCCAGGGTATTTGCTTCATCCACATAATGTGGGCTACAGAATTTTTTTCACCTGCCCATATTATTTTTGCACAGTTTAACAGTGCTGTCTGAATGTAGAAAGTTGTGTTTATGTGACCCAAGGTAGGGACCCAGGCATAAGAAGAAGCAAGCTAAGCACTACTCCTCTGGCTCTTCAAGTTCTCGGAAGCCTTGAAAGCCCCATTGCTCTCCCTTCCATTACAGATACATCAAGAATTCTAAATCCTATTGTTGTTCTTATGACCACATTGTATCCCATCACATTCATATGCACGGCCCTTTCATTCCACAGATGTTCAGTTGGCCCATACTGACAGGTGGTTGCCCAGAAAAGTGACAACATAGGCATGAGTATTTTAAAAAAGACACCATTGGGACATATATATGTCCCAGTACATATGCACACACACATACACATACACACACACACACACACACAAGTTCCTCCTCTCTGAATCCTTTAGATACTGAATGAGCAACATTGCTATTATCTTCAATTTCTTTAATAATCTTTAATTTCCTTTTATTTTTAATCCCAAATACTTTAATTTGGAGTTAACCAATTTTTTCCTATGTTGTCTATCCTATTTCTATAGGATAAGCTCAAGTAAATATTCATGCACAAAATTCTAATTAGTCCAACTAGTCTTTCTTCAGACTCTTCACTCGTAATTAAACACGTGGATGAACATAACATTTCATATTTAAATAGACTAAATTACTCTGGCTTTCTCAGATGGAAACACACACAGCCACAGGATAGGAGGCAGCGTCTACCCAAGGCTAGAGTGGGTAAGGACCCACATACCCTCCTGTAACCCGACAGGAAGGCAGTGCTCTTCCATTTTGGTGCACAAAGTATGCAGAGGTGCCAACTGTGCCCCTCAGTCCCTGCCCATTGGCTCTGAGATAACAGAAAAATCTCTCAGGCTGGAAACTGATTGACAATGATCTGTGACTGTTTTATGCAGGTTTTTAAAACTCTATGTACCTTGTTTCTGTCCCTTTGTGTTTATTTTAACATGAATTTGAGAGATTGCATATTAGGGATTCCTAATCTGTTACCTTATGAACTTCACAATTCTTTTCCCCCAGGAGCATTAACTATACTTTCAAAACAAAACAAGATAGCATTTCATTTCAGGTCTAATATGCTATCCTTCATAAAGTCTCACATAATTTATGATAAAAGAATCCTTTCAAAAACACTTTTGCAAGAACCATGTACAATGATGATGTTTTGAAAATATAGAATCTAGGCTCTGCCACAAATTTGGCCTTGACATGCTATAATTCATCAAGTTTTGTTCTCCACAAAATATTTTAGAGAATACTGCCTGGCAGTAAAGGAGCTCTTCTGTGCAAAAGAATGGCTGGCAGTGGAAGAAAAGACTCACAAAGGACTCTACAGATCTGGGATGCACCCGCTCTCCATGCCAGATTGCAACAAGCTTCCTAGCATGCACTGGGACCCCACAGCCTGCACCAGACTGCCATATTTAGGTAACAGAGCTCTTTCAAGACTTTAGACGTTAAGACAAACTTACTCTTTTGAAGAAGCTAAGCTGTGAACTTAAATCTCCCAATATTTCTAGGCACTTCTAATATATTTTTTGAGTTCTGCCCTTTTTAGATACCTAATCACAGAATCCTACTGTCTATCCTAATTGCCCAAGTTAGCATTGGGGTTTAATTTCATTTGCTCAAAAAGAAATTAAGGAGCACTTTTAACTGCTGCTTAAGATCTTATTTCGTAATGAGAGCTTGTAACATTTTTTTGGAATGTGTAGAGAAATGGCTAAGAAACCTCATATTGTGTCAGATGAGTGGAATAAAACAATAAAGTCCCCCTTCTCAGCCAGCAAAGCAGATTTCTAAGCATGCAAAAATAAGCCACATGGTTGAAAATGCTGATCTCACAAAACAAAGCTGAATCTCTACATGTTGTTTAATGAACTTCGTTTGGAAGGAATGATGTTGTTAGCCCTAACAGCTGGTTTAATTTCAATGACACAATCCTTTCTCATTCGAATGCAAAGAATGTTTTCCAGTTGTATATTGAAAAATTCAAAGAGAACTCACATTTCTAAGCACTCTCTCACAGAATATGTGAGATATCTGGATGCTCATTTAAAACAAATTTTTATCCTTTCCCCCTCAGATTATAAAAAGGAAAACTTAACAAGTAAGTAATTTTGTTTGTGCCCTTGAACCCTTATGTGTCTGTAATTGGATTCGTGCATGCGTATTTACACTCATACTTCACGATGTGCAGAACAGAATGTACAGCCTCTCTGAAAGGTTATTTTCGCTATGCCTACTGGTGTAAAACATGAAGAAGATCATCAGAAATCTCAGCTTACAGCTCCTAATTAGGCCATGAAGAGCACCCTATTTACTGAATAATACAAATAATGTCCCCTACCCAGAGGTTATAACTCGCTCGATCCTTTTTCTATGGCTCCAAAATAAGCCAAACTGAAAGTGTCACCTTTTGATTTTGTGTTTTTGATTTTTATAACATCTAATTATTTACAGATGAAAACAAATATTTATTTCTTTATTGAGCCAATTCATGATCCTCATTTGTGACAACAGATCTTTCTTTTGGAAGATAGGTGGTTTTTGAGACAGCAAATTTCTAGTATAAAGTTTACAGTGTCAAATTAAACAGTTTTAAAACTGGGTGCCTCAGAATCCCTATGGGAGAATTCAGGAAGGTTGCTTGGAAAGAGATGTCCTAGACACAAAGCTGTATCTGAGGATGCTTTAACCTACCAGAATGCAGAAATCTTCAGAATGAAGCTAGAAAAGTTTTCATTTCAATTAACTTCCTCTGATTTGAGTGTTCTAAGGTTTAAATCATAATCATTTCCTGTGATCTGTCTTCGGGGCCTAATTGCCTCTGCACCTGGCTAAGAGCCAGGCCTTGATTTTTCCAGCTTCCTTCAAGGATTGAGACTTAAGAGTATTAAAAGAAAGAATGCGGGGCGCCTGGGTGGCTCAGTTGGTTAAGCAGCTGCCTTCAGCTCAGGTCATGATCCCAGGGTCCTGGGATCAAGTCCCATGTCAGGCTCCTTGCTCGGCGGGGAGCCTGCTTCTCCCTCTGCCTCTGCCTGCCTCTCTGCCTGCTTGTGCTCTCTCTCTCTCTCTGACAAATAAATAAAATCTTAAAAAAAAAAAAAAGAAAAGAAAAGAAAAGAAAGAATGCTACTGGTCCCACTTGAATGGCTCTTGTTAATAAACAAGAGCAGTATGGAAACCCTAAAAATCTATTACTCTGGAAGCATGTCAAATTGTTACTTCCAAATTGAAGGAAAGAAAAAGAAATGTTTCGACTCTTGGTCATATAAGCAGCTAAAGTTTAGTTGGATTGGACCTTCAATTGGTGACTGTGGTCTTTGTTATCCTTTGATTGTTTACTCATTCATCCATTCAGACATTCATTCCACTGTGTAGAAGGTGCCGACCTTCAGTGCTAGACTAAACAGGAACACACACAAAATCCGTATTTCTGCCTTGTACACTGATTCTAAAAAATTGTGAACAGCATAAATTAGTTACAATAAACCAATTTCCTACTCATAAAACCCCAGCTTTACGAAATCTTTGGTACCTTTAAGAAAATGAACAGCGAATGTCATCAACAGATCATTTCACCTGACCACATAACGGGGAATGTCTAAAACTGTACTCCCTGATTAAATGCAATTATTACTGAAGAAATTGGCTCGGGCCTTTCAGGGAGGCCTATAGCTAAGCAAAGAAGGCATCCTGATTAGGTAGAGTGTCCCATATTTTATGGAGTGTGTAAAACCCTCAAGTCTTTGTTGAAGAGTTACTTGATTTCTGAATAAACTCTTCAGTGCACTTTGAAGGGTGATGGAAGATTTTTTTTTTTGCTTGAACACACACAGTAGAATTTCAGTAGTTCTTGTTTTTATAACATTTTTTGCTGAGGTAAAGTATCTTTTTGAGTTTGTAATGACTTTTTACTATTTACTTTGTCTGGCAGGCATTTCACTATTCCTGAATTCAGTAGGGCTGTATACACTTTATGTTTTTCCTCAGATTGGTTTGATGGGTTCGTGGGTGACAGAGTCTCTGCCTCCCAGCAGACCTTCAGATTAGCTTTCTCGCACCTGAAGAGTTGAAAGCTGTATCAGCTTGGATACATTCCTGACCGACATCCCTCTTCTCTCAGTAATCTAGAAATGTGATTTCACTCTTTTCTAACTTCTCGTTTTGAAAATGACTAGTCGTCTGGTATGAGTCTGGTTACTTTTTCCTATAAGCAATTTGCTGCTTCTGTTTAGAAAGAAACTTTGAGATTTTTCTCTTTATCCTTGTTATCTGTATGGTGGAAATCCTCTATAATGGTGTGTTACTGAACGTCTCTTCCCAACTCTGTAAAGTGCAGTATTCAGGACTTTGTCTTGGTAGCCTGAAATCAGCCAGGGAAGTCAGGCTGCGGGCAGGCAGATGATCTCTCTAAGGCAAAAGCCGATCACGCTACTCCACTGATGCTAGTCCTGCCCATAACTCTCTCCATTTACTGCAGGGCAAAGTCCAAATTACCCACCTTGCATGCAAGGCCTTTTATGACCCAGACCTAATATCTGCAGCCTTAACCAATACACACTCCCCCCAAGTCAACAAAGAAACCTTTAGGTGCACTTTTAAGAAAGCACCACAACTGCTTGGTTTGGACCCTGAGATACACTACTTCTTTGTGAAATGCTCCCTCCCTTTCTGCCCCCTCTCCTCCCGCTCCACCACACACATACTCCTTCAACTGGTTATTCCTTATTCAACCTTTACACTTAACTTAAAATTATTCACTTTAGAAAACCTACCTAGTATGCCTAGACCTGGAGTCAAGGCTGCCTCTGGATGTTCACAAGCTTATCAATCTTGTAACACTTCTTACATTCTATTATAATTATCGATTTCGTAATTGTTTCCAGCTATATACTTGAACAGAAAGACTTGTCGTGTACACCACAGTATTCTTGATACCCAACATCAATGTTAACTTAGTGAATACATTAATGTATGGATGAATGAGTGAATAAAAATTCCCCTGATGTTCAAAGGGAAAGGGTAGAGATAAAATTGAGAAGAGGAAAAAAAGACAAAAAGGAGAGCCAGATTGGTAATTTGGATGAAAGAGATAATCGGTCACTAGGGAAGGCCACAGCACACAGATCAGAAGCAATAAACACGGAATAACAGAACTATCCAGAAAGGAAGATATAATTAAATCCATAAAGCAAAATTATTCAAACAATGCAATTTTTGCATTTTGAAAATAAATCTTACAGGGGCGCCTGGGTGGCTCAGTCGTTAAGCGTCTGCCTTCGGCCCAGGTCATGATCCTGGGGTCCTGGGATCGAGCCCCGCATCGGGCTCTCTGCGCAGCGGGGAGCCTGCTTCTCCCGCTACCATTCCCTCTGCTTGTGTTCCCTCTCTCGCTGTGTTTCTGTCAAATAAATAAAATCTTTAAAAAAAAAAAATTAAAAAAAAAAAAAAGAAAAGAAATCTTACTAAGTTATCATGGATTAGTCTCTAAATATGTCTGATATATTTTTTTAAAAGATTTATTTATTTATTTATTTATTTTGGTAGGGGGCAAGGGAAAAAGGAGAGAGAGAATTTGAAGCAGACCTCCTGCTGAGGGTGGAGCCCAAAGTGGGGCTCTATCTCACAACCCCAAGATCATAAC
Source organism: Procyon lotor (assembly GCA_028646535.1). Lineage (NCBI taxonomy): Eukaryota > Metazoa > Chordata > Mammalia > Carnivora > Procyonidae > Procyon > Procyon lotor. The sequence continues at coordinate 58,992,694 of CM053615.1, forward strand.
CTGGGTGGAAATCAAGAGTTGCACGCTTAACCTACTGAGCCATCTAGGCGCCCCATGTCTGTTATTTTTGATAAAAAAATTACCCTTATATTTACTAGTGGGATTACACTACCAATTTAACAAATTGCATCACATTCCCTCACATGTTAAATATGGTTTGAACCACTCTGTAAAATCCAGAAACAAAAATAGTCACCTCTTCCTGTCTTTCAATGCTTGCTCCTACTTTATTATTAGTAGGAAGTTTACTTTTCCAATTTAAGCCCCCCTTCCCACCCATCCAGGATTAATTTAAAATAAAAATGCCTTCAGATATTCAGTCCAAAGAAAGTCAATTCGGCTTTCAAGCCAATCAAAAAGGAACCTAGGAAGTCAAAGTCCACTGGTGCTGTGGTACCTGATGAGAAATAGTGTCACTGCTCCTGCATGAATGCACTGCTGAGCTAGTCTTCCAGTGCCAGTGCCTGAGCTGATGGTCTTCCTGCCACAGCAGTGACCAAACTTGGGTCTCCACAGGCTCTAAAACCAGTTGTGAGCCATTGGTGCTCGGGCCACAGAAGTTGTGTCCACTCCTACATTAAGAAGTCATCCATGGGGGCACCTGGGTGGCTCAGTCAGTTAAGCGGCCACCTTTGGCTCAGGTCATGATCCCAGGGTCCTGGGATCAAGCCCTGCAAAGGGCTCCCGGCTCAGAGGAGAGCCTGCTTCTCCCTCTCCCTCTGCCTGCTGCTCTGCCTGCTTGTGCTTTCTCTCCATCTAATAAATAAATAAAATCTTAAAAAAAAAAAGTCATCCGTGGGCACCCCTTGTAATCTCTGCCTACTTGTCATCACTTTTATAAGTGTCCTATTTCAAATGGCCTTAGGCAACTGCTACAATGAAAGTTTTCTTTTAACTTTGGGATGTGCGCTATATTAATATATTTCCTTATATCAAACACATAATTCTTTTACTATATTGCAGCCAATTGCTAATATTTCATTTAGGATTTTTTTAAAATCTATGTTCCTTAATCTATGTACACACTTTTCCTTTGTGCTAACATTGCTAAGTTGTGATGTTAGTATTATAGTAACTTTCTAAAATAATTTGATAGATTTTTCTCATATTGGAACATTTCATAAAATCTGGTAATTTTATCTCTTCCAAGTCCAAAAGAATGTATCCATAATTTTATAATGACTTTTAAATTTCCTGGTTATGACTACCTCTAGATGTTCTAATTTTTCAAATTCAGTAATATGGTCCTATCATTTTTCTAAAGATTTAAAAGAATGTAATGCATAATTACATATTATTGCATTTTTATCTCAATCTACTGTAATAACTCCTTTACCACTCCTAATTTCGTATGTTTGTGCCTTTGTCTTTTAAAAATTAAAATTCCACTGATTGACTACTTTATAAATGTAAGACCAACTATTGACCTATTTTTAAATTCTAGCATTTGTGGTATGTGTATTCTAACTTATTAACTTCTGCTTGTACATGGTTGTTACTTTATCAGCTATTTTTCTCTGTTTTCTGTAGTTTTTGTTTCTTCTCCCAAAGTCTTGAGTTAGATGTCTAGCTCATTCAATTTCATCCTTTTTACCTAATGGAGAGAGATAACTCTATGAGTTTACCACTGAGCTTCACTTTGGCCAAAGCTCATATGCTCTATCAGGAAGTTGTTTTCCAATCTGTCACTAGGGCTACTTTTTACTCTTTGAGTCAAGTTACTGAATTTTTTTTTTTTTTAGATATCCTATTGGATTTTACTTAGTCTAATGTTAATTGCATTTTAGTCAAAGAATAAATCCGCTTAATTTCTGCTTTTAAAATTTGAGATTTACTTTTGTGGCCTGACCAAAGATCATGTCTGTCAGTATTCCGCAAATATTTGAAAACAGGGTTTATTCTCTCCGCATCCAGTACGAAGTACACTGTTTGCTAGTAGAATATTCTTGTCAATTATATTAAGATACTCTGTACCAGTGTTTTGGCCTTTATCAGTCAATGAAAAGAATATAATATATAAATAGGGTTGTTTTGATACACAGCGGACTTTGTACTCTACAGAGTGATACAAACAAGGCATCATTTGGTTTCCGGGGTAATGTAGATTTTGCCTTGTTTTCCTATTTGCATTGACCTTTTTAATAAAAGTTTGACAGAAGCTCAATTTTTGGATGAACTAACTTCTCATTTGTGTCCTTATATTTCCACTTTTCATCTTCTTCTATTACTTCTGTTTTGTTTGTAAAACAGTAAAGGTGTATAAAAGCTCAGCTTTAGACGATCCTGACTTCAATTTCATGAAATTATTTAATAACTTAATTAGGTCCGTAATTGTTGTCAGGTCATAAACAACATGATGCAGTGTAAAGAGCACTAGCCCAGGATCTGCATTTGTCTAGGAAAAAAATAGTTCCTTTCTCTGGGTCTCATCTTTAAAATTCTGTGATTCTGTAAGTTGGATTGCCTTACAACTGGACCTCTGGATTTTTACACTTGGACTTCAGAGATATATAACCAGGGAGAAACTGATCCACGAAACCATACACTTAAAATTATATTTAGTTTACTAAATTTGCTTGAATTTAGCCAAGATTGCTTCTTCAAAGTTTAAGAATGAATGAAAAGAATTTTGTTTACTTACAGCATTCCCACCTGTGATGTCCTCAAAGCCGAGCGTGGACATTCCAGACTTGCCTTCCTCTTCCTCTTCTTCCTTCTCTGTCTCACCTACATACTCCATGACTGTAATAATCTCCATCATGTCCAGCTTTGCCATATTTGTGTTTCTTACTGTAACTACTCTTTATTGCTGCCGACGACGAAAACAATGGAAAAACAAAAAAAGGTGAGATTCTAATGTAAGCTAACCACATGTAGTAATATTTTAAAACCCACAAATTTAACACTGGAATTGGGGGTAGGAGGAGGAATATATATAACACTGCCGGTCTCTTTATGACATCCATTGCCTTGCTTTAAGATGAAGAACCCCACCATGATCTTTAAAAATATCAGTAACTTTTACATTGGATCTCATGTCCTAAGGTTAATTTTTCACAGCAGACAGGATCTAAACAGTAATCTGGAAGAATATGGTTATTCCTGCTTCCATCTGCCCCTAGCCCCAGCGTCACTGCCATGCCAGATTGGATGGTGACAAAATTCCTAAGAAAAGGTACCTTCTGACTCCCAGACCAAAGAAAATATTTCTTGCTCTAAAACTGAAGGATCTCCAGCTGCCTTGGTATAATTTTTGTCTCCTCCTAACATCCTATTGCTTTAAAACCCAAGACTGAGTACAAAGATCTCACCTGACCCTTAGTTTATCACCGGTCTTCCCTATCTTACCTGCAGAGAATCAGCGGCAGTAACCCTCACTACTCTTCCTTCTGAGCTCTTGCTAGACAGACTTCATCCCAACCCCATGTACCAGAGGATGCCACTCCTTCTAAATCCCAAATTGCTCAGCCTGGAATACCCAAGGAATAACATTGAATATGTGAGAGATATTGGAGAGGGAGCATTTGGAAGGGTCTTTCAAGCAAGGTAAAGTTACCCATGTGAAAAATCTTGCCACAGAAATATGTTGTATCTGAAAAGTTACCAGACCACTATCTTGATGCCTAGGTTGTATGTGTAATAACTATTATCAAATAGTTCTTCACATCATTAACCTCATTTTACTGAGTACTGTACTTTGAATTTCAATAATTTTTCCTCTCTGCTGAAAAACAGGGCTGGGTGGAAGAAGAGAATCTTCATTTATGTAGTGTACAAATTATGAGCAATTAGCAAAGTTTAACTATGTTTCCCTCTCAGAAAATAATTTTATCGTACATTTTAATCATAATTTCTTGCATTGTTTTTAGTAATTGTAAAATTCACTTCTATTTTCTATTGCTATATTCTCCACTTCATTTAAAATTTACTTTGAACTAGTATTTCCATTTAAGAATTCAGAGCTTGACATGTGTAGATATTAAATAGATGTCTATAGAATGGCAAAGCACAAAAGAGGGAAAATAATGCAATAATGCCAGAAAATAATGAGCTCATGGAGAGTATGTATAAGGGCCAATACTAGCCCATTTATTGCCTCTGTGTGAATTGGAAGGAAAGGCCCTTTCTGCATGGATGTGGCTCACAGACACACAGCTGGTCCACAGAACATGGACTTGGTTTTAATCACCAATTGTCATTTTGTCCTGGTGTTCCTGGGCAGGGCACAACCTTACTGCCACTCATAGTGGCCCTGCTATGGAGGTTACGTGATTAATGAAAATCTCACACAAATACTTACAGGGAACCAAAAATATGCAAGGCACCATTTTAGGTTTCAAAAGGATATAAAGATGAGTAAGCCATGGTCCCTGCCATCCAGGAATTTAGATTCTGGCCAGAGACCAAGGGTTTAGGGCAGTAATGAAAATCTCATTGGATCTGTGTACTTTAGAATTCCTGACATTTACAAATAATGCATTTTTCAAACAACCTGTGTTGAAAACAGTCCCAGTGATTTTTATTAATTGGCGTCAAGAAGGTTTAAGTACAATCTACTCTCGACATCTTTGAATCTGTGGCTCTGGGAAAGGCTGCAAAAGTGGAAGGAATATATATGAATGTGCGTAGATGAATGTGGATACGTATAATGTTCCTGATCATTGATCTCTTCCTATATAAATGTATCTCTCAGGGCTCCGGGCTTACTTCCCTATGAACCTTTCACAATGGTGGCAGTGAAGATGCTCAAAGAAGAAGCCTCAGCTGACATGCAAGCCGACTTTCAGAGGGAGGCAGCCCTGATGGCAGAATTTGATAACCCTAACATTGTCAAACTCTTAGGTATGAAAACAGAAATGAAGAAATGTATTGCATTTATTGCAATTATTTGCATTTATTGCAAAACGGAGGCTTTCCAAGTTTTCCTCCTTCATCCTACACTTGTGCCTTTTCCTTTACTTCTTCATCAGAGAGACATCTCTGTTCCTTCCCATAGGTATTTTTTGCACCAGGGAGTGGAACATTGTATTAAATAACCTCAGTTCGGGGCGCCTGGGTGGCTCAGTCGTTAAGCGTCTGCCTTCGGCTCAGGTCATGATCCCAGGGTCCTGAAATGTGGCACCACATCGGGCTCCCTTCTTGGCAGGAAGCCTGCTTCTCCCGCTACCATTCCCTCTGCTTGTGTTCCCTCTCTCGCTGTGTTTCTGTCAAATAAATAAAATCTTCAAATAAATAAATAAATAACCTCAGTTCAAAAAATTGGATTTTTTTAACTCCTCAGAAAAATGTTATCATTTCTTAATTTTTCTCTCTAGAATCTATAAATATACTGATTGCTAAATCCCTGGAATTAAAAATCAGACCCCCAAATAAATAAGCCAAGAAAACCGTAGTCATTATTTCTCTTCCTTTTTGAATAGAGAATTCTAATTTTTGCCTGAAAAAAGAACCCTAGATTTCAAAATCTATTTTTATGGTGACGTGAAGTTGTGAAGCCCAAATGATTTGATATTTCAAAGTTTCCTATTTCCCTCTCAAATACAGCAAGAATTGAAAATTTGCAAATGTCCTCCTGGTGTTAATCGGAGACTCTATGTGCATTTTTTTTCTTGCTAGAACATACACTGTAAAACCTAAATTTTGAAATGTTTCACTTAGTACTTCACCTAAGATTTTGCCATTGTTTTTGTCATCCTTTCCGAAGTTCACACATCTTCCTTATTCTTCTCCATAAAAGTAGCAGAAACACAGAACATTACATACTCAAAGCAAGCAAGAATCCTAAATTCACTCACCAAATGTGTATCGAGCACTTGCTGGGCCAGATACCCGGTAGGTGTGTGGGATTTTAAAAATAAGTCGTGATCTCTGCTTTCAAAGCGCTAACAGGTTGGAGGAGAAACCTCAAATAGATGATTGTCACGGGATGGCAGGCCCTAGGCCAAGGGAAGGAAAATCTGATCAGCAGGGCTGAGACCCAAGGCATTCTGGCAGGAGTGACAGATAAACTGAATCGTAAAAGGAAAATAGGGGATGTATGACCAGACAGATGGGATCAGGGTTGGCCTGTGATGCTGTCCACAGAAAGCCGGGGTCCCCCCCCCCCATTTTCTGATTTTGGTCACTGGCTGTTGGTGCGCTCTTTCCAGAGCGCCACTGTTGACACCCCACCTAACAAGGCCCGTGATTTCGGTTACAGGCGTGTGTGCAGTCGGGAAACCCATGTGCCTGCTCTTCGAATACATGGCCTATGGCGACCTCAACGAGTTCCTCCGCAGCATGTCCCCGCACAGCAGGTGCAGCCTCAGTCACGGCGACCTGTCCGGGAGGGCCCAGGCGTCCAGCCCTGCCCCGCCGCCCCTCTCCTGCGCCGAGCAGCTCTGCATCGCCAGGCAGGTGGCCGCCGGCATGGCTTACCTCTCCGAGCGCAAATTTGTGCACCGGGACCTGGCCACCCGGAACTGCCTGGTGGGCGAGAACATGGTGGTGAAAATCGCCGACTTCGGCCTGTCCAGGAACATCTACTCGGCGGACTACTACAAAGCCAACGAAAACGACGCCATCCCCATCCGCTGGATGCCCCCCGAGTCCATCTTCTACAACCGCTACACCACCGAGTCGGACGTGTGGGCCTACGGCGTGGTGCTGTGGGAGATCTTCTCGTACGGCCTGCAGCCGTACTACGGCATGGCCCACGAGGAGGTCATCTACTACGTGCGCGACGGCCACATCCTCGCCTGCCCCGAGGACTGCCCCCTGGAGCTGTACAACCTGATGCGCCTGTGCTGGAGCAAGCTGCCCGCCGACAGGCCCAGCTTCCCCAGCATTCACCGCATCCTGCAGCGGATGTGCGAGAGGGCGGAGGGGACGGGGAGCGTCTGAGGGCGGAAGGCTGCCTGGAGCGACGCCGCCGTGACCGCTCGGACTCTCGGAGCCCCCGCACCCGCGCCTCGGGCCCCAGCTGGGAAGAAATGCCGGCGGACCTCGGGAGCATGCGCAGTCTGTGTCTCGGCAAGAACCGAGCCTGCGCAGAACTCACAGACCGACGCATCCCAGGTGCACCATGGAGGAGGCAACCTAGATCCTCGTGTGCGCGCGAGAATGGCGTCCTCTTTGGTCCCTGAGTTAGCTGGCGGCCGACTCAGTCTCTGCTGCATTAAATTTTAATACGAGAGCTTCATTTTGAATAGGGTTAATTCCTGTCCATTATGAAAGTAGCGTCTCTTCCTGGGAGACATTTAGATCAAGTACGGAACACTGAGAAGAAAAAAAAACCATTTATTGTCTCCCCACCCGAAGAAGGGTGCTGGTGTTTTGGGTTTTGTTTTTTTTTTCTTATTGAATTTCTTTCTCTCATTTATGAGTAATTTTATATTTGCTTGTATTCTACAGAGTTGTGGTATACTTTCTTGAGAGAGGGCTTCTAAGGAATAAAATGATAAATCAGTAAGGCTGTATTCTTACTGTGATTTTTAGTTTCCTTTTCTTTGTGCTGCTTGCCCTGTGTAAGTTTTTCCTTTGTGTGCCCTAGTCATAAATGTTATCTGCTTATTTTATTCCTACAGTTTTTCTGAAAAAAAAATTTTTTGTGTCTCATTAATTTACCCTTTGAAATTTTTATTGGTATCTTTCTTCACTTTAACTTTATTTCTTTCACTTTCCACGACTTTCTGTCCTTTTTTGGTTATTTAACTTTTTTTTTTCTTTTTACCTCATATATACAAATACCCTGACATAATAACATTTAAAGTAACACTGTAGACTGATGTATATATAACTTATGCAAAGTAATACCATTTTCTTCTATATGTGCTTCTGAAGCTATGCGTTTCAAATTTGTAATCCATTAATTTATTGCACAGTCTATTAAATCTCTTAAACCATAGTTTACAAGATGTCACAAGATAGTCTTGTGGCTCTGAGTTTTTTAAAACTTGATGTTTTTGTGCATTCTGACTTTTTTTCTGCTAGAAACCAATTCCATAGGCAGTAAAATTAATATAGTGTTATTTATCAACTTTCTGTAGGACTATTGACCCAATCCTGTCACATTTTGATTGTTAAAACAAAAACAAAAAAACCTCTGGAACTCAGATCCCTGGTGCACAGATTTTTCAGAGGACCTCCACATGATACATCTTTTTCTAAGCTCAACGTGAATCATAGGAATTTATTTCTGAAATGGTATGAACCCAAATTCTCCTGAAAAGCAAATAAATAGGGAAGAGAAGATAACAATCTGTAGACCAACTTATTTTAATTCAAACTAATTGGTAGTTAGGACAATGGAGAAATGGTCTGAATTCTTAAAAGTAGATATTCAACAGTCTGCTGGAAGAAGCCACCTGAAATCTCCAACTCTGCCTCCATGCAACAACTTGTCCTCTGCTGGAAAACCTGCCATTTCTTCCCGTAGCACCTCCAAGCAATCAAGACAAAAACACAGATATCACCCTGGACTTTGCCCTCTTCTTCACCCCTGACAGTCTATCAGTTTTACTATCTAAAACCCTCCTGCTCACATCCCTTGCCTTTCAATCCAAGTGCCCATTACTCAGACTCTATCACAACCTTCCTTCCACTTCAGTGCCAAGCGGATTCCATGGCTATGACAACATGAGGACATGCTTATTCCAAGTTCTGATTCATCAATAGAGAAGTCAGAATTCAGGACAGAGACCGAAAGAGGTGCTTTGGATCAAAGTCAGGATTGTAGGTCCAAAATTAAGACAGTCATCCAAAGGGCTAGTTGAAGAATAAAGTCACAGCCTGTGTCCAAAACAAACAGCCAAGAGGCCAATAAAGCAGAAAAGCTGGAGAGGGCCAGGATCCTGTGTGGATCTTTCCTGTAAATATCCACAGCATCCTTGACTTGGTTCACACCTGTGTGTTATATATGCTCTGCAAGCTTCAAAGAGGTCTTCAGGTTTCCTCCGCTGAGAAAGTTTTATTACAAAACAAAGAGGTGGAAGTCAAGCCAACCAGAAAACCCACAGAAAATTAGGGTCAGGACAGGTACTCAGTACCCAGCGTGGGACTTGTGCTGCAGGAGTCGTGTTGCCCCTCACAACAAGGTGTGCTAGCCTGGTTCTATTGTCTGCCACTTGGAGCTCTTTTCTGTTTCACTCTCTACTCCTGAATCACTGCCCTTACTTTCCTGTCTCTTCTTGGCTTTTACAGCCTCATAGATTCTCTGTCTGTGTGTTTTTAGGCTCTGATATTCAAGATCCCAAAGCAAACAAATCATAAAGATATTGGGAAATACAGTGAGTGAATGAGTAAGCGAGTAAATGTTATGGAAACCATTCAATCTTATTAAATACTTAAAGTAACTGAAAACTAAAATAAGCAGAAATCCCCTTATAATAATGGTAGTCATAAAAAATAATATTCCCAGCTAGCACTTACTGAATGGTTACTATATATATTCTAAGGCCTCTAAATATATTATCTTTAATTGTATCCTACCCCCCGTGATGTCAGTACAATCGTTAAGCCCATTTTTAGGTGAGGAAACAGGCAAAGAGAGATTGCATAACTGACCCAAATGCACAAAGCAACAGCCTAGTGTAGGACCAAAAGAGGCTGAGCTCTCCATCACCATACTGTGGTGCTTCTGATGATTGCTGAGGGAACAACTGAATCTTGATGACTCTGTGGAAGGGATTTGTAATTTACATGCAGTTTCAAAGCACAGACTATAACCCTTGTGTTTTTAATTTCCTCTCCAAGTCTTGAATAGCAAAGAAAGTATATTTTGGTATTGCTGATTTAATCAGTCAAATAAATGGCATGTTTACTTTTTCATTAGTTCTAAGTACATTTTCCAAGTTATTTAAGGTTATGTACTCTGTGCTCTCTGAAACACAGACCCATTACTTACCACTACTGTTTTCTTTGTTAAATGTAGATCTTTCCTATCGTAAAATCACTGCATAAATTTGTGAGGAGAGACAAAAGAGAGACACAGTACCATTGTTACCAAGTGTGGGAACAGGCACCAAAAAACCATCCTAAGTGACTGAGAATCATATGGGACAAGAGCACCAGGGTGTTGCAGATAGTACCAAAAAAACACATTCCCTGGTTTGTGATAAAGCAGAAAAAGAACACTTCTTTCCACTTTGCCGTGTATTATAAACTGTTCCATGTAATTAACGGTTCTTGTAAAAGTCCAATTTAATTTCTAAATAATATTCCTATTTATGGATATACCATAATTTAGCTATTTTTGAACATTTGAGTCTTTTTTCTAATTTTCAATATTACTAACAATATTGTAATGGTCATCCTTACTTGCACATGTCCATAATTATCTCTTTATGGAAATTCTGAGAAAGGGAATGTCTGGGCCAAAGGGCACGCACAACATTGAGACTTTTGTTATGTATTATCATATTCTCTAGAAATATTGTTCCCATCTGCGTCGTGCAGGTGATCTCATAGCCCTAACCATTTGCTGTCACAGAGAATTAATCCTCTATTTTTTAGAAGACTTATCTATTTGGTGATAGAAAAAGATGATCTCATTTTGATTTTACTTTTTAAATTACTAGTGAAGTTGAATTTTTCTTGTTCCTAGGTCATTTATGGTTTTTATTTTGGGAATCATCTAGAGCCCATTTTTCTGCTGTGTTGTTCATTTTTCTAATTGACTTGCAAGAGTCATTTTATAAAAAGAGTACTAGAACTTTGTCATAGTTTAAACAAAAGAGAAAAAATATACACGATTTTACCTTACAATAACATTTACTATATTGCAAAAGCGATACTTGTTAATTTTTTAAAAGAAAAAATAATAAGCAATGATATACAATAATACACAATGTACAACAGAGAAAATGAAAAAATACCAACCAATGGTAACTAACATTAACATCACGATAAATATTGTCCCAGCTTTTTTCAGATAGATACATAAGTAGGAAGGTAAATAGATAAATGATAGCTCGATAGCTAGCTAGCTAGCTATAGAAAATTATTTTAAATGAAAACAAGATTATACTGTAATATTTTTTGTTTTTTCACTGAATATATCATAAACATCTTCCATATCAACAAATATTCATGTGCAACATCACTTTTGATGGTTGAATAATATTCTATCATATGGACCTATAATATTTAACTGTTATTCCATTGTTGGATATTTATTTTTATTTTTCATTTTTCATTTCATTTTTCATACTCATTTCATAAGTATAATATTTTGATTATTAATCATATTGCTAAATTTTGTGAATATCTATATCAAGTGATTTCTTTATATATAACTTGTAGAAATGTAATTTCTAGATTGAAAGATATATATATACTTTTAATGCTTTTTAATATATTAATAGATTATCTTCCAGAATTATGTCATCAACATATATATATATGTATCTTCCAGCTAGATGAAAAAGTGAGTTTGTTTTCTTTCAAATTCTCCAGTATTGAGCATTTTAATAGTTACAAATATAATAGCTTAAAATTTTTATTTTGTAGCTTATGCTTACATTTCTTTAAATGACATAAGGTTGAATTTTTTTTAATATTTTGGGGACAATTGATATACTCTGTGATTTGTCTCCTACTATTATTTTTCTATTGAGTGTATCTTTTTCTTGTTGCTTTGTAAAAGCAGTTTATATATTAAGGAGTTAAATTTTGTCATATATGATTCAACCACTTTTATCACACCAAAAATATATATTTCTGTTTCTCTTTTACTATAAGAATTTATTAATCAGGAAAGAATGTTGAATTTTCAATCTATTGAGACGATTGTGGCTTTTTCTTTCATTAATCTGTCAATAAGTAGAAATGTATGAATTGATTCCCAAATGTTGAAATATCCTTATGTTCTAGGAATAAACTCTCTTTGGATGTGTCACATCAATCTTTTAATTAATAAACCTGTTTTGCTAACATTTATTTGTATTTTTAAACACTTCTAAGAGGGTACAAATAAAAAATAAAAAACCCTCTTCTGATTCATCTTTAGTCCTAGCCTAAGTACAAACCACTTTACCCATTTCTGGTTTCAGTTCTTCTAATGATTATCACTGCAACTCTAATAAATACACTTACTTTCTAACAAATATTCTTTCTGAAATGATCAACTAGAACAGGTATGTAATATCTCCCTTCATAAAAGATGGGCAGTTCAGAACACTTGTACTCTAACTCCTCTTAAGTTTCTGAGATATGTTAAGTTACTATCAGTTATATGGTTTATTATTTTACTTTAAAAGATACACTTAAAGATGTACCACTGTTTCTGGACTATAGAAAATAATGGTTAGAGCTCCCACATTTCCATGACTTTTTCCCTCCCCCGCGGCAGGCTGTCTCCTATACAGCTGTCTCTATGCAGTCAGGATCTATAATATCTGCATTTGGTTCTGCAACAAATTAAGATTTGAGTGTTGACAATAGGTTGATTCTAATCATGAAAAAAAGGAACAATATCCACAATAATGTGATGATGTAAATATGTGTTGCCAAAGAAATGATATTCAATTATTTCAATTTTATAATGTATTTTAAAATCCATCAATTCTTCTCATTTTCTCTATTTTATGGATAAAATATCATTTAAAATGTCACAGAGTTTTTATGTGCTCTTCTGTTCTTTACAGAACTTTTTTTCTTCCTTTCTTCTGCCCCTCCTCTCTCATGGTTTTGTTTTCCACAAATGTCTGGTGGTCTTTGATTTAACGCACAAAATTACAAATAAAGGGTTGTTCTGATTCACTTCGGTAGCAGGAGCGGGCTTCCTCTGCAGATCTGATGGTCTGTTTATGCAGCAGGTCTCTCTGTGGGATCTGAGTATGAGATTCATGGCGGGGGGGGGGCATAGGCAGGCTGAGTTAGAGCTCCCACAGCTGCCAAAGTGATGAAAAACCTCTACTCTGAGGATAGAATACTTCAGTATATTTCACTTCTGGAAAGAGCTGTTTTTTCTTCACCTCTTTAAACCCCCGTGAGAGTCTAAGGTTCTTCCCATATTCTACTCTGCCTCTCTACCTGGATTCACAACTCACAGCAACGGCCTCTTCCAGGCAATCTTCCAAGCTATTCAGAGAGCATTTCCTGGGGCTCCAGCTGGTGATGAAGCCTCTCAGTCCTCCTCCTCCGTGTGCAAGCCTCTCGCTCACCAGCCTGATTGACAACCCACGGCCCATCCCTGCCTGCTGTATCTGCTGACTCAAAGCCTGAAGTCTCTCCTCTGCTGAAGTCACTTCCCACCTCCCCTGACAGATGGCTCAAGCGTCCTGCAGGCTGTGGTTGACTGTTTCCTGTGCCTGCGTTATTTATGAGTAAGAATACTAGGTACCTTCCTGCCTTCCAAATATTTGTCCAAGTCATGGCACTTAGACTGGTTTCAGCTTGCGTGAAGATATATTCTTATCCATATACATTGACAATTGCATCAGTGAAATCTTGGGATGAAAGGAAAGGGCTCAGGTCTACCATTTTGATCAAGAAGGCTTTCTGGAATCAGAAGCAATAGCTCAGGAATTACCTGCTCCTTCTTAATCTTCTTTGTTGGATCTTTCTCTCCTCTCTCTTCTCCCAGTCTCTGAATATTGGAACATGCCACAGCCCGACCCTTAGGCAGCGCCTCTCTCTTATGTGTGCTCCCTTGTGATCTCATCCAGCCATCTCATGCAAGGCTATAAACACCACAACATGCTGAAATGTTTATCTTTAGCTCTATCCTCTCTCCCCAGCTTCATACCCACATTTCTAACTACCTGTTGCTGATCTAGGAGCAAGGCTGAAAACCTCTATATAGCTTGGTACTGCCTTTCATATCAGGGAGGAGTTCAGAGCCCCTCCAGAATGAGTGCACACTTAGTCTCCCAGTGCTGTGGACTTAGAAACTCATTCTCAAGGGGGCAGATCTGGCCTGGTTTAATAACATCCAATATCTTCACACATTCCCATTACAGCTGGCTGAAATTCACCAGTTTCTTGCCTGTCCCTGTCATCCATTCCTGATTTGCAGCACTGGTGTGCATGTCTCCTCTTTAATGTGGTCTATCTGTTAACCCTGATGCCATATTCAATTCCCCTCTTTAGCCGCAGCCTGCCTTCCTGGGGAGAGGGTTTCCCTGTCTTTGTGCATTCACATCTTTACAGCAAATGTGTTTCAGGTCACTATTCTTTTCTTTGTTTCAGATTTATTTAGGTAGCGGTGTTGCCAAGATGCCTGCACTTATGAACCTTAACTTTGGTACAAATCCCCGTAGAAATAAGTAGTTTTCAGTATATTATTTCAGCATATTATGTAATTATAAACAGAAAAAAAAACGTGCATCTGTTTGCTTTGCCTTCCATTCTAAAAGATCATGTCGTCTCAGTATAAAGCAAAATAAAGGTGAAGGAAAAGAATTACATGACTTCTAAACCTCTACTTGTCTTCCTTAAGTGAGTCCCTCTTAATTAAAAACTCCTAAGAGATTCACAAAGGCTGAGTTTTTTTTTATAAGCTTCGTCATCATACCTTTAATTACACAAGTCGCCATCATCACTCTTCTCTCAAACCACAGCCTCTGGAAAGGATACTCCATATTTAGGATTGTGCCCCAAAGAAAAGGAACCACCTGCACTATCTAAGGTTATGTCGGAGAGAATGTTAACCACAAAAAACCCTGGACTTAGATACACACTATCATTTTCTGGGTGTGCTCTTAAGTATTTAGAGCTGTGATTAAAATTAGAGTGTTGGCATGACATTACTCTCTGACTTTCTTTTTTAGCAATGGTGGCACCATGGTGGTTAGTATGATGCTCTTTCTTATTTCAGTTGATGCTTGACACAGGTGTGGACCAAATATATGATTTAAGGTCAACTCCATTTTTGCTACCTGTTTTTTTTAAATTATGGAGATGTATTACATTTAAGGATCTAAAGAGAGTCTATTAAATGTCATATATTCATTCATTTTATCTTTATTCATTTAAGTCACTCATTTTATCTTTATTCATTGAAGTCACTTTCCCAGAACACTGAATATCATTCTGTCTCATATCACCCTGTTCAGGTAGCTTTGTTTATGGCAACCTAAAAAAAGAATCACCCTGATTTCAGTCTATTCCCCAAAGCCTCTCAGAAGGGATAGGCAATGAGGAATAAAACCACAGAAGAAGCAAGAAAGACCTACAGAGGAATGACATTGAGAGAACAAAAAACGAGTAAACTCAGTTTCTAAGAAGGCAAAGAAGACCAGGAAATGCCTGAGGAGTCACAATTTTTAAGATAATTTTCAATAATAAGCCTCTAATATTTTAAGGAAAACATACTTATCTCAGTTTCTATGGCTGACAAACCCAGTTTCCAGTGATGAGATCAGTTTTGCAAAGCTTTATGAAAACATAATTTTAATATTAAAATATGACAATTTTGGAAGGAAATATGCATCTATTCACCCAATGTTAGAGAAATTTGGAGAAAATTCAGTTTTTCTTTTTTTTAAGATTTTATTTATTTATTTGACACAGAGAGAGAGAGAGAGAGAGAGGGAACACAAGCAGGGAGAGGGGGAGAGGGAGAAGCAGGCTTCCCGCTGAGCAGGGAGCTCGATGCGGGGCTTGGTCCCAAGACCCAGGGATCACGACCTAAGTTGAAGGCAGACACTTAATGACTGAGCCACCTAGGCGCCCCGAAAATTCAGTTTTTCTCATGAAAGACCTCTTATTGCAGCAAATGTGAATTTATCTGGCACTTTCCCAGAACTTATCATTACAAGGTAAATCATTGCATCTACAACACAATCGGCAAGAGGACTCCAAGGCACCACAGCTCTCAAAGAAAAATCATTAATCCTCTGACATGAATCTTTTACACCCAGATGCTGCACTTGAAAAATCTACACTTACAGGGGCACCTGGGTGTTGCAGTCAATTGAGCGACAAACTCTTGGTTTCAGCTCGGGTCCTGATCTCAGGTTCGTGAGATTGAGTCCCACAGCAGGCTCTGTGCTCAGTGTGGAGTCTGCTTGAGATTATCTCTCCCTCTTCCTCTCCCCCTCCTGCTCATCCTCTCTCAATCTCTCTCTCTAAAATAAATAAATATATATATTTTAAATCTACCCATATATTTTTTCCCCAAGATTGCCTTGTTATTTAGTAACTCGACAGTGGTCCATCATTGATCAATTTGCAACATATTTTTATATTTTAAAAAGGAACATTTAAAACATTATTGTAATGGCTGTATAAAGAAGCCATTATATATGTGGGATATAAGTGTTATCTAGTCAGACAGCAGATAAGAGTGGTGGAAGGCATGGACCCAGGCACTGACTCAAATCCCAGCAACTGACTGAATCCCTGTGCACTTCAATTGTCCTCACTTATAAAATGAGAATGATAATAACACTTCATAGGTTGTTGGAAGGCTTAAATGGGTTAATATGTGGACAAAGCTTAGGAAATGCCTGATGCAAAGTAAATCCTTCCAAGGGTTTTGCTATAGAATTGTGTCTAATTTTTGCTATTATATAGAAAGCTACCATGAACCATCCTATAATTAAATCATTGCTCACCTCTTTTCCCTATTTCCTAAGGATACAGGAGTAGAACTGAAAAAATTGGCTCAGACTCAATAAACATTTTAAGAAATTTTAATGTATGTTGTAAAATTACCCTCCTGATATCCTGCAACAGTTCGTACAACCAATAGCAATGTGTGAAAGTACCCATTTCTCATATTCTAGCTAGCTGGGAATACCATCAAATTTTAATATTTAGGCTATTTGATAAGGGAGGAAATTTGTGGTCTTGCTTTATTTTGATTTTTTTTAAATTCCCAGAGACATCGTGGATTTTTTTTCACATCTTTTTAAATCTTTTTTGTTGTTGTTGTCATTTTGTGTACTGTCAAGTGTGTTCCGCAATTTCTTTCCTACTGACTGTCCTTTGCCTGTTCAGTTCTAGTTTTTTGGAATCCCTTTAAGAATGCATGTTCTGAGATGGCCCTTCATATTCATTGTCTTTACTATCACTGAATTAATTTTGTATCATTTCCCTCTGGACAGGATAGATGTCTTAACTGATCTGCTAATGCACTGCATTCTTATCTCAAGGATCCAATCCACTTTTCACTGTTTCCATTGCATTATTTTATTTTTATTTAAGTATCTTTAGTAGGTAATACATTTACTTGAGTCAACACCGAAAAGTTATAAAAATTTATACAGCAGGCTTCTACTTCCAGGAAGGTGGAGTAGATGTGCTTTTCCCCATGCCTTCCACTAAATACAACTAAAACTCATGAACATCACATATAAAACAAATATAAGGAGATTAAAAGGAAAGAAGAAGGCAGATTGGGTAAGAAGAAGACAGATCCAAGGACTGACACATGGTGAGTTCCCTAGATTTGCTTTTTGCTTCAAATATCTCAGACTTGGAGCTGTAAAGCTGACAACCCAGAAACACCAATGGACATTAAAATAAAATAAAATAAAATAAAATAAAATAAAATAAAATAAAATAAAATAAAATAAAATAAAATAAAAAGCCCTGAGTTGCTCTCCTTTAGCCAAAGGACCAGGAAAAGGGCAGCCTAACAAGACAGAAACTATTTAAACAATTGTTCTACTGCAGCCAAACACAGCAGAAAACCTGACCTGATCCCTACCCAGGCCAACAAAAGCCAAGGGGGGACCCAAATGTCCACCCTCACCAGTTCATAATGAGGCAATGCCATCCTGCCCAAGTGGTGTCAGAAAAGGCTGAGTCCAGGTGGGAGCTAAGACCCTCATCCCCACTGGGTTCTAAATGTATGTTGAGGAAGTATTTAAGGCAATTCTATTATAAAGAGGGGAGGCTAAAGGGATGGAGAGGGAGGCAAAGCTTCTATGCTTCATTTGAACTGGTAGAACGTTGGCACCCAGAGACTCCAAGTTGCATACGTATAACATCATACTTAGAGCAGCCAGAAAAAAACTATGCAAAGAGACACTTAAGATCATTATAGATAAATCAAAATAGAATTTTAGAATTTGTTCAATGAGGGGAGTCAGGAAAAAGAAAACAAGAGAAACAGAAAACCAGAATAAACAGAAAGCAACAAATAACATGGCAGACTTGAGCCCTAACGTATTCATAATTACAGTGAGTGTTATTATTGTGGAATTTTAAATGTTTCCATGAGCTTCCAGTTCAAGACAGGAGGGGGAGCACATGTGTTCGCCTCACCACCTGGGGCCTCCATGGACTGTAGATTTTGATACATTTCTGGAAGGTAGAAAGTAGATGGAGTCATGCTGACAGATCATAGAACACAGGAAACAGAAGAATGATACAGTGGAGGTAGAAAGCATTTTTCTTGGCTAAACCCTTGAGAAGCTAAACAGAGACAAATTCCTTAGATCTACTAACTAAAATGTTATCAGCTGGCTGGCAAGAGCGGGACTCCATACCCTATGGATGGTGATTTTTTGATTGTCAGGGCCTGGGCTGTATCAGTAAATATTTTGACCCTCATACCTAAGAACCAATCTCCTCTTCAGTCATTCCTTCTTCTGACCCATCTACGAATCTTTCGTTCATTCATTTAACCAATGGTCACTCCATAGCCACTAAATGTTAGGCACTGTTGTAGGTACTAGGGAAACCTGAGTGAAGAAGATGGACAAGGTCTGGGATGTGGTGGATTTTTCACTCTAGTGGAGAACAAACGAAATCATGAAAAGAAAGATTTAAACAAGAGCATTCCAAAAATCAATGAGCGCTATGAGGCCAGGACATTGCACAGACTAGTGTATTTACTCCCACCTGCTCACCACAAATAAATGTATTAGACATTCCACTGCTACCATACCAAGGGCTATTGATACTCTGCCTACCCCAAGGGATGGAGTCCTTGTTGCTCACGGGGAGTGATCTGAGCCCAGGAGCTCATCCTTAGAGAACGCACTCTCTGGTCACTGGGTTAAGTTAGGTCTCCTAGAAGCCACGCCTCGGCTGAGGATTCCGGTGTCAGTGACTTGTGAGGGAGTATTCTCAAGGAAAATCCTTAGGGAGGGAGGGAAGCAGGACTGGACAACAAAGGAGTTGGGCAAAGGGGTGGTTTCAGCTGAGGTGCAGCTCAGCTTTACTTCTTGAGCATGAATTATATCCCAGAGGTTGTCCTACCCATTAGCCAAGGAGACTGAACTGGTAGGCCTGTGTTTTGGTCAGCCTTTGGCTAGGAGCCAGCCTAGGACAGGGGCAGAGGGGGAGGGAATGTAGAAGGTGACCTTTCCAGCAACACTGTGTGAGATAGCTCCCATGGCTGGAGGACAGTCTCCTAGAGAAGGGTGTTGGGTTGCCGCTGGAGGATGGGTTTCTGGGTCTGGGAAATGGGAACTGAGTGGAGCCTTAAAGCATCAGCTAAAGCACTGTCTCCTTCAGCTCTGTCATTCTGAGTTAAAAGTCAGAATTTGGGCGCCTGGGTGGCTCAGTGGGTTAAAGCCTCTGCCTTCGGCTCGGGTCATGATCTCAGGGTCCTGGGATGAAGCCCCACATCGGGCTCTTTGCTCAGCAGGGAGCCTGCTTCCCCCTCTCTCTCTGCCTGACTCTCTGCCTGCTTGTGACCTCTCTCTCTGTCAAATAAACAAACAAATAAACAAACAAACAAATAAATAAATAAACAAACAAACAAATAAATAAAATCTTAAAAAAAAATGTCAGAATTCTTCGAGATGAAGGTCTTTTCTAACTGCTTCTTAAACAGTCTTCCATCATGAGCCGTCAATCCAGATTCACCTGCTCCTATCTTACACAAAAATCTTCAAGGTTCCTAACTTACAGATGATACCCTTCTCTAGTTTCCACTGCTAGAACAATGCTCCCTCTCACTGGATTTCTTTTCGATTGACTCAATTAAAATATCAAACCGGGGGATGGCATTAAAGGGTTAAATGGTATGCTGAAATCACTCTCTTGAATTCAGCGTCTGAGTTTCTTGACTTTCTGAATTTTTCCACTTGGAAAAATCCCTTATTATTGGGTTTATTTTTGTGGATGCAATCCTGTCGTTAAAGAACTAGGACACGTTATCCTTTCATGTTGACCACCTCCCTCAGTACCGCCAGCAGACAAGGTATAAATCCCCATAACAACATCAGTCATATCGGTTGGTCCCAGACCCTGCCTTCCTTTTTTGTTGAAGCAATAGCTGAACTTCAGGGGAAAGAGCACTCTCTCCAAATTCAACCTTAGCTGACGACCAAAAAAATGAGATGAAAACTCCCTGGTTCCACCTTTTTTCTATGTGACACTAACGGCACACATTTAGCCCATTCATTACATCTTTTTAAGCTACTACTGATTCTTAGGGGGGGTGGCACGTTTTCCCAGACTTTTGGAGGCCTCAGAGTGCCACAAAGGCTGAGAAGAGACAAGGAAAGAAGAAAGAGAATAAGCAGGGAGACAATCTTCTATCCTCTTTACTATTTACAAATCATAGTGTGTCCTTGATTTCTATCATGGATGCAACCTGGGTTCTCAGCACTTAAGAGATCAAGTTTTTCCCGTACCTCCGATGAAGAATATTCCTGGAGGTCTATGCCTCCAACGTGCCAGAAATGAGAAAGGGAAAGTATCCCAGCTGAAGTTTGGTAAACCATAACTCTTCCCCTTGTCAGGGATTTCACATCTTTGCTCTCACTTGGGAAAGTTCTCAAAGCTGATTTGGGGGAATAAAAAAAAAAAAAAAAAACCTATTTGATAACATTTCACAAACACCACAAAAGGACTTGCTCAGCAAGGAAAATTCCAAGCTTGGCACAAAACAATGTAATCTATCGACTGGCTCCAGTGAGTCTCGCTCATGATGAATAATCCACAGCACAGACCAGTACCAACCATAGACCTGGGCAGGAGGGGGCCCTAACTTAGGCCCCACAGTTAAGAGGGCCTCATGCTGGTCCTTCTCCAGCAATAACCCTCCTCATGAGCTGAGAGGTCCCAAGGAGCCACAGAGACATTCCTACCTAGGCCTGCATAGCTCCTTGTAAACCGCGTTCCAGGTATTACGTACCCTAGAATTTCAGCACTGGTTCAGCCCCTGTCTTGAGTCCCTCTACCCCAAAGTGGACCATTCTGGTAAGCACAGCTTTCTGCTAGGGTGCTGGTCCAGGAGTGCTGCAAAATCCTCTGTGGCAAAGGAAACAAAGGCCTTAAAACTGGGAGCAAAATCCAGAGGGAAAAACTATCTTAAGTAGCTCTAAGTTTTCCAGCAGCAAAAAGAAAATAAGAAGTAATATTTCGATAAATCGTCAAGTAGGCAGTATTTGAATTGTTATACCTTTTGCATTATTTGCATATTTTAAATAGCACTATAAGAAAAATCATTGTATATGTGCCTCTTTTCTGGAGATGAATTTCAAATAGCAGAAACAGGAGGTAACACACAAGGGGCTGGGCTTAGTCAAACAAATGTAAAATGAGGTCATTCATTTCCTGGCTGAAGGGCAAAGGAGAACCTCTTGCCACTAGATGGAGTTTGCTTTCCCCAGAGACACCTTAATATATCCTGAAGGCAGGACAGACTAATTTTCAGGAAGCCAATGGTTTCCTGGAGGAAACTCACCTCCTGATGCTGAGATTCAAAGTTGGAGAACTGGTCAGAATGGATTGTGATGGTCTGACCAAGTTTCTGCTAACAAAGAATAACAAAGCTTTACAAAAACACTGACCAGAAGAAAGAGGAGGCGTGCGATGGTACTGGAGCTCGGTACAGGGGTATGAAATTTGGGCCGGGAGGCTGGTGCTACAGCAGCCTGAAGGTGGAGTGAAACACACCTCCAGACCAGTGATCCAGGAAAAGGTCTGTCAGTCTAAACCCTTGCCAAAGCGCAGGGGTGGGTTTGCACCAGCAAAGACATCACTGCCCCAGGGGACAAGGACAAGCGGAAACAGATTGTCCAGCAGCAACAATTACAACAGTCGGTCGGATGGACTGATTCATCCAGTCCCCAGTCTTCTCTGCAATGCAAAGGCCGAGCTGGTCCCCTTAGACTGAGGTCCTTCCTTGGACAATATAGGAGGAGAGAACTCAGGAGGAAGAATTTGTGGGTGTTTGAATTAGTAATTGGAAAAATGAGAAATGTAAACCACATTTGTATCTCAGTCTAGAGAAACAGGCCATTAAGTAGATATACTATCAGAGTCACAGATTTATTCACACCACAGTACAGAGAGAACGTAAGCTTATTTACTGCTTCTTCATGGATTCCCACCTGCTGCATAGAGAGCAAATCTACGGGTTAGCTGACCACAGTAAACTTGGTCTCCTAACGTTATTTAAACTGTTCTCCAGGAACTCCATCACTTCATATGAAATTCTCTGGCTCTCAGATGGATTCACTCATCCTCTACCTTTTTTCAGGATGGGATCTGGGTAAGTGGTGAAGGATTCTGGCCTTATGAAGGGGGTCCAAGGTTACGTACAGTGCCCCTGGATCCTTACTGGTCCCTACACAAGCAAACGTATCTGTGCTTCCTGCACTGGTGATCACTGAGGCTTACACAACTGGTTACGTACTAGTGTAGATGACCAGAGCCCATGGTGTAAGCTATCTGGCCTCATCCCAGAGTTTCTACCTTATACCCATCATAAACCACAAACAAAACAACGACAATGACAACAAAAAACCAAAACCCTCAATTGAAATAAAAGAATTCAATTGGAAACGGTTCAAATATTGGAAAATATTGAAGTGTGAGATTATTCACAGCAGTGTTACAATTATCATGTAAATATATGAAGGACTAATTGGTTTAACATACGTTCTTTTCTTCCATTAGTACGTACTGGTTCGTTGAAGTTAATAAAAACCCAAAACAAGCCAAAATGTTTTCTACTTAAGTTCTAGGAATTGTAATTCTATGCCTTTCATGATTCAAAGGTCAAACCAAATTCCAGCCAGAGATAAGTTCCCAGTGTTCTGGGGAAAGAAAGGCACGGCATCACAATCACGATTAGAACCATTTACAATGACATTGTAAGCAGTTGGGATGTTCTTCTCATTTCCCCAAGCCAGAAAAAAAGGAGAAGGCTCCCACCAAACTCAAGGCAAAGGGTTTGAAAGAATTGGCCACCCTCCCTAAATCTTAAACCTCAAAGATGGGGGTAACTGACCTAGAAGTCTGTGTTGTTGGATAACCCCTGGCTGCTGACCAGGGTGTGCAGTGGGCTATTTGCCTGAAGTAATTGTGAGCCCGGAATCTCTTGGGCAGAATCCTTGGCTTGAGGATAGTGTGTCTCCAGGAAATTTCTTTGCTGGGGGCAGGTGGGGTTGGGGTTTGGAGGCTGAGGGCAAAAGGGTCTACTTTACTTGAAAAAAATTTTTTTTCAGCAAAGAGATTTCAAAACAATCCTTATTCATGTCTAGATTTGTCTTTCCCAGACAGATTAAAGAAGTTTCTAAGAGCCATAGAACAGTTTTAAGGGAAAGACTGTTCAACTGAAATTAGACTGAGCCTGAAACTGCTTTGGACAGTCTGCCCTTGGAAGGGCTAACACCCAAAAGCAACCAAGAGGGATGGGTTTTATGAGTCTCTGCCTTTTGAAAAGAAATCTTTAAAATTAATATCCTCTTTTTTGTTACAAAGGAAAAATTGAACCATAAGGTACTGTAAGTGATAGAAAATGGACATAGTTAATATAAATCAATTGACTGGTATTGCTTAATGTGAGGATTTACTGTAAAGCAATCTTAATTTGTGTAGAGTTTACGGTGAGGCTATAAATGTTTAGATGAGCTTCCTGTTCAACATGGGAGAGGAAACACATGTGTTTGTCTCCCTATCCGGGGCCTCAGTAGACAACAGATTTGATCAATTTCTGGAAGATGGAAAGCAGACGTCATCATGTTGACAGATAACAGAGCACAAGAAACAAGAGAACAATTGCAGTGACTGATCCAAGCCATTCTCCTTGGCTAACCCCTGGAGAGGCTGGCTGGGCAGAGGCAGGTTTAAAGAGCTGAAAGGGACAGAAAAATAAAAGTCTCTTTCTGCCAAGGCAACGGCTGCTCCTCTGGGCCATTCACTCCTGTCCCAGGCTCCTGGCCATGCAGACAGATGGCTGGCACCAGCGTTGACTCCCCAACAAAAACTAGAGGCTATCCTCTCAAATAGCCCCATCTAAATATGGATAGACTCAAGGTTGCCCATGTGGATACTGATACCTCAGAGTAAAACGATCCTCATTTGGGTATTTGTCTGCTTTTATTCTCTAAATTAAAGCCTGTGGACTACACTAAACCTGCAGTCAGGTCTCCCATGCAGGGGAGAGGCCAAGTGGGAGAAAGACGGATCAGAAAAGCTCACAGCTATCCCTTCTGTTAATCAACCCAATCCTTCACAAAAGGGGAGCAGAGATCTGAGCCTCGGCAGACATCCGAGACAAACCACAGCACCAATGAAAGGGACCGAGAGGAACACACCATGAAAAAATAATGACCCCTGAGAGCAAAAAGCCATGTTTCACTGAACCAAGAAAATTTAAGAAAAAAATATTCCAGTTAGTATTCTCCAAGAGGTTTAAGAAGATACTAAGAGACTGCAACCAAAACTATAAGAACAGGCTGCTGTGGCAATGGAGAAAAAAAACAGCAAGTTTTTAAAAACGTAAATATTTTGGTTAAAAGAGAAAAGTTAACAGAAGAATAGATGGTTGATCATGTAACGACCCCATTTTTTCACGTCTGACTTTATCCACATCCTTTGCTCTTTAACATTGTATACCTCCCCTATCTGTCTCTGGGTTTGTCCACACAAATTCCTTTAGCCAGTGATGCTAGCAAATATGGTAGAATCTGGAAAAATGTGCGCCCTTTCTTTCACTTCTGCCATTGCCATAGAAATGCTTAAGCCAGGATTCTGGATGTACATGGGGTGGAGCCCCAGCTGGCAGCCTGCCAACTCTTAGACACACTACAGAGCGCAGCAAACATCAAAAGAATTGCCTAGTCAATTCTCAGCTAATACTCCCCCTCAGGAAGGCTTTCTCTAACCCTTCCATCTAAGGAACCTCGTCTTGGTTGTCATAGCAGTGCCCTCTTATCCCAGGGGACACCTTCCAAGACCCCCAGTGGATGGCTGAACCAGGGATGGTGCCAAACCCTACAAATACTGTTTTTTCCTACACAAACATGCCCATGATAAAGCTGGATGTATACATTAGGCATAGTAAGAGATGAACAGCAATAGCTAATAATAAAATAGAACAATTGCAACAATAAGCTTATAATAAAAGTTATGTGAACATGGTCTCTCTCTCAAAATATTTTCTTGTGCTGTACTCCCCCTTCTTAGATGACGGGAGAGAACGTGTCCGGGAGTAGAGATCAAGGGAGGTGAGTGACGCAGGTGTTGTGACGTAGAGTCAGGCTGCTGTTGACCATCTGATGCTTCGTCACAAGTAGGTACATCTGTTTCCCAGCTGCGGTTGACATGTAACTAACTGAAAGGGAAACCACAGGTAAGGGTTGGACTCCTGTATTTCCTGAAGTTATACTGCCTTCCTGGCACCCATCATTACTAAACGATCTCATCTACATCTTTGTGTTCATGGTGATTGTTTATTCTCTCTACTCAGATGCAAATGCCACCAGATCAGGGACCTTGTGTTTCTCTGGCACCTACAATGCCTTGCAGTTAGTAGGACAGCAATAAGTATTTGCTGAGGAAATGAATAAAGAAAAAAAAGAATGAATGGGTTGGCAGAATGAAAAACTAGAAAGAAGATTGGTTATTGGGAGCGATCACTGAAATATTTACCAACTGATACAGCCCAGGCACTGAAAGATTATGGGGGTCACCATCCAAGGAAGGCCCCCTCCTCTTGCTAGATGAATAGCACTTTAGATAGTGGATCTGGGGAAGATCCAGAGGATCCTTGAAGCATTTTCATTTTTAACAACAGGGTTGGCCCCGGGAGCATACCATTTGAAGACCCCTCTGCTGATTGGGACAACCACATAATGTGCAATAGTAACAAGGTCCTGTAAACTGGACAAATCCATCAAGCGACTCATTTCTGAGTGTTTAGTAATATCACTTTAGTGCCCCCAAGTCACACATTGCTATTGTTGGACCTCCTATTTGTGCATCCGTGGCTCTGTGAAAAGAGCTTCCCTCCCTCTGGCTTCATGGGATTGAAGTCATTTAAGGAAAAAGAATGAGATCACTTACACTTCTTAAAAACTGCGGGACTTCTGAGCTTCCCACCAGCCCCACTCACATTTCTCTGAAGTCAGTGAGGCACTACTTCTGTTTGGCAACAAAGAGCTGCCCTCTCTTATTTCCCAATGTCCCCCTCCTTTGCCAAGATAATCTTTCCCAGACGGGGACATTCAGAAGGCATAGAAGTCTCCAGAAAAGGGAGGGAGGGGGGAATCCCACAGAAAAGGCCCTGGCAGTGCTTAGTTAAATGAACTCCACGTTTGGATAAGAACCAGCAATTGACACACATATGAGAAGATCAGGAGAGAATGTGTACTGGGTAGTTCACCAAAACAAAAACTAAAAAAAAATTTTTTTTAAATATAAAATAAAATAAAGCAATTAATTTTCTATACAAAATAATCTGTTAAGCACAGATAGCAAGCTAACTATTAACCAAATTAATTGGCGTTATAAAACTTCACTTGTTTGGTGGAAAAAAGAAGAAAGCCTGTTAATCAGAGCCAATTTTTAAAGAGAGGAATGGTTTATTTCTCTAAATAGCCTTTTCATGAACAAATAAGGGTAACTGCTAATAGTCTTTTGGAAAACCTATCAAGAATGAATGAGAACAGTTTTAATGACTTCAAATGGTTATACCCAGTTGTTTCTAACATACATAAAAATATATTATCATTGTATTAAGTATCCTGTCTTGTTTCTTAGAAATATTTTTCCCCTTATGTGTTAACATTTAAGACATCAACCCATGCAATGATAAGAGGTTTAAAACCACAAATAAGTTGAACATTAATTAATAAATGTTTCCATTTTTAGAAAAACAGAAGCATTATCCCAGAAAGGGATAAAAGAGCTGCAAGTACACAGCTCTTAACCCCACCTCCTGCTGCCAAGAGCCTATTAAATATTTGTAAATAGAAAGCAACCATAGAAGAAAGGCTTTCTGATTAATGGGTGCAAGTCTCAGGAAATATCCAACTTGAAAGATATTATGTTCCCTGCCTAAAGCCAAAAAAGTCTCCAAACCCTCATCCACTATAGTTTCAGGAATTTTTTAAATGGCTTCTCCCCCAGAACCATTAATATTACAGAGCAGACAGAATTCCAGCATCCCTACATTTTATAATAGTGAAAAGAACCCAAGAGGAATCAAAGTAATTAAAAAAAAAATGATGAGGGCGCGGGTGGCTCAGTCGGTTAAGCAGCTGCCTTCCGCTCAGGTCGTGATCTCAGGGTCCTGGGATCGAGTCCCACGTCGGGCTCCCTGCTCAGCGGGGAGCCTGCTTCTCCCTCTCTCTCCGCCTGCCTCTCTGCCTGCTTGTGCTCTCTCTCTCTCTGTCAAATGAATAAATAAAATCTAAAAAAAATAAAATAAAAACTCTCAATTTGCTCAAAACCACATAAAGATATACTTTAAAAAAAAATGATGAAACTATGGAGTCACAGTAGGAATTACCTTAAAGACTTAACTTTGGACCGTTGGTCCATTACAAACTCTGGCTTGTGAAATTATTTTCATATTCATCTAAAATCAAGAGGTTACTAACATGATATACCCCACGTGACAGAGTGTCCAGGGAAGACCAGTGTAGTAGTGATCGTTCCACATTCAGGGTTTAAGCAATAACTTAATAATTATTAAGAACTGGTAACTGAAGATAGAGACTTATCATAGGTAAGCGTATGGAGAGAAAGGGGAATGGAGTAGTCAGTGACGACTAAGATTATTTCAAAAAAGTACTACACTTCATTCTATAGTTCGGATGACTCACTGTTTTATAAACTCCCAAGCTGAGTCACTTCATTATCGGAAGCCAAGAAAGATGAAATGAGAGAGTCAGCTGGCCTGTGTCCTTACTATCTCAGGGCAGAGACTGGCAGCCTCAAACCAGAATGATGACTGAACAGGTCCTATTTCTCTTTCAAGTAAACCCCACACCAAAACTGGTACAAAATCTCTGTTCTCACACTTAAATACGTGCTCTAATTACAGAAAAGGCCAGAAATTTATTTTGAGAGTCAGTGTGTAATTGGGGGGGAAAAGATGATAAAAATCACTCATCCGCATGTTGAAGTAGTAGCTCAGGCACTTTCCCTAGTGATACAATGTCAAATACAGCTTATTACTAAGTCAGTTGGAACAAAGCTTGAGACCAAGGTCAGACCAAGAAGGAGACTGACCAAATGGCAAAATGTAAATGTTGAGTGAACGTGGAGGACAGACTCAAGTCTAACATGAAGAGTTCAGAAGACCGAGTGGCCATAGAAGAAAAACACCCCATGCCAAAGAGGCACATTCAAGGTCAAGGACACAGAATTTGGAGGAGTGCATAGCAGATGTCAGAAGCCATGCACAGTGCTTCGGAGAACCAAACTCCACACCAAGAACGAATATGAATAACAAGCAAGTGCAGATAAGAGGAAGAGAAACACAGAGCGATGAGACCTGAGACCCAAGATCTGAGTCCCTGACACCTTGTGTAGCCTGGTTCTTACCCTGTTTTAAGGTTCAAGGGCAACCATTCCTTCGGATTGACTCTGCTAATTCCCATAGTCTTAAAATAAAAGGGAGGGGGCAGAATTTCTTATGAGTCAATTCAAGTTGCTTCTTGTTACTTGCTTTGCAATCAAAGAATTCTAATTAACATAGCATATGTGCATCGTAAAGATCTTGAAGTCCATTGCCAAGTTGTTCTCCAGCAAGTTCCTAGGGATTCGTTTACCCAACAACAGCGTCCTGTTTTTCTCCACTCATTAACTCTGCCTATTTCCATGCTTTCAAATCTTTACAAATTCTCTCTTACATTCTAATGGCTGGCATAGTCAGAAACAGATTTCGCACACCATGGCTTCCCCACAGAAATACAGGAGGAATGGGTGGAAGAAAAAGATTCTGGACTCAGAGAACAAGTGCTCCTATTGATACGCATTTGTGTCATCTTCCATTGGGAAAATGATGAGATCATTAGCGGCTAATTATGGGGGAGTAAGATCACGCTAAGCAAGGGACTCTTGGAAGGAAGGGCAGAAGGGTGGGTGAATGTGCGCCACATCACGGTCTAGGGGGAATGGGACACGGAACCCACCCTTGAGTCTCAAGAAAATTACCCAACCTATAAGGAAGATGAGCCTTCCAAAGATATCTCAACTGCCATACCGTATTGAATATAACTTGACAAATGAGAGAAGATGTGGTGTAGATATTAGGAAGAAGGAAACACTGTCATTTTACAGATAAGAATGATAGCTTATGAGTAACTGAAAATGATAAAAACTCATGAAAGTGTTCGGGGAGGTAGTTAAAAATAAATATGTACAGATCAATACATTCCCGATAAAGCTGGTTAAAATATACAATTCAGATTGTGCCACTCTCAAGCACAAGCAATAGAAAATACCTGGGAATAGTCATGAAAATAAATCTGGAAGATCTATATAAGCAGCAGCAACATCAAAAAGCTAGAAAAAAGGACTGTTTAAGTGGAGAGACATGTTTTGAGATGGAACTCTTCAATGTCATAAGATGTAAGTTTTAAAAAAAATAAAATAAGGGGCGCCTGGGTGGCTCAGTCGTTAAGCGTCTGCCTTCGGCCCAGGTCAGATCCCAGGGGCCTGGGATCGAGCCCCGCATCGGGCTCTCTGCTCTGCAGGAAGCCTGCTTCTCCCGCTACCATTCCCTCTGCTTGTGTTCCCTCTCTCGCTGTGTTTCTCTGTCAAATAAATAAAAATCTTTAAAAAAAAAAATAAAATAAGATAAAGGTTACGTACTGAATTCAATTAAATTCAACAAAGATTTATTTAGAACTTGACAAAAATATTCATCTGGAAGAAAAGTCTAGGAGGTTTATAAAATGTTGGATTAATAAGGGCGCTTATTCAAATACATACTAAAGATTACGCTAAAGCAGTAATCAAAAAACTGCGGCACTGCAGTAAAATAAATAGAAAAAATTCAATCAAGGCCACCTGGGTGGCTCAGTCGTTAAGCGTCTGCCTTCAGCTCAGGTCATGATCCCAGAGTCCTGGGATCGAGTCCCCTATCAGGCTCCCTGCTCCGCGGGAAGCTTGTTTCTCCCTCTCCCACTCCCTCTGCTTGTGTTCCCTCTCTTGCTGTTCCTCTCTCTGTCAGATAAATAAATAAAATCTTAAAAAAGAAAGAAAAAATTCAATTAAACAAAAAGAACAATGTGGGGCAGAGACACATGTGACTAGCCCGCTGCCCTCTGTCTCCCAGAATCCTGCTATAACCACAGATCAATAGAGAAGGGAGAGTGGTGGGGGTGGGGAGGGAGAGACAGACTAAAATATATATAAGTATTTGGCGTATGATAAAGGTTACACTTCAAATCAGCGGGAAGAGAATGGATTAATTAATGAATTGTGCTTGGAAAAAATTAAGTTAGAACCATTATGCATCTATCACATTCAGTTGCAAAAAACCCAATGTCTTCTCCAGCTAGTTCTAGTGGAAAGGAATTTATTGCACGGCACTAAATTGCTTATAGAATCACTAAGAGGACTGGAAAAAACAGGCTGTCGGCTATATTTCTAGGAATGACTTCAAATTGGTGGTCCAAATTGCTGAGTCGTTTCTACAATCGCTGAATCTGGAAACATACTACTTTTGCTAATTTCTGTATCACTGAAATAGATGTCATATACCCCACCTTTCTCCCCATTCAATTTACTGGCAAAGTCAAGTCTCACGTAATTACGTTCAAGTCACAAAATCTAAATCACATCAGAAACACCATTTCCTCAGACATGTGCGAGCTGTAGATTTCAGCTTTCCTGCACGTGCAAGGCAAGGAGGTGCACAAACCAAAATAACCCTCAGATAAATTATATATAAAGAACTGAATTACAGAGTAGAACAAAATATAGATATATTTTTAAGTAATTAAACCAATTTTAAATCATAATCACATTTTGTGAATTATCCTTATAAATTGTGTTATATGCCTTAATAGATCTATTGCGTGTAATATCCATATTTAATTTATAATACATAATGAAACACATATGTACATATATTCATCTGGAATAGAGAGAGAATGAACGAGAAGCAAAAAGACTGTATCTCAAAATGATCGCAATGACTATCTCAGAACAATGGGATTGTGGGTTCATGTTATTTCTTTTTTCTTGCTTAGAATTTCTTTTTTTTTTTTAAAGATTTTATTTATTTGACAGAGAGAAACACAGAGAGAGAGGGAACACAAGCAGAGGGAATGGTAGCGGGAGAAGCAGGCTTCCTACAGAGCAGGGAGCCCGATGCGGGGCTCGATCCCAGGACCCTGGGATCATGACCTGAGCCAAAGGCAGACACTTAACGACTGAGCCACCCAGGCGCCCCTCTTGCTTAGAATTTCTTAAGTGGATAAACAATAACATAGTATCTCCTCTATTACAACATTATTTAAAAAAAAAAACAAAAACAAAAAACAGGAGAACAATGAATAAATACAATTTAGAATAAAGATCTTTTTAAATTTTAAGTAAAATATTTACTAACAAATATTTTAAATAAAGTTAACCCTTACTGCAAACTTACTCTCTCACAGACACTGTTCTCAGTGCTTTACGTGTCTTAAGATTGTGACTCTTTATAACATCCCACGAGGTAAATACCATTATTATTTTCATTTTGCAAGGGAACCTAAGACACATAAAAGTTTAAGTGAGCTGCCCGAGGTGGCCAGCAGGGAGGTGGTTGAACTAGGGAAGGCGGCCCTGTTAGAGAACACAAGCTCTCACTTGCAACCCTCAATATTGTCATCAGTATTAAGATTGTTAGCTAACATAAATTGGGCATCAACATACAAGACAATTCAACCACTTAAACTGCATTATTTGGGGGCTCCTGGGTGGCTCAGTCAGGTAAGCATCTGACTCTTGATTTCAACTCAGGTCATGATCCCGGCCGGGGTCATGGATTAAGCCCCGCATCCAGCTCCCTGCTCAGGGGAATCAGCTTAGGATTCTCCCTCTCCCTCTGTCCCTTCTCCCGTGTGTTCTCTCTCTAAAAATAAATAAATAAATCTTTTGAAAAAATAAAGTGTATTATTCATTGGCTTTTCGTCTATTCACAGAGGTATGTATGTATCCATCACAACAAATTTTGGAACATTTTCATCACCCCAAAATAGAACTCCCACTCCTCTTGGCTGTCACCACCCACCCCTCCCCAGGCATCCTAGGCATCATACAAATACCTGACTTGCATAATTTATTTATCCTGATAACAGCCCTATAAGGTGGGGACTTATATCCCCACCATAGAGATGAGGAAACGGAGGCACAGGGAGAAATGTGTGTGGGTTTACACAACCAGTCAATAGGAGAACTGGAACTTAAATTCAGGCAGTCTGCCTCCAAAACACTTCTCTTAACTACTGTGATATCCCACCGTCTACATATGTTATTACAAAAATCAAAACTTATGGGGCACCTGGGTGGCTCCACCGTTTAAGAGGCTGACTCTTGATTTCCGCTCAGGTTATGTGCTCGGCAGGGAGACTGCTTCTCCCCTTCCCCACCTTGTGTGCTCTCATGCTCTCTCTCTCTCTCAAATAAATAAACTCTTGAAGAAAATGAAAACTTACGGACAAGTGAGAATTATTCCAGGAGAATAAGAATGGTTCGATTTAAATATAGTAATTCGATATATCATGTCAATAATTATGGTTAAAAAAATCATGTGTCAAAAGCATTCAATAACATTCAATATCTATTTCTAGGGGGGAAAGTAACAGAAAGACAGATGAAAAAAGCCCTAAACAAGTACAGAAGGATGCCGACGCACCTATCTCCAATAGCTAGAACACGTTACAGTGACACAATGATGACATACATAAATCACAAAGAATAAAACATGTCCATTGTTGCTACCCTAACTTAAATTTATTCCGGATCTTTCAACCAATGCAATAAGTCAGCAAAAAGAAAAAAAAATATTTCTCTTGAAAAAGAAAATGCAAAGTAATTATTTCTCTATAATACATTACATAAGTAATGCTAGACTATCAGCTTCAAATCATTTTCAGCAATACAACATTCCAGTAATCTAAGAAATTGAATGAAGACTGTGAAAAATAAAACAACAAGATAAAGGTGCGGGGGAGTAGGGGAGGTGAGAACTCAGACCCGTCTTTGAGGTAGCACAGCCCCCATAAACTGGAAATCATTAAGTCTTGCCTTGCCTCCCAAGAATGCATCCCCGTTAAGATTCTTTACATTCTTTTCCTTCCCCTATTTCGCCTGGAAAAATACTTGAAACCACAGTGTTGGACTGATGGTTTATTTTTGTGTGTCAGTATTTTAACTGGAAGGAAAAAGAGAGGATTTTTCATGGATCTTTAGGTTATGGGGATCTGACATTTTATTACTTCCAGGATTTATCGCCCACATGGAAAAAGGAAGAACTCAGGCAAAGGGAGAATGGACAAGCCAAGGACCAACATTATGGATCCTCTCCATCCCTGACCAGGCACTCAAAATCTCCATTTGTATGGAATAAAAAGGAAGAACCCCAGAGTCCTTTCATGTCCTTACGGCCGTGAGGAAATTACAGAGTGGGGATGTCACGGAGAATCTCGCGCAGACTGCTGGAGTCACCAGGGACCCAGGCTGAAAGGAATCCTCAGATTTGCATATCCAGGAGCCCAAGTGTATCTGTTCAACCAGGGGCTATCAGGATATCCAAGAGCTGTAGCTTAACAAACCTATCAAATACTTTTGATTCACCATTCATTTATGCATCTTCACTCTCCCCGCTCCCTCAAAGGCCATGGTGGGTAAGAAATCAATACATCAACTTACCTTTTTTTTTTTTTTTTTAAGATTTTATTTATTTATTTGAAAGAGAGAGAGAGACAGCAAGAGCAGGAACATGAGCAGGGGGAGTGCAGAGGGAAAGCAGGCTTCCTGTGGAGCAGGGAGCCCAAAGTGGGGCCGTGACCAGACACTTAGCGACTGAGCCACCTAGGCACTCCAATCCATTCGTTTATCTTTAGAAATTGATCAGTAGCTAAGAGGTCCCAGAGGAAAACAGACTTGGAGCAGAACCCTGGTCTGAATCCCAGTGACCTTGGCTGAGCCACTCAAACCATCATTCACCTAAAATTAGCCACATCGATGTCATCTTCTTTTTTTCCACTGTCATCTTTAACCTGATGGTTCCCTTTTTTATTAAAATCTCACTTAACGATTCATAGACATGTACCCTGGGGCAAATCATACCTTATATGTTAATAAAAAAAATTCTCACTTAACCTCTCTATGGCTTTGGCCCCTGCTGATCCCCTTTCTTTCTTGGTCTTTCAGAACACAACCCTCCAGGTGGGTTTCCTCCTACCTGGCAGGCAGATGACTTTTCTCCTTAGGCTCGAGCTCACTCCTTGCATCTAGGATCTGACTTCAGTACTCAATTATGGGGTACTTCAGTTATTTGAGTTTAAGTCCCTTTCCCTGGATCAACTTATCCAAATCTAGAGTCAAGTCCCAGACCTTGCTCCCGAGACCCCGAACTCTAGATGGGTCATCTCCGCTAGAACAGACCACAGAGACCAAAGAGCCACAGGCACTAAACCCAGCTAAACGTCTATGCTGCCCCTGCCCCCCGCCTCACTCCTGCCCCCACCCCATCCCCCCCACCCCTACTCAAATCAGAAAATGAGCTCTTCCTGTGAACTTGACACTACTAGTCCCTGCATCACCCTTTGAGGAGCAAGACTTCTTTTCATAGCTCTGACAACTAGATCATCAAGTTCTATGGATTCTACCTTTTACCCCCTCTTTATTCCCACCTCCGCCACTTTAATTCAAGATCTCATGACCTCCCCTTCGACAGCCTCTCTACTGATCTCCCCAGCACCTCCCCAGACCACGCCAATATTTCCTACACGCTACTCCCAGAACGACCTTTGTCAAAGGCAAGTCTGAGCCCCTGAAATGGCTTTCCATGGCCCCAAATTATTGAAGCTCTTCTTCTTTGTACACAAGGCCCATCATGGCCTGACCTCATGCTATCTGCAGACCTTGATCTTCAATCACCTTCTCCCATCTGTCAAGTACTTACTTCCCTTTTCCCCATGCACGTCATGTTGCTCCTGGTATCCTTGCCTTCCTACCCTCCCTTCTTTCTCTCGGCGTCACTCCAAAGCCCTAGGCTGACTCTTCCTCCATCCTCCAAGAATCAGGTCATCTGTCCCTTTCACAGGAAGTCTTCCTTTGTCCCCAGGGTAACGGGTGGCATTAGCGGCCACAATTCTTCACCATTCTCCCGCGTTTCCATTTCTGCCACGGCTGTATCGTGAGCAGAGTACACTTACCCACACTTCAACTGTGCGGTTGGCCTTGGGCCTTGCTTTGGCCCCTAGCACAGAAGCACCGACGATGACCTGCCCGTTCCGAGGCCCTTTGGGCAAACGTCTGACAAGACCATGAGAAGAACGCGTGAGTCTGCCCTGGAAGGAACATAAGAAACTCACCGAGCAGAACTTCTCCAGGGAGCTGACCTGACCACGTCCAGCTTTGATCAGCTCGCCCTCAGAGGACTCGCAAGCACCGGGATAAAGGCTTATTGCTCTGTACCGCTGGGACTTTGTGGTTGCCTGTCAGGTGGTGGACAGTCCATCAATCATACAGCCAGTACGCCTTATTTGTCCCTTTCCCCCCCCCACCCCGTTGCATCCTTACATATTTCCAGCCAGTTTCTCTCCCAGACACATGAGAAAGCAAAGACTGACATGCATTCCTGCCACTAACAATACTAAGCATATCACGAACTTCAGTCAGAGGGGAAAAAGCTCTGCATTCTCGTAGCTTCTTTCCCAGGGGCCAGAACACTCCGCCTTAGCACCATTCCTCCAAATAAATAAAACCTGAGCTCTTTGCTTTAGGTTACGCTCTAAGCAAAACAAGCCTACCCTTGACTTTTACAAGACGGACGTCTATGCATATATGAGAACAAGCTGACTTTAACCTAAGTTATTTGAGGAGCCCAGCTCACTTGAAGTCTGGACTCACTTTAAAAACTCTGAGTAAACATACTTCTGTTTTCCAGTGCTTTTATCTGAGGTTTTCTTCGTCACCAGCAAGGATGCTGGCCACTGGGCTGTGTTGAGGGTTCAATATTCCAAAAGCCTAGGTCAGAGATGGGGCTGTGAGAGCAGAAATCTGAAAGGCACTGTCTTGGGCCGTGGTCCAAATTCATCACTGAAACTGGCAAACGGACAAGGCAAGCAGAAAATCCCTGCGTGAGTCTGGAGACAGGCAAGTTGGGTGCCCCGTTCCTACACACAAAAAGGTACCACTGACCTGTTTAGAGGGTCGTGCAGCCCCCAGGCACAGGTGAGACCCCTGCTGGCACGAACACCATCTATTGTAAAACTTCTCCCGTGGTTGCCCAGAAAGTTTGTACTGAACTCTCTCGGGTCGTGAAGCTAGACGAGCCTTGCGATACTCGTGCGGAGATATTAAAAGCGATGATTAGGTACAGGATTTAGGATGATGGGACATGCTTCTGATAGGATGTTAAATGAAAAACAGAAAACAGGGGCACCTGAGTGGCTCAGTCGTTGAGTGTCTGCCTTCGGCTCAGGTCATGATCCCAGGGTCCTGGGATCGAGCCCCGCATCGGGCTCCCTGCTCGGCGGGAAGCCTGCTTCTCCCGCTACCATTCCCTCTGCTTGTGTTCCCTCTCTCGCTGTGTTTCTCTCTGTCAGTAAATAAATAAATAAAAAATCTTTAAAAAAAGGAAAACAGAAAAAAAATTTTTTTTTCATTCACACACTTAGCATATGCAACTTTAATCAACCAAAAGAAAAAGTCCCAAATGTACAAGTGGAAAAAATCAAATTGTGGACACAGGCTTAACTAATATCAGCTACTTTTATGTACAGCTGTATAAGTTCAAAAAAGCTATCCTATATGTATATACAAAAGTTGTTTATACACAGGTCTGTACATAGGGTCTATACATTTATTTCCTCAGAACCCTTAGGTGCCACCTCTTGGTGAAGACACCAACTTTATAGTAACCCTTCACAGTTGTTTGCATGGTAGTCTCATAATACATATTCCTAGAAAAGACCGGAGGAAAAGACATGCCAAAAATGGTGGGTAGGTTAAGTGAAATGGAGTGATTCTTTTTGAAGTGTTTCTATTTTTTAAACTGCTTAGTGTAAAAATATAACTTCATGATGAAGATGATAAATGTCTCATATAAAATAATATCTACAAATTAAAACTAGAAATTGAAAAAGAAAAGTTTCTCAGTGAGCACTGCACCAGAACAAAGGAGTATGTGAAACAGCCCCCCCCCCCCAGCCCCAGCGTCTCCCCAGAGAGATAATCCTATCTAGGGCTCCGCGGCTCATTCCAGTCTCCATAGCCCCTTCTCCAAACTGGGCTGGAGATAAATGACTCACTCTTTGGCTCTAGGTTTCTAGACTCCACACAGACTACCGTCCTACATTACATTACAATTGAGAAAATTACTGTTTACTTCAATTACATGCCAGTCATATATATATTCATGCCTGGTTTACTGGATTAAAGATGTCCCAAAAGATGGGACATACGTTCATCTTTTGCTGAAGGCTTTGAAATAGTTCATCAGCAGTGGTATTCCACTTTTTTATTTGGTGTTTCCATTCATAGAATAGAAGGCTCAACTTCACTTCTTCGGAAGATAAATTTGGAGACCTCCTCTGCAAAGCCAAGACCTCCACTGCTGGGGATCCCCATATTCTCCAGCCTGTTCTAGCTTTAAATGAGTGGGAGTGGAAGAAGCTGGTCCCCATCCCGTTTAGAGTAACCCTTCACAGACTTGATGGTAAAACTGCCCATCAGCTTTTATTCATATGAACTCTGGGACTTTTATCTGCATGAACTCACCTGCTCTGTTTAATGTTACCTCTGAGGTTGTGTTTTCCAGGAAAGGAGTGAATTTTTTCCTAGATACTTGTGACTATCTCTCCACTTGACTCTCTCCCCATTGGAATTAAGTTGAAGATTTCTAAAAGGAATTTTCTATACTCGTGCCAATATCCCCATCATTGCCTGTAACCATAAAGCAGAAAGTAAGGTCGGGGGTGGGAGGAGGAAGCAATCGAAGATGTTTTTCTGTCATAATCAATTTCTTTTACAAGACGGCACAGGGGTGCCTGGGCGGCTCAGCTGGGTAAGCATCTGACTTCGGCTCAGGTCATGATCTCAGGGTCCTGGGATCGAGTCCCACATCGGGCTCTCTGCTCAGCGCAGAATCTGCTTCTCCCTCTGCACTTCCTTCCCCCCACTCATACTCTCTCTCTCTCTAAAAAAAATAAATCATAAATAAAATCTTAAAAAAAAAATATCACAAAGACACGTGATGTTATGCAGTAAATGCTAATACAGTTTCTTCCTGCCACAGAGGCAGAGAGATCAGTCAGGTGCTCCTGTGCTAAGGCCTGGAGAGCCATTTCAAGAAAGACCCGGAATTCTGAGCTTCGGATTAAGAATCGGCACCCAGAGGGATATGGCAGCAGAGATGAAAGCCTGTGACCGTTATGAGTCTTGGGCAGCCGAGCTTCTGCACGATGTCCCATTCAAAGACACACAGTCAGAACAGCCAAAAATCATCATTTTTTTAAAAAAAAATTCCATCTTAAGCACGCAATTCAAAAAACAGTAAACGGTACCCAGTTTGAAATCCTTGTCTTGTCCCTCAGATTTACCATGAAGATCAAGTTTATATCTCGTCTCCCCTCTTTAGGCTTCTGTCCCCACTGAGGGCTGTCTGTATCTTTCCACAGTTTCTAGGAGCAGGTGAGGCAGAGAACAGAGCTCCTCAGAGAGCACGGAGGGTAATAGCCTCGGTGGTAAAAGGGCTTTCTCATGGGGAAGGTGGGATGCTAACATGATTTCCATAAATTAATAATTTTTGACTACATCTCCCTGCCTCTCTGGTCAAAATTAGCCCCCCACCGCCCACACACTGCTATGTTAAGTGGAGATGCCAGAAGCTCTTTTTATTTTCACCCTAGATTTCCCCCCTCTCTTCTACGGGGGCTATTTGAAGCACCCTTGAATATCTTTCAAGTCATCAACTGTAGACAACCCTGCCCCCCTTACTAAACTTCACTCTGACAGATGGAAGAATTTCTTTTTTTTTTAAGATTTTACTTATTTATTTGGGAGAGGGGGAGGGGCAGAGGGGCAGAGGGCGAGGGAGAAGCAGACTCCTCTCTGAGCAGGGAGCCCCACCCGGGGCTCGAGCCCGGGACCCTGAGGTCATGACCTGAGTCAAAGTCAGATGCTTTAACCGACGGAGCCACCCAGGCGCCCCTGGATGGGCCAATTTCTGAGACACTAACACAGTCAATTGAGTATTTAATC
>CM053615.1:59032751-59058515 GCA_028646535.1 Procyon lotor
TCTTGATGGCTGCATAGTCAGAGAAAGACAATTATCACATGATCTCTCTGATATGAAGAATTTGAGAGGCAAGGCGGGAGTTTGGGGGGGTGGGGGAGAGAAATGAAACAGGAAGGGATGGGGAGGGAGACAAACCATAAGAGACTCCTAGACTCACGAAACGAACTAAGGGTGGCTGGGAGGTGGGGGGGCGGGGGTAGGGATGGGGTGGCTGGGTTGTGGACATTGGGGAGGGTACATGCTATGGTAAGTGCTGTGAAATGTGTAAGCCTGATGATTCACAGACACGTACCCTGGGGCAAATAATACATTATATGTTAATAAAAATTAAAAAAATAAATAAAATAAAATTTAAAAAAATGATAAGAGGAATGGTCCATAATATGAATGATAGAGGAAGATAACCTACTTCTTCAAAATTAGGTCTTCCAGAAGGAGACTAGAGAACAAATGAAAAAAAAAAAGTAATAGAAAAAATGTTCTGTGGGCTGATTGAGGTTAACATCACAAGGACTCACTGAGTCTCAAAGAGAAAACTTAAAGAAGCATTCAGTTATACTGGTATCAAATGTTAAAGCATTTAAGTTTAAAAACATTATTACAGGTAACAAGGACCACTCCATTACAGTAGAAGATTTAATTCACTAGGAAAATAATTTTAAATATAAGTACTCCTAATAAAATGGCCTCAAAATACAGGAAGTAGAAATTCATAGATCCTCCAAGGAACAGATGACAAATATACCAATACAGTCGATCTCAAGATGCCGGTCTCCGAGGTCAACAGGAAAAACAGAAAACAACAAAATAATAGCAGGTGTTAAAACATAATATGCTCGATCTAATGGAAACACATCCAATTTTGCCTCCAACCATTAGAAAATATTAGGTCTTCTCAAGCATGCAAGAGACATTTAGGGGAAAGATACCAAGACAGAGACTTGTGATTTCTGATTCCAAGACAAAATGCTACACTCCAATAATGGGCCAGATTAGCACCATTTATCACTCCTGCAACATTCAACACTAGAGACAATTGAGCAATGTTAAAAAATTCTTAAGAAAAAAGACTATTACCCAAGAGCTATAAACTGGGCCAAAAATGTTCATGTGAGAGGAAAACTGAAACATGTTTCCCCACATACAAGCAGTCACAAAGTATGCTTTCTAGATGAAAAAAACCACCCGTAGAGACCGAAAGGAAAATGACTCAGCATAAAGAGGTAAAGAAAGAGGAAGATATGGTATAAAAAATCCTAACAAACAAAATAATCAGCAGAGCAATCTAAGGACTTACTGGCATATGTTAGTAAAGATGCTTCAAAGAGAAATCGCATTATGAAAAAAGGATCTGAAAACAAGTATGCAGATTTTTAAAGGTATATGAAGAATTTTTGGAGGAAAGGGTAGGAAAGAAGTAAACTGGTAAGTTTCTGAACTTGAAAAAGGGAAATACACATGGACATTCTTTTAATTGGTAGAGGTTAAAATATCCTCGAAAAACTTTTTTTTAACTTACTTTATTTTTTAAGGCAATACCAGAGTGATGTATCTTGTGATGCCATACAGTAGCAGCCTCTCAGACTTATACCCCGGTTGGGATCATCACAAGTGTCTCACCTGATTTCAAATCCTATCCTGTTGGTTTCATTTCACTTAATTCCACCAATTCCTCTCTCCAGGAGCAAACACTCCTATTTTCCCATTCTTTTTTGTAAATTTGTGATCTGTGGCAGGTAGCTCAGTGGCCCAGGATGTAGACTCTGCAAGAACCAGGTGCTGCACAAGATACAGACACCAACATGCCTCCAAGAACATTTTTAAATGTATAATTTGGAAGAAATTGAAAGACAATTTCAAGGTGGAAAATTAGGACAAAGACTATGTGGATACACAAAAGCCTAATAAAGGGAAGAAAGAGGATGAACCTAGTAACCCAACCATACAAGGCTCCATGGAATAAAGAGTAAAGCAAAATCAAGCTTTTTGCTGTTGATAAGCTCTGAGCCCAAAACAAAATAATAGAGAATTGGAAGATGAAAACACAAAGAAGAAAACAGCAGGCTTAGGAACACTAACATCTTGAGAAATCTCAATTTAAACAAACAAACAAAAAATTCTATTTTACCAAGTGAATAAAAAAATGTTCAATAATGTCAGTTGAAACCATAAGTACTTTGACCAAAATAATCAGAATGAGAGACTATGAAAAAACTATCTGAACTTGAAATCTAAAGAAGAGCATAAGTTATATTAAATTAAATATATCAATCATAAACTCTATTAGCAAGAAAATACAGATGTGTAGCTAGCAAGAAACACATCTTTTTCAAGTTTTTTTATCTGACACATTAATTCTAAATTGTAAATAGAATAAATGTGTAAGAATACCTACAAGAATACTGACACAAAGAAATAGTATGGGTAAGTTTCTGTGTCATATTTGAAAATATTTACCATTGTAATAATTAACATAAACATTAAATTATTAAAATTAATATTAAATTATCAAACATAAATTGTTACACTGAAAGAGTTAAGATCAACAGCCTTTGTTTTCTCTTTCTTATCCTTTCTCTTTCCCCAAATGCAAATACATTTGCAACACACACACATACACACATTATATATATATATATATATATATATATATATATATATATACACACACACACATATACATACAATTCCATAATTGGTGTTAAAAAAACCGGTTTTCTTCCTTGAAAAAAAAAGAGTACATCTCCACTTCTTATCATACACTTAAAATAAATTGCAATGAGGTTGAATGCTTAACCACTAAAAAAAAATAGAAGTACAAAAATAAATGGAATAAAATATAGTCATTTATAAAAATGGAAGATGACAAAGCATTTCTAATTTTGTCATAAAACTCAAGAACCACAGATGAAAATAATGTATAATTAAGGGAAAAATGAAGAACTCTTAGGTCACCAAATATACTGTATTCAAAGCTAGGAAAATATTCACCATATATAAGAAAAACAAAGGGCCATTATAACAAATGAAGAATTTCCAAATAAAAATGACCAATAACTCATTAAAAGTAGAAAAAAGGTGCCTAAAGAAAAATAATAAACTTATGAAAAAACTCTCAATCTCACCAAAAAAACCAAAGAAATAAAAATTAAAATAAAAGAGACAAATAAAGACATACCAGTTGGCTAAGAATCAAGAGATTGCTCGGTAGGAATATTGATGAAGACATAAGGAAATGGATTAGCAACTGGAAATCTGGAGGGACACTCGGAAGTAGTATCAAAAATTGAACACAAATATATAGTTGTTCTATCAGCAATTTCACTTCTAGAAATTTATCTTAGGGAAGTAATTAGACAAGTGCACAAAGATACATGATTCTTATCTCAGCATTTTTTTTCTGAGGGAAAAATTATAAAACCTTCGATGTTCACCCAGCATTATTTTACTTACAGGACAAGCACACAGTGGAGTGTCATGCAGCAATTCAAAAAGTTGAGATACATGTGCAGTATATGCATGAAAGTTGTCCCGAATAAGGGGAGGAAAAACCAAATTAAGATAGAATATGTATGCCATGACCCAATTTTTACATGATGTAGTTAAAATTTATAGTTAATAAATAAACAAATACATAGATAAATAAATAAAATTTATAGTTACATCCTGGAAGTGTAAAAACGTGACTTTATTTCATTATAACTGAATTCAATCTTTTGAGGTCCTATTTCCATTCAGTGATAGAAAAAAAAAAATCAGGGGCTTCTGGGTGGTTCAGTGGGTTAAAGCCTCTGCCTTCAGCTCAGGTCATGATCTTAGGGTCCTGGGATCGAGCCCTGCATTGGGCTCTCTGCTCAGCGGGAAGCCTGCTTCCCCCTCTCTCTCTCCACCTGCCTCTCTGCCTACTTGTGATCTCTCTCTGTCAAATAAATAAAATCTTAAAAAAAAGAAAAAAGAAAAAAAATCAGTATCAGTCACTCAGGGTGACTTCGAAAATTATTTTAAAACCGTTTAGTGAACTAAAACCAGAAGTTCAACTCGGTCTCCTCTGGGAAATTTTCTCCTCATTCCATTTTTTCCTTTATCTCAGAAACTTCTCCCTTGAGACACTGGGCTACAGAAGGAAGCTTCTGGATATGCCCCCACTTGACAGAGGATGTGTGGTCTATTTCTGAGAGTCACAAGAATTGCAGGCTGGTCCCATTTGGGGTCAGAGGACTGGACCTTGGGTTCTGCCCAGGCGTAGAGGGTCCCATCTTGTTTGCAGCAGTCATTGCTGATGTCTGTGGTTCCCGACACATCCTTATGCCATGAGCTCATGCACATTCTCCCTTCTCCATTCCAGGCTCTCAGCCTCTTTCCACCCACCAGGTTTTTCAGCGTTTGTTCAAAACATCATGGTTTTTTTTGTTGTTGTTGTTGTTTTGTTTTGTTGTTTTTGAGGGGATGATAGTGCTAAGTAGTTATCTTTTTAGGATATGAAATCATGACTCTCATAGAAAAAGAAAATGAAGACAGGGCAAAGATGTTGTTTAGCTCATTAATTAATAAGGGAACCAGTAATGTTGCAACCCAGTTCAAAGAACTCAGAGAACAGGATCTGGAATTCTTCCCGTCAGTTTTGAGCTCGGGAAGGACCACAGCCACCAGGAGGCGCCAAACTACAGTTGGGAGGAGAGAGTTTTGGCCCACACAGGCCACCCGGGACAGTCTCTGAAGGTTCACGGCTTCCAGGTTGCCTTAATCAAGTCCTTGACCTTTAAATAATGTGCCACTGGGCTTAATGTA
This sequence comes from Procyon lotor, assembly GCA_028646535.1. NCBI lineage: Eukaryota > Metazoa > Chordata > Mammalia > Carnivora > Procyonidae > Procyon > Procyon lotor. The sequence goes on from CM053615.1 coordinate 59,037,540, forward strand.
ATTAAATCTATTGGGCTTCACTGATTGTATTGCTAGTAGGGTTTACTCTGTTTGGTTGAATAATATCTTGTTTCTCTAAAATCTAAACTTATTCATCAGAACTCGTGTAAACATCTGACCACCTTATTTTCTCTACTGTAGTGCCTTTCTGTACATCATTTTTTTTGTAGACCCACTTCTTTTTCTACATTTTCTATTATGTTACAGTTACAGATTACCTAGATTTAAAAAAAATTTATAAATTAAGTAGATTGCATTATCTAAGAATCTCATTTCATGATAATAATTTCTAAACAGAAAATTGTCCATAAAGGTAGGCATTGGTTGTGGAGAGTCTTGAAAGCCACTGCAGTAGACCATTCTGCTTCCTTCTTGAGACCTAAGCTGTGGGCATTGAGGAGAGAGAATATCTCCAGTGGAGACCATGACATTGGGCTTCTGTTGGGTTTGCCTTCCCCGTAACGGTAAGTCCGAGGAATCTTCCTATTCAATGGCTTCCTTGGGGATGATGCCTCATCAATATAGAAGATACTTGAAATTTATTACCCCATTTCTGTTCCAATAGATGTGTATAAATTAATGCAGTGAACACTTAGGGTACTTCTTGATTATTATTTCCCACAGTACTTCTAAAACTAAAAATATGCTCATTTATCAGGATAATTCTGTATTCTGAGTATGTCATTCCTTTCTCTATTACTCTGTGTGCAAGGTAATTTAAATTTTATGTGATAAATTAATTTTTAAAATTTATTTAGTTTAGAGAGAATGGGAGCACGAGCGAGCAGGAAGAGAGGGGTAGGGGGAGAGAGAGAGAAAAAATCTTTAGGCAGACTCCTTACTGATTACAGAGCCCAATTCAGGGCTGGATCCCAGGACCCTGAGATTGTGACCTGAGCTGAAATCAAGGTCGGCCACTTAGTTGATGAGCCCCGCAGGCGCCCCTACATGATAAATTAATTTTTAAATTCAAATTAAAATTGAATTAAAATTAAAAATTAAATTGCATAGGTCTAAATATGAATTCAGGATTCAGGATAAATTCACACCTTTGAAATGTTTTGTGGGATGCCTGGGGGCTTAGTTGGTTGAGCCCTCGACTCTTGATTTCAGCTCCAGTCATGGTCTCTCATGCGCAGGAGGCCTACATAGAGGGGAGTCTACTTGAGAGTCTCTCTCTCTTCCTCTGCCCCTCCCCCTACTCATTCTCTTTTGCTCTCTCCCTCAAGTAAATTCATCTTAAAAAATTTTTTTTTAATTTAAAAAATAAAATGTGAATGTGAATGGAGCATTTAACTAACATGTCACGAAATAAGGCAAGGCTATCAAAGAAAATTAACAAAGATAGAATCAAGAGTTAAATTCAAATATAAGAAGGTAGCAGGAGAAATAACACAACCCAATAGCTATAGGAAATAGGAAAACACTAACAACAACCTCTACCAAAGCTAATCAAGAAATAAAGGACATATTAATGCAGTAATAGTGAGAAGGGAATATAATTAATATAAAAGTGCTATCTTTTAAAATTTTTAACAGATTTGTACTTTTTAAAAAAATGAAAGTTGCTAGTTCTGCTAGACCAGGTAGTGCGATCATTTTTTTTTAATATTGTTGCCAATTCCACAGGATCCCTGGGTGACTCAGTTGGTTAAGCCGCTGCCTTCGGCTCCAGTCATGATCCCGGGGTCCTGGGATCGGGTCCCATATCCGGCTCCTTGCGCCTGCTTCTCCCTCTGCCCTGCCTGCCTGCCGTTCTCCCTGCTTGTGCTCTCTCTCTCTGACAAATAAATAAAATCTTTTAAAAAATTATATATATTCTATATAATATATAATAAGCTATATATAAATATGTAAATATATATATATAGCAACTATATATATATGGCAACTATATATATATATGTAGTTGCCACTTTCAGAGGGATATTCACTAATAAATGAATGAAGTATATCAAGTATTGCCCAAAAAGTGATCTCTTTTAATAAGAGAAACTTACTAACATACACTCAGTCCCGTGCTTGGAAGTAAACAGACCCCCTTGTGGATATTCCAGAGGGAGCCACTACCAAACACATCTGTAATGACCTCATACTCTCCTTGCCTTCACCCCGAATCGGTTCCTTCTGGGTTTTCCTATCTTAGTAAATGGCCCCACGGCCATGCAGCGGTAAGGCAGAGACAAGCGAGTTTTATTTTTCATTTCCCCTTACAATACACATTCCATCACGTCACTAAATCTTGATTGCTTTTCTCTCTTACCTATGTCTAAAATAGTCCCACTCCTGTCCATCTTGACTGCCAACAGCCTAGTCTAAGCAAACCCCATCTTTCACGTTAGTGCACCCCCTGACCTCCTTTCATGCACGCATACCCCCATCTACACTATTACCCAGTCAGGAAGCTTTTGAATCAACACATCCCATCATTTCTCTCCCTGCCTTGAACCCCTTGGAAGGCTTGCTGGTCTTTACTCAAAAGAAAAACTCAACACAAATGACAGGGTTCCACCTGACACAGTTCCTAATAATCAGCCCACTGTGGCTCCCCTTTTCTTCATGCTCCATGTATAGAATCTTTCAGGAACCTGAGAGCATGCTTCATAACTTTTATGCATGACTTTCCATCAATCTTTCCTGCCCTCTGTCACCTAGACAGACGTCTACAGTCCTCAGCTGTGAATTTTAAAGGGACTTTGTCAGGGAAACCTTGCTTGGGGCTTCATCCTCACTCTTAGACAAGGTCGAGCCTCCCATAATATTCATCTCGCTTAGAATAATTACTCTACCAAAGGAAGCCTGCCTCTCCCTCTCCCACTCCCCTCGCTTCTGTTCCCTCTCTCATTGTGTTTCTCTCTGTCAAATAAATACATAAAATCTTAAAAAAAAAAAAAAAAGTAAGGTGAAGTACGATCCTATTTTTGAAATGTTAAACCAAAGTAGAGATAATATAATATGATCTCATGAATATGTAACTAGACATACATTCAGCTGTGATTAACAGGAACCTGAAAAACAAATTAGGACTTTTCTTTTACTTACATCCTGAAAACCCTTCAGGTAGGGAGTCCAGAGCCTGAGCAGCAATCACAGATAAAAGTTCAAGAGTTGTCTGGGGTGCCTGGGTGGCTCAGTGGGTTGAAGCTTCTGCCTTCGGCTCAGGTCATGATCTCAGAGTCTTGGGATCGAGCCCCACATCGGGCTCTCTGCTCAGCGGGGGGCCCCCCCCCCCCCCCCCCGCCTGCCTTTCTGCCTGCTTGTGATCTCTCTCTGTCAAATAAATAAAGTCTTAAAAAAAAAGTTTAAGAGTTGTCAACTTAGAGATGTTTTTAAAATCATAGAACTAGATGATAGTATCTAGTAAGAAAAGATAAGAAAGGACAAAGAACAGGCGCAGGACTGAGCCTTGGGGGACCCTAGCAGAAGAAATTATTCAGGAATATATTCCAGTTATATTCCGGTAACACCAAAGAAGTGACCAGGTGAAATTTCCAAAGCTAGTGTCATAAATGTGACCTTAAGGCTATTGCTGGTGAACACCTAAAAGTGGAAAAAAAAAATATGGTATTGGAAACTAGAGGCAAAGGGCTCCTTTTATTTATTTATTTTTTTAATTTAAAAGATTTTATTTATTTATTTGAGACAGAGAGCATGAGTAGCGGGAAGGGGCAGAGGCAGAGGGAGAAGCAGGCTCCCTGCTGAGCTGGGAACCTGAGGTGGGACTGGATCCCAGGACCCTGGGATCCTGACCTGAGCCAAAGGCAGACGCTTTAACCCACTGAGCCATCCAGGTGCCCCTCCCCCCCACCCAAGGGATTCTTTTAAAATAGAAGCAGAAAGTTTAGTAACTCTGATACCTACAACATAGAAAGTAGAATGCGTACCTACCAACTGGGTGGTTTAATTAGGAGGTTTCCAAGCAGAGTGTTGGCGGTTTTGTTTGTCTTCCTTTTGTCATTTATAGTAAAGGGCAACAAGAGACAGATGAGCTAAAGAAAAGACTGTTAAATATAAAGGAGCCAGAATTGTTAGAAACCGTCAATTTCTACAAACAGCAAATGACGCCAGGCTCCAGGCACAGACCAGATCGAAGGCACCATCAGGAGAACGCGGTCTAACGGTGAAGCTCAGCTTGCGACTGTAAAAATATTTTCCTCAGAGATCAGAAAGATCAAAGCTGGTGCCTCCAAGAACCAGCCGAACAACAGGGATTCAAGGAAGGAAGGAAGGAAGGAAGGAAGGAAGGAAGGAAGGAAGGAAGGAAGGGAGGGAGGGAGGGAGGGAGGGAGGGAGGGAGGAAGGGAAGAAAGGGAAGAAAGGGAGAAGGAAAGAAGGGAGGGAAGAAAGGGAAGAAAGGAAGGAAAGGAAAGGAAAGGAAGGGAAGGGAAAGGGAAAGGGAAAGGGAAAGGGAAAGGGAAAGGGAAAGGGAAGGGAAGGGAAAGGAAAGGAAAGGAAAGGAAAGGAAAGGAAAGGAAAGGAAAGGAAAGGAAAGGAAAGGAAAGGAAAACACCTAAAAAGTGGTATCTCAGCTATAAACATCCATGTACAGATCTCTGTCTGCCTGGACAGAAGTTTTCAGTTTCTGGGTAAATATCAGGGAGGGTGACTGCTGGCTCGCAGGCTGAGAGTAAGTTTAGTTTTATAAGAAACCACCAATTTGTCTTCCAAAGTGGCTGGACCATTTTGTGTTCCTGCCAGCGACGCGTGAGAGCTGCTACGACCGCACATCCTCACCAGAACATGCTCTGTTGTCAGGGTTGGGGACTTTCGCCATTCTAATGAGTGTATAGTGCCACCTCATTTTTCTTCTACTGTGTAATTCCTTAATGATTGAGGATGATGAGTATCTTTTCATATCTTGTGTGCTATCTTCAGAACTTGTTTGCGAGATGCCAGTTCAAGTCCTTTGCCTGCTTAAAATGGATTAACTTATTGCTGAGTCTTAAGAGTTTTTTGTATTAAAATAAATACAAAGAGATATCTTTTGCAAATATTTTCTCCCAGTCTGTGTGGCTTATTTTTTCATTCTCTTGTGTCTTTTACAGAGCAGATGTTTTTAATATTAATGAAGTCTAGTTTATCAGTTATTTCTTTTGTGGATCATGCCTTTGGTGTTGTTATCTAGAAATTCATTGCCACAGCCAAGATCATCTAGATTCACTCCTATGCTTACTTCTAGGAGTTTCTGAGTTTTGTATTTGACATTTAAGTCTCTGATCCATTTTGAGTTGATTCTTGGGAAGGGTGTAAAAGTCTGTGTCTAGATTCATGTTTTTGCATGTGTATATACGATAGGACTCTAAAATGGTACAATTTTTTTGGAATGCATTTTGGTATCCTCCACCAAAGTTAAAAAATTTAATGTACATTCTCTATGATCCAGAAAAGATTAGAATCCTAATATCCATCAGAACGTAGTACTATTTGTCAACATAAGTTGGTTATGTTGCAGTAACAAATGAGCCACAAATGCTCACCATAAACACAGTGTTTATTTCTTGATCATGCTACACATTCAGTATGATTGGCAGGGATTTTCTCTGCCTCATCAATCAAGGTCTCAGGCTGGTGAGGACTTCAGTCTTTTCATATTCACCTCTCTATGCTCGGCTTTCAGGGAAAAGATCTAGAGAATAGCACAAAGACTTTTTACTTTCTCAGCCTAGAAATGACATTGGTCACATCCACTCAGTCCTCTGGCCATAATTAGTCACATGGACTTGCCAAGCAGCAATGTAGTTTTCCAAGAGGCTTGGAAGGAGGGGAAAATAAAAAGATGGATGAGCTCTAAAAATCTAGACTTCAATTACACATTAAGGTGACTACATCTTTACCAACCTTGGATGTCTCTCTGTTATCAAGGAAAAAAAACCAAATATGTCATAGATAGGTAACCTTATTTTGTTTAAAAGAAACCTCTCCACTTTTTCCTGGATAATAGTTTCAGATATTAAGTTCTGCTCTTTTATTTCTCCCCTACTCTTAAACATATCAAAGGTTCTGTGCTTCCTGGGTTGAGGAGGAACGTGGCAGGATCACAGCAGAAGACCTCGGACTCTAAATCTGGATCTTCAGTCCAGAGAGGTACCCTGGGCTTCATGTATCATGTGCCTAATTTGCTACCGCATCCTTCTTGGGTAGCTCATGGATATCTCAAATTTTACTCATTATCATTTTCTTGGAAACTTGCTCATCTATGTTCCTTAGCTCATCACATCACATTCCCTTCCGTCCGGTGGCCAAGGTCATCACCTGGATTATGACCTTATCCGCACAATCTCCGGGCACCAAGCCCTCGTGCATCCAGCCACCTCCTTCTCTGCACCTCCATCTGTCATCCCAGCTAATGGTACAGCCATTGATCTTGTCCTTTTCCATTGGGCTTCCTTGTCTTCAATTTCTTCTGAAATGTAAACCAAACTGTGTCACTCCTTTACTTAAATCCTTTAACCCATTCCCCATAATTACCAGGATAAAACAACTCTCTAAATCACTCAAAACATCATGCCTGCCTGCCTTTTAAGTCTCAATCTCATAGCCTATACTTGCTCTTCTTTCCAAAATGACATGCAATCTCTCACCAAGCATTTAAGTTTCTACGTGGACTAGATGTGTGTGTCCTTTTTCTAACAGGTGGTTTGGGTGTGTACTAGTTATCAGTGTGGATGCAAGTTCAGGAGATTAACAGAGACACACCTCTGTGCAACTCGGGCCCAAGGGGAGGGCTTTGAGGAGACAGTTCCTATGCTAAGATGGAGCCTTCCTAGACTATTCTTACAAAGGTAGTCCCTCACCCCGCCATCTTTATCTCTTTCATTTGCCTTTAATTCTGTCATGCCAGAGTTTCCTTCATAACTCAATATAATTTATAATTCTATTTTTAACTGATTTCTCCCCATTTTCTGCTTCATTCTTATTAAATTCTAAGCTCTATTAAAGACCTTTCCTATCTCATGCATAGCAGTACCAAATGCACCGAGTATAGGGAGGGCTCTCAAAGAGTCCTTGTGAGCAAATAAAGAATGAGATCATGATAACTATCACATCTAATTATGGTATTACAGTTCTCAATCAAGAACCATTAAGTAAATGGCACTACCATATTTGTAGCTTTGTTCCAGTCATTTGTATCATAAAAAGATGGCAGAAAGTACAAGATGATCTCATTCTCAAAGAATTTATAATCTCGTTTGGGATATAGTCTTACCTGCATTCTTATACAAGCACGAGCACTCCACGGAACAAATCATGCACCTGTTTATGACAGGCTACCTTCTATCGCTTTTACTGGGCCAAGTTCTTTAAAGGATTTAAAGTAATGCAATACATCGTATCTCTTACAGAACTCATAATTTGGGGAGCCAAGATAAGGACACACAAGGAATTATGGATTGCTATATAAAATAGATGTAACTATGTTCAAATAATTCTATAGACAACAAATATTAGGTCCCCAATTTTTCCTCTGAGACCCAGTTCCTTCTTGTTTAACAGGGGCTTTGCAAAGACCAAAATACAAATTATATGAGTGTCTTCTGTAAGTTGCAGAACACATTACAAATCCAACATGTACTAACATTAAAAATCTTCCCAAAGCATACCAAGGTAAGTTAAACAAGTCACACTCAGAAAGTAAAAACTAATATTGACAAAACATTAAGTTGAAAGCCTTGACCTTGGTTTTTCATCATTCCTACTTAATTTTAACTGCAGGGAAATTTAACTTCAACATGAGGGAAAACCTTTATCAGGGTTGTGGAACCAAGGAGCCATTTCTTGATCTAGAGTGCTTTTGTTTGTGGTTCACACATTTTACTTCATTTAAACAAGTGCGTTTTAAGCACTAGGTAGTACTGTGCTATGTGAGGTAGGGAGTATCAAGTAAGATTTCTTTCCTTTAAAGTTCGAAAGATAAAAATGTAACCCAATTATAAACAATATTATACCTAAACAAAATGCATTCTGGCTTCCCTGATGTCAACGTGAAGACATTGAGAGTATTCTATAAAACAAAATATAAGATCATTGTGAGGGTCTCTGGGTCTTAGGTAATGTGTACAACAGAGATCGGTGGTCTAGCTTCCATCCTTCAGGAGAGATTTTTACTTTCTACTTTGTTCATTCCTGTATTCCTTGAAATATTTGTAGGTTTGTGTAATTTTTATAATCAAAAAACTCTGGACACACACAAGCACAACCCCTGGGGAAGCATCAGCCCCCAACTTGCAACTATTGTGATAAAGAAGTTTTAGAAGTTTCAGTATGAAAAAGTTAAAATGTATCCGAAGAATTGGAGAACAGCTTAGTGGTTGCTAGGAGGCAGGATGGGGGTCAGAGAAAGGACTGTGACTATCAAAGTGTAATAGGAAGGATCTTTGTGCTAAGAGAACTACTGTATACATTGTATCAATGTCAATATCCTGGTTGTGCTTTATACTATGGTTTGTCAAGATATTGCCATTGAGGGAAACTGGGTGAAGGACAGAGGAATCTCTCCACATTATTTCTTACAACTGCATATGAATCTATAATCATCTCCCCAAAAAAGTTCAATTTTCAAATGTTCCCAACATTGTGACCGAATAAAATCAGAATCTATGAGCTCATACTGGTATACACAAATGGGAGAGGACAAAAGTTTTTCTTACAGTAGAAAGCTGACCAGAAATTAATAGAAAAAAAGAATTAGAAATTCATCACTTGGCAATCATTAATGATTCATTCATCCAAGAAATATCAGTGGATGCTAAGACCAGACATCAAGATTCTATGACGAATGGAGTATTTTTTTTTTTACAAAATGCTATTATTACAAAGAAAAAAGCAAAAAAGAGGGGTTTTCTTCACAGAGGAGAACTTTGGCAGGCAACATCTTAATCAAGTAATCAAAGCTGACATCACCAGGAAAGGCACAGATCAACTTCCGGGGTTATTTGGTAGGATGCAGTGAGAAGAACCACAGCAGCACTTACGTTATTTTACCAAAGTGGTATGAATCCAATCATAAAGAAATATTAAAAACACCCAAATTCAGGGACATTCTATAAAATCACCCCTGTGACCTTGAAATGTCAAGATCAAGAAGGTCAAGGGAAGACTTCAGGATTGTTCAAGATTGAAGAAGACTTGAGCGAGGTGGTAACTAAATGCAACCAGTGGTCCTAGAGTCTTGCTGCAAGGGACGTTCGATGAAAAACTGGTGGAGCTTGAATGAGGTTGTGAATAAAATGGTGGTTTATCAGTGTTAATTTCCTGATTTTGATGTTTGTAGTCAGGTTGTGAAAGAGGATGGGGCATCATCATGTTGGCAACTTCCAAACGGTTCAGGAAAATGTCCTGTAAGCTTGTCAGACTTTGAGATTGTTTCAAAATAAAAATTATGTTTAATATAAAAAATGCAACTGGTGGGGCGCCTGGGTGGCTCAGTCGTTAAGTGTCTGCCTTCGGCTCAGGTCATGATCCCAGGGTCCTGGGATCGAGCCCCGCATTGGGCTCCTTGCTCAGCGGGAAGCCTGCTTCTCCCGCTACCATTCCCTCTGCTTGTGTTCCCTCTCTCGCTGTGTTTCTCTCTGTCAAATAAATAAAATCTTAAAAAAAAAAAAAATGCAACTGGTAATTTTTTCTGTAGTCTAGAGCTCAAGAGATCACGGTATGTACAACTTCTTCCTCTTCCGATAAACAATACACAAGTGAGGAGGACAGCATGAGTGCAAATGGAATTCTCTAAATCAGGGGTTGGAACAGTTTTTCTCTAAAGGGTCAGACAGTAAATATTTTAGACTTCGAGAGATGCTCTCTGTTGCAACTCTTCAGTTCTGCAATTGTAGTACAAAAAGTAGCCATAGACAATAAACTGGTGAGTGTGACTGTATTCCAATAGAGCTATTTGACACTGAAATTTCATATCATTTCCATGTGCTGCAAATATTCCTCCTCCACACCCCAATCATTTAAGAATGTAAAGCTCACCCTTAGTTCATACAAAACCCGTAAATTTGGCCAATGGGTCTTAGTTTACGGATCTATGCTTTCGATTTTAAAATGGTCTTTACATGCCACGCCATTAAACAGATTAGTAAATGATTGGTAAACATAAGCTTTATAAATTTATGAGGACTAGAGATTTTATGTATAGATTATCAAGGTACAGGGGAATGTTATAGAATGAACATATCCAGCTTTGGAAGATTGCAGACCCATTTTGGCTCTTAGTTACATACATTTCTTCTGTCCGATGTTGCCTAAATCCAAGCCCATCCCAACTCACATACAAATTCCAATCCCTCTGAGGGCTTGGGGTTTGGTGAAGCTCATTTGTGTTAAAAATAATTTGTTTAAAAAGGTCTTGCCATAAAAATGTTCTTACCTTGGTGTAATGAAGGGACCTGATAAAGACGTGTTTCTAGAGTTTTAATCTAGCAAGAGTCGCAAGCTGGGTTTAAGGAAAAGGACTAGAGAGGCACTTGGATGGCTCAGTCAGTTAAGCATCTGCCTTTGACTCAGGTTATGGTCTCGGGGTCCTGCTCAGCGGGGAGTCCGCTTCTCCCTCTCTCTCTCCCCTTAGCTCATGCTCTGTCTCTCTCTCTCTCAAATAAAATCTTTTTAAAAAAGAAAAGAAAAAGGGCTAGAAACATTATCACAAAATTACATTTCAAAAGTCGAGAGACTAATAGAGTAAATTAGAAGGAAGACAGAGAGTGGAACCTAAGAGTTAAATGGGAAAGAAAATGGGAAAACGATAGATCAGCTGAGGTTTTGAGTCTAGGAAACTATGGTTTCACGAATTTAAAAAAGAAAACACGTGAGGGGTGCCTAATTTGAGAAGAAGAGTTCTAAGATATTTCACTTCTAACAATCTTACATCCACCTAAATTTAAAGGTTAGGAACTCTCTTCCAAATACTGAGACATTCATTTGAATAAACGTTTTGTTATCTTTTCCAACATCTTAGCGATACACTGAAACAAATATGATTGGCATATAACCAGAAGATACCTGTGACTTTTGTTATTAAAATCAATAAGCATGAAGGGGCACCTGGGTGGCTCAGTCTATTAAGCACCTGACTCTCGGTTTCCACTCAAGTCATGATCTTCTGGGTTGTGAGATCGAGCCTCAAGTGGGGCTCCACACTCAGTGGGGAGACTGCTTGAGCTTCTCTCCATCCTCCCCCCTCTCTAAAACAAATCTTTTTTTTAAACAGTCAATAAACATGAAGCTCACTGTGATTTTATAAACTCCTAGCCAGAGTTTTTCATCGGGTCAACCAGAAAGTTTTCATTAAATCATTTTCTAAAAGAAACTCACGCTAAGAATAAGACTTATTCCTGACGTTGAAAAGCCGCTGTTCTGAGCTGGGAAACATATCGTGGTTTCACCTCAAGAGCACGGAAGCCCTGGTGGCAGGGAAATACAGCTGTTCACAGAAGGCAGGCACCATGCGACCCACGCTGGGAGACTCTGGAGGAAGAGAAACAGCACTGACCACAACCACACACCGCCAACTGAAAATGAATTTATTAAGGTCCAATTAGTACGCTTTAAATTTCAAATCGTCCAGAATATATGCACATGAAAGTCCAAGTTCATTTCATTCACTTCCAACACAGCATGCTCTGTATTTTGTATAAAGAATGTGCAAACACCTTCCTGCTAACTGATTCCCCGTGTTCTTTTCACGGTGGGCGCCTTCCAAGTCTGCCCTCTGCTCAAATGCTGACCGCACTGCCTTCTTCCCTCCCAGACAAAATGATTCTTCCGGACATCTTTCTCTTAAACGGACTCGCAACTTTCCCATACCTGCTTCATGACTGTGACTTTTACCGGTTACTTTTGCGAACAAGCTGGCGCAATTACTAGTCCACATCTGGACCATTCACGGAACGGGTCTCACCTACCCTACGGGTATCAGGCTACGAGAGGTGATTCCCAAAGAACGGTCAGATCAGTCCCATACTGACACGCTCAACCCGTTTGCTACGGGAGGGTCCCAAGCCATTTACTACAAAAATCCTTTATTCACTTGGCATGTTTGAGGTCTTCATATGGTCTTCACTTCTACATTATGGGTGTGGCCACCAAGAGCTGGACATTGGCTCCTCAAACAAAATTTGGGATTGCTAGACATACTCATTAGGATGTCATGGTTATTTGTTACAACTGACTGTTTCTAGTCCATCTTGTGATATAAAAAAGTCACTCTCAAGTGACCACTGCATTTCCTTAGTAAAAAGGCAATTTAACTGGCTTTCCTCTCAATTGCCACCCATGTGGCACGAAGCAGGAAATCCCTTTTTATAAAAGGTAAGAGCACAAGAAGACATTTCACATTTAAAAGAAAAATCCTTCATGGGAACATGTCCTAAGTAAATAATCAATTCCATGGACAAAGTTGTATGTACACAACATTTTTGCAACATTATTTATAGTAGCGAAAATTAGAAATGACCTAAGTAGTCAACAGTGTGGGAAGGGTTAAATAAATGGAGTTGCATCCATTAAATGGAATATTATATAGCCAGTAAAATTATGTTTTTGTAAAATTTTTAATGCCATAGGAAAATGTGGCAACTCTGCAGTGGAAGAAAAAAACAAAACTGGTTATAAAATTGTTTACGCATGATCCCAATTATATAAAAAGGTATATAATATACATTGAGGCATACACAGGGGGAAAAGCTGTTAACGGTGGTTACTTCTGGGTTGTGATATTACCAGTAATTATTTTTTTGTTTTATACATTTCTGTTTTTTTCAAGTTTTCTACAATGACTATGTATTATTTTATAATACAGAAAAACACAGGCTATTAAAACATTCCTCTGATGTACTGATAATTAGAATGTACTTGGATATTATAAATTGTGGGGATAATATTATTGTGCTTCATCTTCTAGGACTTTTTTAAGAGTACATTTTCTTTTGGTAAAAAAAACCCTACATTCCCTGTTTTACATGTGTTATAACACTTTGATAAGAAGGAAATAATAGGATTAGAGCATTGTTTCATAACCTAAACAAATACTGGCTTTGACATCTAGGTTCTTCTAGGTCCTAGAAGATTTAAAATCAATACCCTTTCATCTTTTTAAGTAAGGCATACTGCATACATACATTATATGCATGCTTTCTAAAAAATCATTCTAATTTACAGTTTCCCTACAGAAGGAAAAAAAACGGGAGTTATGATAGTTTAAAAACCGCCTATAGTCTTATCCATCACAAGCATGCTGATAGGCATACACATGTTTATTAAATGAAATGTATCCTTCCGAAATAAAAAAAGGGAAGCCTGTATGTAGATGAAGTTGTGGGTTCAATTAGTCAGAATTTATTCTGACTTGCACCAAACCACACCAAATCGTCTGAAGGCTAGTTAGTGTAGTCTAAATGGGCACTCCAGAGTCCGTTTATGAACTCCATTCCAAGATCTCCACTTTCTACCTTTCAAAAGGAATGGGGATCAGGATGAGGGTTGTCACATAAGCTAATTTTCCACACATCTCGAGTCTTGTTGGGTCTAGGAACGAATACTGTCATCGGTTAGTGTTTAAGTACATGAGTTTATTTTTCCTGGCTCTCTCTCACACCCCACCTCGCCCTGGCATTGGGGGAGGGGGAGGCTGTTCATCCCTCCATCCAGGCTGGCTGGCTCCTCCTCTTGGTCACCTTTCTAAACCACAGAGTGGTCATTGCTGTGAACTCCGGCCAAGATGGTGTGGTTGAGGGAGGAAGCCGAGCGGTCAGAGCCCTCCGTGGGGCCGCTGGTGCTGTCGCCGCGCTGGCAGCAGAGGATCTGTCTGAAGGTGGCGCTCATCTCCTTGTCGCGGTAGGAGTAGATGATGGGGTTCATGGCGGAGTTGAACTCAGCAAGCAGAAGGAAAAATTTCTCATAGGCCAGGACGTCACACTGTGGACAGCACACATCGAGAAGTAACAGGACCAATCCAGGAGTCCAGCAGATGATAAAGGCACCTACAAAGGACAGGGATCGAGAAGATTTTTATTTAAAAATAATTTTTTTTTAAAAGATTTTCTGCATTTAGTTTACAGCGAGAGAACAAGCATGGGGAGCAGAGGAGGGAGAGGGAGAAGCGGACTTCCCGCTGAGCAGGGAGCCTGATGCGGGGCTCGATCCCAGGACTCTGGGATCATAACTTGAGCCAAAGCAGATGCCTAACGGACTGAGACACCCAGGTGCCCCTCGAGAAGAATTTTAAAAGGAAGAACAAACACATATATAAAATTATGAAGCAAAGCAACTATAATGTGAAATGATTTCGGTTCAATATAAAAACACTGAGATTCGGGGCGCCTGGGTGGCTCAGTTGTTAGGCTTCTGCCTTAGGCTTGGGTCATGATCCTGGGGTCCTGGGATAGAGACCCACATCGGGACTCCTTGCTTGGAGGGGACCCTATTTCTCCCTCTACCCCTCCCCCTGCTCATGTTCCCTCTCTCGCTGTCAAATCAATAAATAAAATAAAATAAAATAAAATAAAATAAAAATACCATGATTCAAAAACACCAGACCATCATCTGAAATGAAGTGCTCATTTGCTGGAAAAAAACTGAAGAAAATTTTAATGCTAAAATAATTTAATAATATCTTATTGATCCAGACTCTATGAAAATTGAGTATTTGTGAGACAATGATGATTACTTTAAGCAAAACACTGTTCACTAAGCATGTGAGACATGACAGACTGCATTGGGGATACACACCTCGACAGCTACGACAGTAGGGTCTTTAGCAATATGATATGGTTTTGGGGCAAAAGGTAAGCCTGTGCCCAATGTCCTTTAATGTTTAATTTAAGGCACAATTTCTGAATTCAAGTTGAATGGACTCAAATCCTTACTTTGCTATTTAAAACACTGGGTGAATTTGGACAATCATTTTCTTACTTCAGTTTTCTGATGTGATTGTTATTTGCCTCATCAGGTTTGTTGTAAGGAGTAAATGAGTGCTAAGAAAATAATCATTAAGTATATATTTTAGCAGTAACAACAATAATACTATTATCTGCTCAGTATCACAGGCCTATTTGGAAATAGAAATTTCCAACAATAAGATGGATATTTATTTTTAATTCAGCAATCACTTAAAAGGTGCTGTTCCATACGCTTTAAAAATACTAACTCATTTAATCTGTACACCATCATATGACAGAGAAACCATTATCCCATCATACAGCTGAAGGAGCTGAGAAAATACGTGACATTCCTGCTTCCTAAACTTAATAAAATTAAATGTTTAAACCAAATTTTATGTTTTAGATGTTTTACTAATTTAGATCCACTTTTTATTCCCAGCTCTTCTGAACTGTTAAGATTTTACTAGAACTGTCAAAAGAATGGAAATACAGACTATATTCTTTTTTTATATATAGATTTTATTTATTTATTTGACACAGAGAGGAGAGAGGTCACAAGTAGGCAGAGAGGCAGGCAGACACAGAGGGGGAAGCAGGCTCCCTGCTGAGCAGAGAGCCCGATGCGGGGCTCGATCCCAGGACCCTGAGATCATGACCTGAGCCGAAGGCAGAGGCTTTAACCCACTGAGCCACCTAGGTGCCCCTACAGACCATATTCTTAATTTCAGCTGCTTTTGTTTCTCAAATCACTAATTTGGCTTCCAGGGGAAATGGAAGTTGTGAATCAGCACCCAAATCTACCCCTGTGTTACCCCAGGATCTAGGGGGCTCCTCAGCCAAGAGGACATGGGTCAACAAAACTAGTGGGCCCCATCACAACCCATTACAGCTTGCCCTGTACATGTCATCAGGCTCCATAGGGAACAGACAGGGAGCAGGGATGTCTCCTCAAATGCATTTCAACCTTCAGATGGAAATGGCACCGGCCTAGGTGGATCCAAGCTGGGACTGGGGTTGTGGATCTGGACCAGCCTCAAGCAGTGAGTTTAGTAAAATGTAAACACAAGAGATTTAGTCTCCAAACAGCCGAGTTTTGAATGCGAGCTTTCTTTTTTGAACTGATTCAGCAGGGAAATGAAAATAAAGGAGAAAAGTACCCCCATAAAGCTCTTTGTTCAAAAACACGAATGTGTATTGGTTTTAAACTGCTGTTCACTTTGAAGACTGTCCAAGGTGCTTCATTTTCTAATAAATACAATACCTTAGACTTTCCTCAGAGAGGAAAAAAAAATATTTCAAGTATCAGGAGATAATAGCCAAGGAGCTATTTGAACTTCAAGTAAAAATGTTAATAAAGCCTTCATTCCAAGTCCTTGAATTTCCTTGCTTGAAAATCACTCAGAAAGCTAAACATAAAGGGAAATCAAAGGAATGCCTCTTGGGTTTCAGAAATAATGCATTATTCATTGAGAAGCCAGGAAGGGAATTATTCTCAGGGTGGAAAATGCTTGGATGGAAAATGCATGGTCCCATTATTCCATTTACTTGGAAACTAAAAACATGCAGGCCCCTCATGAATGGGAGAGCATTCTTGCAAGTTTCCTTTCCCTTTCTTTTATCAAAGCTCAAATTGAACTCAAATTCAGAACTTGATTAGATACCAGCAACGTGCATCTCAACAGATTTATTTTAAATAAAATGATCTTTTTCTCCTCCCGGGCAGCAGAAGGGAACATCCTTATTCTCGCAAACTTCAAGTGACAGAATTCAGATATGGTCACTGTTGTGTGTAACTTTTTCCAATTTTTAGATTCAAAAGGAGCAAGATCTTTTCAATAAAAGCCAGAGTCTTAGAAACTAAACATGGGTCCTACTTTTAGAACAAAAGGGGGAAAAAAAAAGAAAAAGAAAAAAGGCAAGGAGACTTATTAGATCAGAGACAGGAAGTGGGAAACATCAGCCTGACACAGGAGCTAAGGCGTCTGGACGCCTCATTGAGGAACTCGAAGTCATCTCTCTTCTTCACCAAAAGGAACTCTTTTTAGTACTGTGATCAGGCCCAACCACACAGTCCCAAGACTCTGGTTCTTCAAGACTCAATGAGTAATTTGAGGGACTCACAGTACAGGCCTCAGAAATCAACACCTAAAACCAATCATACAATTTTCCCTTCTCCTTTTTCTTCTCTTTCACAGAGGCGCCAAGGACCAAACTGACCAAAACTGAAGATGGACCACAGAAGTGGGACATGGGGCCTGGAAAAATCTCGAGGTGCTGAGGCTTCTAAACAATAGTGAGTGGGGCTCCTGGCTGGCTCAGTCAGTAGAGTATGTAACTCTCGATCTCCGGGTGGTGAGTTTGAGCCCCAAGTTGAGTGTAGAGATTACTAAAAAGTGCAATCTTTAAACAAATAAAATAGTGAGTGAATATTATGAGATCAAGTTTGCTCAAATTATGGATGTACCCCCATGCTTCTAAAAACAAAAACAAACTATCCCCAGGCCCCTTTAGTAATAAGCAGCCAACCATAATTCCATTGGGTGATAGGACTCGAGATGTGCATTATGGACGCTATCAACACCTAATCTATGGAGACTCAAGTGCACACCAATAGCAGATTAATAAGCATTCAAAGGACTTCATTCTCCGCATCAGTGAAGTGGAGTGCGGTGAGGACCACAAGAAGACACAACATATGAAAGCTCTCTAGAAACGGTGTACCTACATGACAATACTACCTACACACATTGTGGGCAGCACTAGCGAAGCCTGGTGGAGCAGAACCAGAGCAGATTTCCACCAAGGGCAGAATGTGGAAGCATGTTTTGAACTACAGAAGAGTTGGCAACTCCAAAATGAAACCACCCCAATTTTAAGAGATTCCAAGGCTTTGCAGTTGAGTAGGAGGAGGATAAGAAGCGAAAGAGAGGGAATGCAGAAACGCATGGGAGCCCTAAATCATTCTGAAGCTTCTCGTGGGTTAACTCCATACCTATACCAAGATGGCACAGAAAATGATGTAGTTCTTAGTGGGGACACTGTTTTATGTAGCTTGTATATTTCCAGAACATTTCCGATGGACATATTCCCACAGACCAGGGCATAAACCAGGGAATCGTATACAACAGTAGGAAAGTAAGAGGAAGCATATGTCCTTTATGGTTATTTATTATAAAGTCAGAGGCAGAAGTGGCAGAAGGTAAGATGTCCAAGACCATGAAGGCCTTCGGTATCTGGCCAAGACATCTGAAATTTCTCCAGTGTGGAACACTAGTTCTCAGGGCGAGTCATACATTACAATAGCCCACAAAGCTTATAAGAAACAAGGATTTTCACCTATACTTCCCCCATAAGATTTTAATGTCACTGGCCTTCCTAGTCAGTGTCTCACTGAATATGGAACACTATCATAGAGTGGAAGAAGAAAATAATCTGTATAAAAATAAAGACAAAAGCACTGGATGTTTCCAAATTCCAGAGGAGAAATAATGAACGCCTGAAGCAGGGCAGTGGCAATGGGGGTGAGTATGAAAGGATCAGTAAAGTATTTAGGAGATGGACTGCATGAAATGGGTAAGATAAAAAGAATCTAGGTGAAATCCTTTGGTTTTCCACTGGGGTGGGGCAAGAATGTTGCTACCTTTCAATGAAGGAGGAAAATACAGGAAAAAGGGTTGATCGGGGTTTTCTGAGGGGAGGTGAGGAGAACAGAGAGGACGACCATGAATTTACCCGTCTATAGTTTGAGGCACCTGCCAGGCTTCATATGCAGACACCTTAAGGACATGATAGGCTCATGGCAACTTGCGTCCTGGGAAACGGTCTCTTAGCACACTGAACAAGAGTGGTGACATCCTGCACTATTTGCCGATGTCACAAGTAACGCGAGGAGTGGGCTATTCAAAAAAATACCTTTGGGCTAAAATAAAATAGCTGAAAGTTGCTCTCCTTAGAACAAGCTTCATTCCTTTGTTACACATCTGTCAAATCAATCCCTGAAGGCCCCCATGCCCACAAAGATGGAAGGGGAGGTGCTGGAATGCAGACGTAAAAAGCAGGGAGGAAGGAGGCTGTTTTGGAACAACGGGTCACAGCTGCACATCGAGATCATATTACCACACCTTCCCTCCAATCTACACAACCTCATCAGCTCAGTAATGCTTACCATCTGGTCTCACAACAGGAGTCTTTTTTCCTAGAGTGGCTTTTCCCTAATGAGTTAAATTCTGCTTACATATGGAACATCAGAAGCAAAATGAGAGAGAAAAAGTCTTTGACGGAGAAGACTGCTAGGGAGGCAGCCCAAGATTCCTGATGAAGAAAAACCAGAAAACATTTCCAGTCTGGCTGGCAAATTTGTGTTTTTACCCAAAAAAAAAAAAAAAAAGCAAACAAAACAAAATCAGACGTCCCACAGATCTAAAACGAATCAAGGTTAACTCAATTCCACACCAGTGGTATGATCAAGTCAACCTCTTCTTTGGCCTCGCTCTTCTTGTTTCTCAAAGGATCTAAAAAACAGTCTAATCTCAGAGGCTGGTGTTAGAGGTTGAAGGGGAATGTAAGCGCTCAAATACATACACTCCTTCCATTGCCACTAATTTGTGTATCCGAGAATTCAGTCCAATTTCTGTAGTTGTCATGATTTCTGCCATTAAGGTACACATGAATAATTTGGCTAGCTAAGAAATCCCTCTCAACTATGTATCTTAAAAGAGGCTACGTTAGATAGTAGACCACAGGTTAAAAAGCTTATTCCTAGATCCAGCAGTCAAGGGGTCATTGCAATGGTGATATTAATGACTTTCTGAAATTAAAGTTTTTTCTACAAGAATAGCCTGGATTATTTATAAGATCCTCTTCCGAGGACACTGAGAAGAGTAAGGCGTGTCTACTTCTTCGTGGTCATAGTAGGTGCTTCATACGTTTGAAGTTGCATGATTTCATTCATCGTGTGATGTACTCTAACGTTTCCTTCACTCCTGAGAGCAATGCTCATCCTTCAAAGAAGAACATTAGCAACACGCAGATTCTCGGAGCGCCTGGCTGGCTCAGTCCGTAGAGCATGCAACTCAGTCTCTGGGTTGTGAGTTTGAGCCCCACACCGAGTATAGAGATTATATTTAAAAACAAAAACAAAAACCTTAAAAACAATAACATAGAGATGTCAAAGCAGAACAGAATACTCATTGTGTTTTCTTTTGACTACTCCTGGATAAAAGCTCCAGCTAGTACTATCTTTAGCAATGCGATGCTGGCTTCCCGATACACAGCAGAACGCACCCCTGCTCCGCTTTGGCATTTGACATTCTCCTTCACGTTAAACACTGAATGCCATACACATACCTGCTCCATATCCTACAAGAAAGACGGTAAATCTCATCCTGCAACTGGACATTGGAAAGCACACCCTGAAGTGGCTTGTGGGCCGGCATCACCTCTCACAGAACATCTATGCCTGATGACAGTGGCAGAAACCACTTCTCTGTGGCTACAGCCTTAGCCACGTAAGCAATACCTTTTATCTGCCTATTGCAACAGGCTCCTGACCAATTCCTCTTCCCCCATGCTTCTTCCCCAAAGCTTGCCTAGAATGGCCAGAGCGATCTTTCATAAGCAGAAATCAATTCATATTACATCACTGGCCTGCTTGAAGTCCTATAAAGGTTTTCTTCTTGAAATCCTTACTGGAATCCTTACTGTGGTCTGTAATGCCCCATAGGACTGGCCCCTGCCAGTCTCTTCAGCCTCAGCTCGTCCCACTCATCCCTCATTCACTAGATTCTAATCACATGCACCAAGCTCATTTCTGTCTCAGGACCTTTGCATGTGTGGTTCCTTTACCGAAGAATACTCCTTCTGGAGATCTTCACATCTACTCACTTACTATTAAATATCACTTCCTCAAAAGCTATCCTTGGTTGTCATAACTAAGGCTGCACCCCCTGCCCACTATACTCTCTCGTACTTTGTCATCTTATCGCCTATCTATACCCCAAATTCTCTTACTGATAACAAGTCTATTGTTAACAATCCTGGTGGATATCAGATTCTGAGCTCTGGAGAAACACATCGGGTTCAGTAATGAAGGGAGACATGGCAT
>CM053615.1:59059015-59123666 GCA_028646535.1 Procyon lotor
ATAAGCTCAAGACCGACTGTGATCAAATAAGGAAGAACTTCTTGACTGCCACTCTGATTCAACTACGGAACACACTCCAAAGGAATTTGTGGTAAAATGTCAAGTAGGGATAATTCAAGCCTGGGGAAGGGTTACAGGACTTCTTGCCGGGACCATGAAGCCTCAAGTGTGTTCAAGCTCAAGCTCAACACCTTGAGCAAAACGTTCCCTCACAATCAGAAGCAGTCAGTTCCTGGTGCTCCAACACCAAGCAGTGGAAAGGGACTGACAAAATGACTGTCGTGAGCATCTTTAGCAGGAAGAACAGGAGGAAAGGAATGTTCCCTTTGAGATTTCTTCATAATAGGAAACAAGGCACAGACAGCTAGGCAGTATCAATGGCAACGAATGGGATCACAATGTTTCAATTAAATAGCACAGAGCTGTTGGAACGTCATAACAAATACGGCCTGTGTTCGTACTTGTTTTTATTACAGAGAGGCAGCATTGCGTGGAGGTAAAAACAAGACAAAAAAAACCCACATAGGCTCTGGAACCAGAGTGCCTGAAAGGTATTCTAGCCTCTGTCCTTAATTAGCTGTGTGGCTCTCAGCAAGTTACCTCATCTCTCCATACCTCAGGTTTCACCCCTGGAAAGTGAAGATGACAAATAGATAATGTTACCTATACTCTGTAGGACTGGTTTGGTTTTTTGTTTTTTTTATAAATACTAATTCCTCAGGTAGAGTAGGGCTGGGCACATGACTAATGGCACATAAGTATTTGACAAATAAAAATAATAAGACTCAGTCCTCAAAAGTAGCTTATATACAACCGTGTGTTGAAAAATTGCTCCTGGTATTGCTGTGATCCATCTCAAAGGTGTTTCTTTACTTTACATTGACTCCTGGTAGTTTGAATTGTTGACCAACACATCTTTTGTTGATCATGGGAACCGCACAGGTCTGAAACCCAGAGCTCATTCTGATGTGGCAAAATGGAAACTGAAGGTTTCTAACAAAATTAATTAAACCTTAATCATCCCCACAATAAATGAAAGTAAAGTATATTATGGAGTCACTTCCTAAGCTGTTTTATCTGATTGGAAGGCACCTAACATGATAAGAGTGTATCTAGGTCTGGCTTCTGCCACACAGCTCAATACAATGGTCTTAGCTTAGTGAATTCACCATGGCTTGCTCTGCTCCTCAGTTTTGAAGGCTTGATGGTTTTGCACCACGTTCATTCATTCAACAGTTACTTAATAAGCATCTACTTTGTGCCAGATACTGTGACAGGTAACGTGGACCAAATGGACAACACGCCATTACAGTCCCTGCCGGCCAGCACAAAGATGACAATCTGGCAGAAAAGGCAGATGTTAAAAACCGAATGTGCACTCACAAAACCTGATGGTCAATAAATGAATTTACAGTGGGAAGAGCTTTGAGTAGACTAGTTTCTACAAGACCAAGTCAGGTCCTCCATCCAATCATTACGACTACACAAGATTCAAGCAGAGGAATACACTGTATAAATGGTATTAGACATCACCTCGACACACATCCAATTGTTGAGGATTGTGAATCCCCTATTCTAAGCTTTCCAATCACACACTCCCTCACCCCACCCATTCCCCCACTCATGCTGCTTTTCTCAAAAAGGCTACAGTCCATTTACTCTCTCCTTCCCATATTACAATCACATAAACATCATGCTTCACCAAATTTCTTCACCTATCACCCTGATTGGAGTTTTCCATGTTCTAAAATTTCTTCCGTCACACCCCTATAAAAATGTTATTCATTCCAGAGATAGTTACACATATTCAATCTTCGTAAGGGCTACCAGTTTAAACCTCAGAGGGCAATTATTTCTGTTATTTTCATGTTTGGGGTTGGCATGGTGGTGTGGGAGAGGCACTCAGGGGCGGATCTACACCGAAGCTATTGCCCCATAAACCCACAAAATAATTTTCATTTAACCTGTAAAACAATCAAATGAGGCACAAAAGTTAATTTTATATGAATCATTAAAACTTAGTACATACCAGAAGGTGCTACACATTATACGAAGGGCAAAATTAAAACAAGAACTTGGTAGGTTCATAGTTCAAGTTCAGCAGTCATCGTTTACTGGTGTTTCTATGAACTACACGCAGCACTTGAGATGGTAATAGAAAAAGTACACCCATATGAAAAGTTTCAACCAACATTCAGAACATCAGTAAATGAAAAACTATTTCAGTCAATGCAGAAGTAAAATATCTCATGTTATTTAATTTCATACAAAAATAACAATCATGGTAAACTAAGACAGGATTTCTGTTGTGTCAGCAATTTCAAGGTTTTGCTTTTATTCTCAGAGGTCTACCAGAGGGCCACAAGCAGGATACTCAGGTATGAACTCCTAGATGCATTCACCCTAACGAAAATGGATGGGACTGATGCATCAACCAGAAAGTTAGCTTAGTTAGCCATAATTAGGACTCTCTTGCCAGTGGCTCAGATTACTGTAAGTCCCAGAGTTTCCGAGGAGCCACACAATCCAGGTTACATTCATTCAGCACTGCTCTACAAATTGACACAATGAGCATTACAGGAACTTTCCAGTGAATTTCAGGAAAAGATGAAATGCTCAAGATTTTTAAAAAATATTTTCAAATTGTGATCAAACATTAATCTGAATACAGCCAATGGAAAAAAAATGTAATTTGAGTAATTATTTAAAGAAATTCTCACTGGGTGAACTTTTATGTTTTATTTCTTTTAAAAAGATTTATTATTTGAGAGAGAGAGTGAGTGTGGGGGGAGAGGGAGAAAGAGTCCCAAGTAGACTCCAAACTGAGCACACACAGCCCAAAGCAGGGCTCAATCTCACCACCCTGAAATGACGACCCAAACTGAAACCAAAGGTCAGATGCTTAACCTACTGCACCATCCAGGCACCCCTCACTGGGTAAACTTTTAAAAACAGGCACTTTAAGCTCAAAAAGAAATGTTCTGTGCTTGTCTTCTTGGGTACATGGCCAGGAGTCAGCACAAGGTCTGGAACGTACGAGGTACTCAGAACTATTGTCTGAGTACATAAATGAATAAATATATTTCCCTGATCCTTACCATGAGTTTACATCTAAGAAAAGCAGTAACAAAAGGCAAGAAGTTATCAGAGTGTGTGGAAAATAAAATCTTGCTCTTTACCTTGAAATATGAATTTCCACCACTAAAAATAGAAAATTAATAAAAACATAACTTTCCATAAAGATGGTCATAGAGTGCTATTTTGTGCAGCAAATCTATACAAAACCTTAGGATATTTACTTCCATGTATGTAATTACAACTACAGAATGGGGAAGATAACTTATTTAGAAAGAATCTCATAAAAACAACTATATATGAAAGCATATTCATATTATATAAAAGCACTTACTATCTGAAAATCTGTAATAAAGAGACCACAAGGCAAAAGTAACACAATCTGGGCTATAAGGAAACCCTTTGAAAGCTGGTATTGTCAATACTTGATAGCTAAACTCATTAATGACCTCTTTCACATCATATCACTTATAGCACATCACTGAGACATTTCCCCAAAACCAATTCTGCAACTGTAGAAAGAGTTGTATGCTGACTTCATCCCAGATATCTGTTATAAGGTGCCTCATTCTCCTTATAATTCCTGTATGTTCATTTGCCTACTACTATCATAAATTAATATGGTTCTTTATAAAGACCCTGATAATCCATAAAATAAGTTAACAGTCAAGACAAAACTTACCAAGCACAATGACCACAGTCTTCAGAAGACTCATCATGGTGTCCCGATTCCGCCGGGGTCCAGAACTATGCCGAGACATTCTCATAGTCCTCTGGCGAACATAGCCAAAGATATGAGCATAGAGAACCACCATGACAACAAAGGTCACCAAGTTGAAAATGGCCCAGAAGACTAAGTAAGAGTCACTGTAGAGGGGCGCCATGTTGGAACAATTTTCGATATCACAGATGCAGTTCCAGCCCACACTGGGTATAGCGCCCATGACAATGGCCATAGTCCAGATGACCACAATCACCACCACCACCCGCCGGTTGCTCATCCGGGTGTGGAGCTGCATGCGGAAAACTGTAATGTGCCTCTCAATTGCAATAGCCAGTAAGTTGGCCACAGATGCTGTCAGGCTGGTGTCAATGAGGCCCTGGCGGAGGAGCCATGTGCTGACAGTCAGTCTCCGAGTGTTGGGTCCTGTGTTGAACATTAGGTAGAAATAAGCCAACCCAGCAAAGAAGTCTGCAGCAGCCAGATTGGCCATTAGGTAATAAATAGGAAAATGGAAGCGGCGGTTGACATAGATTGCTACCATGACCAGGAGGTTGGCCAACATGATGAAGATACAGACAGTGATTCCAAGTCCCATCACCAGCTTGCTGACTGTGTTCCATTCCGTGGCGAGATACTTTCCACTCCGGTTATAAAAGAAGGCAATGGACTCGTTGTAGAAGCACTGTGGCTCATTCATGGCTGTGAACTAAAAGAGAAAGGAAGAAAGATGAAAAAGAAAGAAGAAACCACAGATCCAAATTTAAAGATGTACAGTATGGTAAATGTGGCCAAAAAGAAAGAATGAAAAAGAAAACCTACACACACACAAAAAGAAAACACACACACAAAGGCAAAGAATCTGAAAATCTGATCCTGTATAATATTCTATTATTATGTTGAAACCCCAAGGCTTTTTAGTGTCTTACTGTCCTCAAGATTAAAGACAGTTGGAATAAATAAATGACAAGGTCTGTGCTTGGTGGTTGCAGGTCATTGAAGTCTACTAGAAAAGCCACATGGCCCAGAAATCTTGCTTAAAATACAGGAGACACATGAAAATTGTGCAGCAATTGCAACTGGAGTATTTACTGTCGTGAAACCTACTTTGACCTGTTATTTGGGGAATCTATAAACATAGTTGGTTTATAGATAGGGTATTATTGCTCCATTATTCTGCATTTCTGTTCTCACATAGCATGTTCAATCTGTGACAAACACTTTGTAATGCAAGTCCCTGCAAGGACCATCGGTACCAACATTTCAAAGGGGTCACTATGCATCAAAGCTGCTCTGCTCAAAACCAGCATTTGCTGTTCAACATTCCTGTGGTAAACACTGTCTACCCCCATGACTCCTTATCCCCAGAATAGCATTTGTCAACCAATCTATGACGTTGGAGAACTTTTTTCTCTTTGGAGGACATAAGAAATATGTTACCTAATGTAACCTCCAAAGAGCGGTTGACACTTTGACGCTGCTCTACAAAACGTGATGTGTACTTCAAGCTTTTCCAAAATGTGAAGTGATGATGTTTTATTAATGTCTCTTATTTTTCAGCAAGTAGAATACACTCATGTATTAATTATATTCACTTGAATCCAAAAGGGACTGAGCAAGTTTACAACAGAATATAGGTAGTCAATAAAAGTATTAAAGGAAAATAAACAGTAACATAAAGGAGAAATGAGAAAATCACACATCAAATAGAATAAATCATTTTCCTGAAGCCTTGAGTTAGTCTGAGACTCCTAGAATCAGAAATTAAAGACAGCTCATGTCCTAACTTTTTATCTTTTACATTTAACCAACGACTTAGCAAATACGAATTTTAACCAGTATTTTTGACCCAATGTTCTATTGAATATCCATAGGTTGTGCATAAATATTTATTAAACACCATTCCAAAAGAGTGTAAAATGCTTATTAAATGGCTAGTATTGTGACTTGTCCAGACATTTAGTCTTTCCTCCTTTAGACTTTAAGACATTTTAGATCATGTTTCTATCATTACTCTTACCATATGTATCATTATTTATCAGCTGTCTGTTTCTTAAGGAGATCATGGCCCAAAAAAAGAGTGAAGACCTTGTCTTACACATCTTGGTAATCTTATTTACTTTCCAAAAAGTCTCATTCATTGGAGATCTGAGAACCTGGTTTGTTGTGTCCCATTCCACCCCAAATCTTGCCAGTCCTCTGGCTATTTCATCTAATTTTCTTGCCTCTCAGTTTCTTGACCCCATCCCTAATGACCTCCTATTTCATTATAACTCAGCTGCCCACTCCCATGGTCACACCCTGAACCTTGCAACCACTCAAAACTATCCCCCTTTGGAAATAAATGATACACTTTACTCACCACCAAGAATGTGCCATTCTTCCAATTTTCTCATTTGGTACCCAATACATTAGTTCTTTGAAGTCATCTATTTCCTTAAGCATCCTACCTTTCCCCACTGGATTATTCTCCCTGTCTTCCCCCTTTTCCTATACAGCTTAGATTTCATAGTATACATTTCAACCTCTTTATTGCTAAGACAGAAATATATTCTCTCCTTGAAGATTCTGAGCTCAAATCCTTCCAAACTCAATTTTTTCCCTGGTTTTAAGAACAGTACACAGTAGATAAACCTTAGATGATGTAATATCCCCATCAAAAATTGGAGCCTCATTCCATAATCACACACATCATTTTCCATAGCAAAATATATTAATATATACATTAAATTTGATAAATAAAAGTTATAAATAGCCTCACATAAATTCATTCTGAGGTTTTTGCCACTAAGTGAATTAGGAAAAAATCCTCAGTTTTCAGACCTTGAATTTTATAACTTCAGATAAGGAAGAAGAGATCTTTCTCCTTTAGTCTACTTGCCACACTGTCCTTCCATGACAGTCTCTTGGAATAACACCAGTCTTGGCTGAATGCAACTGGATGTCACTTCCACACCTATACCAAGGCTTATGAGAAATGTGCAAGAAAATTGACATATCTGGCAGCTTGATTCTGATCTAAATTCATGACACCTAACTTCAATGAAGACTTCAGGAGCACAAGCGGTTTGATTTTCCTGTCATTCTCCATCTTCTCCACAGTGGCTAATTTAAGCTTACCTACTATTGTTCTCTTTGACGAAAGACAAAATCACCTATTCAAGAATCCATCCTTTCTTCCTCTTCTGTTACAATGGAAGGGGTGTACCTTTTGCCATCCAAGTGTTGTGAACTCCTACTATTTCAAGAACCTTATTCTACAAATTATTTCCTCTCTCCTCCTTGTATCTTCAATTCCCCCCACTCCTCCTTCTTTCCCTCTCCTCTCCCCTGAATCTTTCCTATCTATGTTCAAGGAAGTTTAGTTTCCAGCATTTTTTGAAAGGAAAAAGAAAGTCGTCCCTTAGGACCTCACTTCACCTTGCAGCTCTGACAATTTTTCTCCTTCACTGCCAATTGCTTTATCTCTCGCTAATATTTCCATTAACTATAGTAGGGCGCTTCTGCCCCAATCCCTCCATCAAATTCACTCCTTTAAATTCTTTAGTTCCATATGACTTCCCAAAGTAACACCAATCTTGTCTTCAGAGCATTAGATATGTGACTGAGAAGCCCTTTTCAGAAAATTCTCTTTCTTTGGCTTTCATGACATCATATTCTCCTGGCTTTTGATTCTTCTCTATGCCTGGTCCTTCTCAGTCATTTCTGAGGGGTCCCCATGCTCTACATAATACTCATATTTCTACACTAGTTATATACTCAACCAACACATTTTCACTGAGTTTTCTAATGTGTCCTCCCAAGATTTCAATTATCTTATATATCCCCAATACTCCCATATCTATGTATTTAACCCATACATTTTTCCTAAGCTCTAGGCAAATATCAAATTGCCTATTAGTATCTCAGATTAACTACCCCATAGGGTACTCAGTACTCATTCTCTATGCTCAAGACCAAACTCAGAGTCATAATCTTCCTCATGATCCCCAACTTGCTCCTCCCATTTTCTCTATTTCAGAGGCTAGAGAACTACTATCTCCCCAGTGGCCTGAGGGCTACACCTGGGAATGCTTTCTTCTCCCCTCCTCCTCATCACTTAATAACCAAATCCTGTATATTCTCCTTGCTAAGCATCTACTCAACCTGTCTACTTTATTCCATCCTCATGGAATTATTAGCATTACAGTGGTAATAATACTACTACTTTATTACTACAGTGGTTTTCCTAAGCATTATTACTACATCATCATCATCATCATTATCACCACTAGCATTATTACCACAGTGGTTTCCTAAGTGTTCTTTCACCCAGTGCCCATCTCCTCTAGTCACGCTCCTGAACGACACAGCTGACCAAGCTATTCTCTTGCTGAAAATGCTTCAGTGGTTTACAAGTGCACTTAGGATAAAAACTGAAACTCTTCAACCACCTTGTCAGTCCTCACCTGACCTCCAACCTCAACTCAAACTGTTAATGACTTCCAACCCTCTCCTTCAGCTCTACATAATATGATGTACTCTCCCTCATCTCCGCTTCTCAGAATAGTAGTTTTCTCTATCAAGATCACTTGGAGGGTTTCTAAAACACAGACTGCTGGTCATATCCTGAAAACTACTGATTCAGCAAATGTAAAGTTGGTCCCCAGGTGATACTGATGCTGCTGGTCCAGAGACCACACTTTGACTCCCACTGACCTAGAACAATCATCCCCCAGTTTTCACCTGGCTCCCTTGCTCTCTTCATGCGGAAGGGACACTAGTCAGTTTCCCTAGACATTCCCAAGTCTACATAAGGTGTTTTCTGCTACAGTCCCTTGCATTTACCCCACAACAACACTCAGCACACTGTATAATAATTGCTCAATTAACACTTCCTCATAATAGGCCATAAACCCTATGAGAGCAGAAATTCGAACTTTCTTGTTCATTGTTGTACAGTATCCAACTGTTAGATTAGATGCTAACTATACATTGGTTGCATTAATAAATTCCAGAAATGTTTACAAGTCTCCTTTATGCAAAGGACACACAATACACAAAAAAATAAATTCTAACCAGAAACGCAAAACTCTCTCTTTAGCACTTATAACCATTTACTTTTTCTGGACAAATACATTTTTAAATCAAATACCAAGCACATAGTATTTCACAGCATTCCAACTTTGTAACCACCAGGCCACATTTAATGACATAACTTACATGACTGTTTGAAACCCCAGTTTTGTCATCTGTGAAATAAGAAAATGGAGCTAAATTATTATTATCTGTATCAAGAGAATTCTGGGTAAGAACTTTATATTTCATAAAAAATTGCCAGCTAAATATTAAGACAGCACGAAATATGCCTGGAATGAAAATAGTAAGGGTAGAATATACCTGAGAAAAAGTCAGAGGTATGTCAGCTGGATTGAGCGTTTAACAGGACTGAACCGAAAGAAGAATGAAACTTCTTCTCTTTTCATCGGCAAAAAGGAAGAGGCCTGGAGTCAAAGTGAAGGAGACCCCAGCAAAACCAGCAATGGGGTAGTGTCAACAGGCTTTCTCACCTCTTCTGGACACAAGGGGCTTAGGCAGAAACCCAAATCAAGCTCTGGGAGGATCGAACTCAACTATGATTGGACTAGAACACAGTCAGGCAGTCACGCTTATGACAATACAGCAAACAGAAAAAAAAAAAAAAATCAAATACAGTAAGACAAAAATGCAACCTCAGAGGAGAGGACCATTCTGAAGAACAGAAAATACCTCCTTTTGAGTTTTGGGGGTGGGGGGGAGGAAGGGGAGGTAAAAAGAAAAAGATTAAATTATAGGGTATTTCTGACTTGTATTCTCAAAGTACTTTGTTAGGATACTAGCATTGAAAACAGAACAAGCCATCATGAACACAAAAACCAAAACAAAAAAAACCAGTAAAAACTACACGGAGATTGTAATAGTTTCCTATTGCTACTGTAACAAATCACCGCATAGCTTAAATACAAATTTATTATTTTATATTCCTGGAGGTCAGAAGCCCAAAGTGGGTCTCTCACTGGGCTAAAATCAATGTGTTAGCAGAGCTGCGTCCCTTTCTAAAGGTTCTACAGTGACTTTTTCTTGTCTTTTCCAATTTCTAGAGACTGTTCACATCCCTTGATTCATGGCCCCCTTCCCTCAAAGCCCGTAACAGCCCATCAAGTCTTCCTCACACTGCATCATTCTAATACCGACCCCTCCCACCCACTTCCCCTTTACATATTTAGGGGCCCTTGTGCTTGCACTTAGGCTACCCAGATAACCTAGGATCATCTCCCCATGTCAAAATCCTTAACTGACTCACATCTTGCCCAGTAAAGTAGAATATTCACAGGTTCCAGAGGTTAAGTAATGGACATCTTTGAAAACCGCTATTGTGCCCACCAAAGAGATGAAAAACAACTTCTGAATTAAAACAGCAATTCAAACAATGAAACAAAGTTTAAAAATTCCAGATAATTTGAAATGGCAAGTTGAAGACATACTGAAGAAATTCACCCAGCACTCAGAGAAGTTCAGAAATGACAAGAATAAAAGGAAAGGAGGCATACAGAGGGAAACATCTAGTTATACTAGGAATCCAAGAAAGATTAGGACAAAACTGCAGTAAGATAGCTTGAAACATAAGTTACTGCTTAAAAAGACAGACCTCAGATTACTGGTTTGTGTTTGTATAAATTACAAAACAGAGTTAATTAAAAGCAACTAGAACTTAGATATAGCTTGGTTAGATTTTGCAATCTCAAGGGTAGAGATAAAAATTCTTTTGGTATAAAGAACAACAAAAATAAACAAAAAGCCAACAAATCAAGTATCTGTAGAAAGAGAGACAAAATAGGGTATTGCCAAGCTACTACAACAGAAGAATTCCAAAGGACAGAACACAAGCAATCTAAATCCCCATTAAATAGAGAAAATGAGGTCCATAAATTCCACAACCAACTATATTGATGTTTCCACATGAGGATAATATACAACAGTTTCAGAAATGTGGCAGGTCACAAGGAACATAATCTACATTTCCTTCCTAAAAAACACAACACAGCAAAAACAGTGGCAGCAAGTATCAAAAACCCCGTAACACAGGAGTCTAAGTCACTGCTCTTCATGTGGTTCTAAAACTTAAAGCAAACATCAAAACTAACTCTTGATTGTGATCTGTGTGTCAAATAAATAAATCTTTAAAAAAAATAACTCTTGACAGTGTACTTATAAAAGTAACTTAATCTGGAATTAAAACCACTTTATCAAGAAGAGCTTGAACTACAATGCATTGAAATGAGGGAGAAGTATGTAAATGTTCGTTTTCTCTTCTTTCTCAAGAAAGAATCAAGATGTACTATTTCAGTCGTAACAGCAATTTTCAGAAATGTTTAAAAACCGCCTCACTGAATAATTATATTTATCATAAGAAATCTAGGGAAAACAAAAAATCTAGGGAAAACTAGTTCTGAGCAGGCAGAACTCAATACTTTTAAAAATTTTATTATGCTGAAATCCAAATCACCAGTTAGAAATTCCTCTGTTATCAGAGAAGTTGCGGAATTCTGCTTTGCCCAAGGAACAAAGATGTAAATAAAACAGGATTATTCCAAAAATATTGTCCTCGATGCTAAAAAGAGAAGTCCACATTCATGCCCTTTTCCCATCCGCCAATTACATGTCAGGCTGATGGGGCGGAGGGAGGAGGCCTCCTGGCTGCTCTGCAGAACAGATGTTCCCCATCTGAGAGGTTTACTTCACCCTGTCATGTGATCTCGAGAGAGGTCCTAACAATTCCGCCAAGCCTGAACTCTAAGGAGGCACATACGGTGTTCATCATCACTATGCACTTCTTTTACTTGTTGGCACACTCACAGACATTTATGGGATGCCAGGGAGGGGTGGGGCACTGCACACACAATGCCTCCCTGGGCTACAAAATGATACCTCCAGTGCCTGCTGCGGCTCCCCTCACAGTCCACCCAGTGTGATCTTTAATGAAAGACAATAATGTAGTCATTGGCCAGGTGGAAAAGAGAACACTTGGCACAAGCTCTCAGATTGGTAATTCAACCTTTGTGATTTAGTAACTATTTAGATAAAAAGTGTGTATGCAACTGACATTCTAAAAGGGAGATTTTACTCTACACTCATGAGACATAAATCAAGCTTACTTTCTCACTTCTGCTAAAGTAAAACAATGGAGTGAATGCTTCTTCCCGATTCTGATGCTGGGAACAGCTAACTGGTCTTCAGTAAGCCCTGTAACTACCCAGAATGGTGATTCTCTTATTTGTAAAGCAAGGTATGAATGCTCTCTAAGGCCCCCGTAATTCAGGTTCCTCAATCTAATATAATCAGGCCTTCTACACATTTCTTCCCCCTTCCAAAAGAAAAAAAAAAAATCAGAAAAGAGCACGGAATTAAATGTCATCTTTATTAAGAAAAATAGTTCTCACCCCATTTAGAGCCTCAAATTAGAAACCAAAAAGTGAAAGGATCTGCCACTAGAACTAGAAAATGGGCCACAAAACAATGCTGATAGAAACTAAAAATGTTTGAAAGCTATAATTTGGGGGAAGGGGGCAGATGGGGAGAGAATCTTAAGATTCTCAGAGCAGAGCCCTACGTGGGCCTTGATCTCATGACCCTGAGATCATGACTTGAGCCAAAATCAAGAAATGCTTAACTGACTGAACCACCCCGGCACTCCTGAAAGCTAGAATTATTACCATAGATGGAGAATAGGCAACTATAAGATTTTTCAAAGTTGGGGCACCTGGGTGGCTCAGTGGGTTAAAGCCTCTGCCTTTGGCTCAGGTCATGATCTCAGGGTCCTGGAATCGAGCCCCACATCGGGCTCTCTGTTCAGCGGGAAGCCTGCTTCCCCCTCTCTCTCTGCCTGCCTCTCTGCCTACTTGTGATCTCTCTCTTTCTGTTAAATAAATAAGTAAAATCTTTAAAACAAAAAAAAAAAAAAAGATTTTTCAAAGTTTACCTGAAAAGGCACATAACATGCTACTTCTTATAAAGTAACAATATATATGAATACGAGGTGTACCTACCTAAAGAGAAACCATGGAAAGCAAATTGCACACCAGTGAAAATACTTTGTATCTGTTAAAGCCCCTGGCAAGGGGCAGAGATAAAGTGGGCAACATTATACTCATCAAATTTCCAATGAGAAAATGCTGAGTTGATCCTAAGAGGAAGGAATTTAAAAAAAAATCACTAAAAGGATTAAGAGGTTATGGAGAAAATATAATACTCTTTTCAGTGCATTATTGAGTTAAAAGGGAACCACAAACCAAGGTGACAGGCAGCCCCAGCAGCATATTGTCAGATTACGGAGACAGGGCATTAAATATTACTGGAAAAAGAGGAGCCTGAGCCCTGACGAGGGCAGTGAGCTAGAACTGAGAAAAATCACTAAGCTAGAAGGCTTGAAGATCTCCTTATCAGTAAAAGAGTGCACCAGCGGGGGGAAAAAAATCTACCCACTTACACTGGGGAAAACAAGGAAGTCTGCCTGTCTCAGCTCGGGCTCCAGGCTAGGAAATAGATAAAAGTCTGCCTTCGGAGTCATGACCCCAATTTTTGACCCCAAGCCTATAAATCACATATAGTTGCGATCTGAAGTTCAACTACCTGCCAAGTCTGTGAAGTCACAGAAGGGGAATGACCACAAACCACGGTCCTGGGCGCGTGACATCCCCGCCCCCTTCCTCCAGTTGCACACTTGCCTGGCACGAGCAAGGAGCAAGCCTCTCCGGAGGGCCAGACCTCAGAACAGTCACACCAAAGACAAATTCATAACCAAAAGAATAAGGACACACGAGGAATAGCACATGCGAGAACCAGCAGAACAGTGCACAGCAGGTTTAGCCCCAAGCACAGCAGATTCAAGAGTAACAGAATATCAGATTTAACATGCATACTTGACATGCAGTCTAAAGGTGATCTCCTTCCCTTGATGCAAACGTTCCCTCCAATGCCTCTGCTCCCATCCTATGTGTTACCGCTTGCGGCTCAGCGTTCTACTTCCATTTGTTTTTAAACCTACGTAAAATTACTTGGTATTACTGTTGTTTTTTTTTTTTAAGATTTATTTATTTTAGAGAAAGAGACCATGCGCGAGTGGGGGGAGAGGCGTAGAGGGAGAAGGAAAGATAGTCCCAAGCAGACTCCATGCTGAGTGTGCCCAATGTGGGGCTTGATCTCATGATCAGGAGCCCAATGTGGGGCTTGATCTCATGACCCTAAGATCATGACCTGAGCCGAAACCAAGAGTTGATGCTTAACTTACTGAGCCACCCAGGCACCCCTCCTGTTTTGGTTTTATATTTTCGAAGTTTATTTGGTTATCTTTTTATGAAGCCAGCATAACTATGTTATAAGAACAAACAAGGAAATTAAGAGAAAAAGAAATTATTAGCCAACATTTTTTAGGAATATAAATAAGAGCTCCTAAATATACTATATATTCATAATATATATTATACATTTATATATTATATTACAACATACATATAATTATATATCATATAATATACAAATGTAATTTTATAACTCAAGACTAGGGTTTTAACACAGAATGCAAAGATGATCTAACATTTAAATATCTAATAATATAATTCAGCACACAAATTCAAGGAAAGGAAAAAAGCCAATGATTATCTAAATGGACATGAGAAGAATGTGTTTGGCAAATTGTAGTGCCCTTTCATGATAATATGGCAATCTAGAATTAGAAGGGAGCTTCTTTAGCTTGATAAAAAATCCATGGCAATTGTCATGTTGATGGAAGTATTCCCTTTAAAAAGAGAAATGAAACAAATTACGAAATGTTTTTCAGCAAGTATTGGTGGTCATAGCCAAACAGAACAAAAAACAAAAAGATTTGGAAAAGAAAAACTTATTGTTTTTCACAAATGAGATAATCAGTTACATAGAAAATGCAAAGATGACTGTATGAATAGAGTTTAGCCAATTTGTTAGATTAAATATCAAGTCACGTGAATCAGCTGTGTTCCTACAGAAACACCAGAAAAAATATTTTTAGGTCATTACTTTAAGAACTCATTTACAAGAACAAAATTTCTAATGTGCCTAAGAATAAGTCTAAATATTCAAAGCTTACAAGTAAACCTAAACAGAGAAAATATCTTATGGCTAGAGAAAGATTTTAAGCTATCAATATTCCCACTATTAATATATTAATTTAGTGCAATAAAATGAAAAATCCCAAAGGGTTCATCATGGTGCTTGACAGTTTCCCTGAACATTGATATGTTGGTATAAAAGAATCAGTATCAGAAGACAAGTCATCGATAGGAGGCCACATTTTTAAAGTCAGAGTAGTTAAGACATTGTGATATTGTCACAGAAATACATGAATGGCCCAATGTATAGCGAGCCAGAAACTTCACAAGAGACACGTGTTACCCGTCAATGGAGAAAATGGTGTAACTCTTCATCTATATGAAAAAAATAAAATAAATTGATTATGGCACATAAACAGAAATCAATTTCAGGTAATATAAAGACATGTGTGAAAAATAAAGCTCTAAAACTTATAGAAGAAACTAAGGCATATACTTATAACCCATAAATAGATTTTTCCAAAAAAGGCCAAAACATTGACAAAATACGACTAATTAGAAACCTGAGACTGCTGTGCTGCAAAGAACTTTACAATTAGTGAAAAGAAAAGCTGAAGACTAGAAGAAATTCTGGCAATGCACACAAAAAAGACTTATAGTGAAATGTAAAAACCAAACAATTCAATAATAGAACAGGCAGAGCTAAGGATAGGTAATTCGAAGAAGAGGAAACCTTAATGGCCAATAATCACATGAAAAGATAATCACTCTTCAAGGAACTGGAGAAACTTAAATACAAACTGCAGTCAGATACAACTTACGTCCATCAGGTTGGCAAAAATTAACATGTCTGAAAACATCAAGAGTTGGGGAGGACAGTCATTCGGTGTCAGTGGGGGTAAACTTTAGTATAACAGCTTTGAAAAAAATTTGGCAAGAGCCACTCAAGTTGGACATGTCCCTACACGTGACTGAGAGATTCTAACCCTAGAAAAAACTCACACATGTGCCTAAGGAGGCATGCGCAAGACTTTCCATTGTTACTCTCCTCTTTAACATTGAAATATCAGGGCGCCTGGTGGCTCAGTCGTTAGGCATCTGCCTGTGGCTCAGGTCATGATCCCAGGGTCCTGGGATCAAGCCCCGCATCAGGGTCCCTGAGCAGCGGAGAGACTGCTTCTCCCTCTCCCTCTGCCCTGGGTTGTGTTCCCTCTCTTGCTCTGTCTCTCTCTCTCTCTTTCAATCTCTCACTCTTAGATAAATAAAATAAAATAAAAACACTGCAATATCAGACGCAACATAAATATTTGTCAAGTGGAGAATGAGTAAGTTGCAATCTAGACAGAAAGTTGTGCTATGGAGCTGTTAGAATGAACAAAGGAGAGCTTTATGTATGCTGACAATTAAAGCAGTGGGTGCAGTATAATGCAGTACACCATTCTTGGGAAGCATTTCTTGCAGAAATACTAAATATTGTTTGTATTTTCCCATGTATGTATATATATCCACCAACACATGCAGAGAGATGACCAATCTCAATGTAGGACCTGAGCCAAGAGAGAGGTTAATTAAACTGGCAAAGACTACAAGGGGTTCCAACTTTATCCGTAATGATTTGCTTCATTTATTCAAGACCCAAAGATTCTGAAGCAATTACATCAAAATGTTCAAATTTTACAAAGCTAGGTAACAGACCTACCACTGTGTTGTAAGTCTCTATGCTTTTCTGTATGCTTGACAAATAAAAAAACAAACAACAACAACAACAAAAACCACACAGGGGTGCCTGGGTGGCTCAGCTGGTTAAGCGACTGCCTTCAGCTCAGGTCATGATCCTGAAGTCCCGGAATCAAGTCCCACATCAGGCTCCCTGCTTCTCCCTGTGCCCCTCCTCCCCTTGTGCTCTTTCTCTCATTCTCTCTCTTTCACATAAATAAATAAAACCTTAAAAACAAAAGACACCACACAGCTAACAGAGTCAGAGTCACAGCAAATGGGTTGCACTATCAATAAAAGAGGGCGTGCGGAAGGAAGGAAAGGGAAAAATGGCAGCAAGCCCAAGGTGTGATTAAAGAGTAACACCTGGATATGGGATACTTCACTTGCGATTTCCCACTTCCTGGGAGACAACACGGGGAACGGGAGGTGCCATCATAGATTTATAGCAGCTGGGAGCTTAGGCCTTAGAATCAGCAAGACCTGAGTTCAAATGCCAATTACTAACACTCCCCTCTCAGGACTCAGTTTCCTCATCTGCAAAAATGGAGAGAACAACATCACCCAGTTTCAAAGATGGACTACTTATTACTCAGTCTCTGTGAGATCTGTTCTCTGGAAACTTTTGAGTTCAGTAACCCCGAGAGCTTGACATTCATAAATCAATGACTGCCTCAAACACAACTTTCTTGAACTCACAGATGAAAATTAATATGGATTCATCCATGAAGAAAATGAAAAATTATTTTCCATTAGCCCCTCTTTTTCATAGTCTAACAGTACAATGTTTCCTTATTATCTTGTTCCAATTCAATTTTTTTCTTTACAGTGATACAGGGGTGGACTGGTGTCTATTTCTTCTGATGCTTTCTCTATCCCTACATAAATACCTCACTGCCTTATTCATTTTAACTTTATTATAAATTCTGGTATCTGGAAAAGCACCTTTTCCCATTTAGTTTTTCTTTTTTTTATCAGTTATTTTTGACCTTTTTTTATTTTTATACAAGTGTTAGAACTTGAGAGGTTTCCAAAAAAAAAATTTCCCAATTTCCCAATTTATTGTGATCGCATTCAATCTACAAAACGCATTTGCAGGGAACTGACATCAAATCAATGAGCCTTAGAATCTACTGATACAGTACCTATATAAGTCTTCTCAAAGGTCTATTGAAGTTTGATAAGTAATCTCAAAGAGCTCTTACACCTATTTTATTATTATTCTTAGGTGCTTAGTACTTTTCATGTACGTAGCCTGTCTGGATAATTTTCTCATCTAACAGTTGTTTCTTTTATTACTGAGATATAACTGATAAATAATATTAGTTTCAGGTGCTCAATTTTTTTTTTAAATATTTTTATTTATTACAGAGAGAGAGAACACAAGCAGGCAGAGAGGCAGGCAGAGACAGAGGGTGAAGCAGGCTCCCTGCTGAACAAGGAGTCTGATGTAGGACTCGATCCCAGGACCCTGAGATCATGACCTGAGCCAAAGGCAGCTGCTTAACCAACTGAGCCACCCAGGTGTCCTCAGGTGCTCAATTTTTAAAAATAAGATTATTTACCTATTTAAGTCTTTGTATTCTACCACCTACACTTATGTACTCTTTTATTCTACAGAGCTTATCTGCTTTTTCTGTGAATATAGAAAGCGACAGAACATGCATCCAAAAGCAGCAGCATTTATTACTTTACTGATTTCTTAATGATTTTAAGGAAAATATGCAAAAAAGTTCTCCTAAGAATAAATTTATATTCCTGATCGTCTGAAAAAGCTAAACATCATGGTGTAACTACAACCATAATGTTCACAGATTCTCGGTCATGCCACCTTGTTTTTTCTACCTTCTCTTGCTCGCTCCACTATCGCGGAATTGAATTCCCATCTGCAAGTTCACTGTCAAGCTAGTTTTCCAAGCTCATCCTGAATGAGACAATGGCCGATGAGCAGCTAAGTCTTCACCTTGATGTATCTCACAGAGGTAGGAAGATCTTTGCCTGACCATGACTGCTGAGTCCTGAGATCCCCCTGGTCTCCCACTCAATCCAGCATGTCAGTGATAAGCCCAGAACACAAGTCATAGGGCTGGGGCTCTTCTGGGTCCTCCCCTCCACTGTTTTTGGCAGATTTCTTTGGCAACCTGATCAACTATAATTAAGGTCATGCTAAACAGAGTTCTAGAATGTGCAAAGCCCTTAGAGTTGAGGCTCAAAGCCGATCCTGGATGAACAGATCTTCTTTCCAGGCCTCAACTAAGCCTCCAAAATTTCCCCATGCTGGCTGGTGGGGGTTCATCTAAAAGCATCAGGAAGCTACCTAGATCAACCATATCCTATCCCTCCCTTCTCTGAGACTGGAGGTTCTTGCTTCCAAAGCGGGTCTGAATTACTGAAAGTCACTTTACTGCCAACTTAGCTTTTCAAGAACTCAATCTACTCCATGACCCTTTCTAGAACATTTTGTCTATCACTAAGGAACAGGTAACAATACACCTCTCTCCCAGCCTGTGCCTGCCTAGAACCAACATTTATGAAGTGGGGTAAGTTTAACTGAAGGGCAGTTCTTAAGGGATGCCAGCAATTATGAAATAGCAGTATCATCACAGACAGCAGATGCAGGCTGATTCTTTAAATGACAGTCTTCTTATAGCAAGGTATGGTTCTTGAAAGACAGAAATCTGGACTCTGTAATTATGCTCTCCTCCTGTGGGAAACACAGCAGGGCCCAGCCCCACCTTAGTGTCTATTCCTGGAAAAGCTGCAATGTAAGTTCAAAGAAAAATAATTGGAGAAGCTAGGCATGCGAAAAGGAAACTAGGCAAAG
Source organism: Procyon lotor (assembly GCA_028646535.1). Classification (NCBI taxonomy): domain Eukaryota; kingdom Metazoa; phylum Chordata; class Mammalia; order Carnivora; family Procyonidae; genus Procyon; species Procyon lotor. The sequence continues at coordinate 59,078,454 of CM053615.1, forward strand.
AGCATCAGAATGGGCAGGAAGAGTGAGAAAACCACATCCCTTTTGAAGGCTCCAAGAGGTAGCTCCTTTAATCATTAAAGACTAATTAGAAAGAAAATATTGGAAAGAAAAAGAAGCAAACATGAAAGGTCTTTGTACCCAGATATCTCTGTACAGTTTTGTTATATGAATAGAAAAGTCAATATGTGCCCTCCTACAGATGAATGGATAAAGAAGATGTGGTGTATATATGTACAATGGAATATTACTCGGCCATAAAAAGGAATGAAATCTTGCCATGTGCAACAACATGGATAGACTTAGAGGGTATCATGCTTAGCAAAATAAGTCAGAGAAAGAAATACCATATGATTTCATTCATATGTGGAATTTAAGAAACAAATGAGTAAAAGGGGAAAAAAAAAAAAGACAAACACACAAACCAAGAAACAAACTCTTAACTCTAGAGAATACACTGGAGGGGAGGCAGGTGAGGGGATGGGGGAAATCGATGGTGGAGATTAAGGAGTGCACTTGTCATGATGAGCTTTGAGTGACATACACGGCTGCTGAATCACTATTGGACACTGCATTATACACCTGAAAAAATGCGACACTATATGTTAACTATATAACGGAATTAAAATTCAAAGCTTATTAAAATGGGTATAATGGTTAAACATTTCGTAATCACCACTGCCTAGACCCATTCTAAGTAAAGTCACACGGCCTCAGGGCACCTGGCTGGTTCAGGCAGTGTGACACGAACTCTTGGATCCCGAGTATAAGCAATGCTGGATGTGGAGTTTACTTAAGGAAATAAGTAAGATCTTTTTTAAAAAATATCGCATGACCTCGTCACATGAACTAATTAACTCCATATCCCTCTTCACCCATCTTTATTTTACGGAAGTTAGTTTGGGGGGAAGAAAATGTGCCCTCATATTTTGAAATAAAATATCCTCTCTCAAGCTTTATCTGAGCTTATAAACACAAAAGAGAGCAGAGATGGATTTAAATTGCAATATAAAAACAACTTTGAACCTCTCAGAGAAACGTGGTTCAAGACAGAGTAAGTCAGAAATCTCAGTGTTTATCCACGCATGCATTTATTCCTGGCAACACATTGGAGTTTTCCATAGACTGTTTATCTAACTTGCGCTTTCCTCTGATGGATCTTCTGGCATACTACATAAACACATCATATACACAGACCATTTGTAGAGGTAACGACCTTCTCCCTGTAAAGAATTCTCAAATAATTACTGGGGGAAAAGGAAGGAAATAATATGAGTCACATATCTAACTAAGGGGCTGATAGTGTACTTAACAGATATTTTGCCATTTAAACTTGGGAGCATAATGTATATTACCTGAATTTTAAAGATTAAAAGAAATAAAAATAAAAGAAACCTATATTAAAACATGCTGTAGCTATGGGATTTGACCTAAAATTCACTTGTAATTCAGCTCAGGAACTCTCTTTTCTCATTTCCATGTCAGATGAAGCCAGACCACACCGCATCTTCACTGTGTGGCACTAAAAATATATTTCATATTCCAACTATTTACACGTTAGTCTAAAAGTGCTATCCAGCTATCTGTGATCCTTTACTTCAGGGACTGACAATTTAACGATTACAATCATTCTTTTACTTTGGAGCCTTCAGTGTACTTATTCTTCAGTGGTGAAATTATCTGGTTCATATGTCAATCTACCTCCCACTTAGAGAACAAAAGGAGGAAATGGAACTGCCTTTTAAACCTTAAAAAGTGATTGAATAGTCTTAGAGAAAACGGATCTGATCGATGTGTTTACAAGATAAGACAACTGCAAAACCACTTTTTAGAAGAGCTATTGGAGACCTTTGACTATGGAGGAGTATAAAACAACATTAAGCAGTTGTTTTAAATTTTGTTAAATGTGATAACAGTACTGTGGTTATAGACGTGAATAATTTTTAGAGATGCACATTGATGTACAAGGGTCGAGGTGAGAGGACACGAAGCCAAACACCTGCTGTACAATGGTTCATCTCCCAAAACGGTTCCGAGGAAGTGAAACAAATATGGTAAAATACTAATAACTGTTGAATCTAGGTGATGACTCTACTAGGATTCGTTATATTATTCTTTTTTATTTTTGTAAACGTTTGAAAACTGCCATCATTTTTTAAAAAGTTCTAAAAAAAACAGACGTCTTTCAATGGCCAAAAATGCAACCCACTTAATATAAAATCCAAGTGTTTTAATCCAAAAGTATCTAGTCTCTAACATCAGAAATGAAACCTCTAGAACATACATTTTGGAGATATGATGGATTTTGTCAAAGGAACCTGCTGAGTGATGTTCAAAAATGCCCGTCTTCCAAGAGACAAGTGGAGACCTACTTGTGTTCTATCAGAACACTGGATATCTACTAGTACCTATCTACCCACAGCCCCGTCTAACGAAAGCTACAGGAAATCACTTGGAGGGATCAAAATATCTTTGTTTCCCCGGGCTTAAGAGCAAGCTAGCCACTTCACAAATGATACAGAATGAAGTACCCTGTAAAATACGGCTAGAATAGAGTCCTCCCTGATGGCAATCCCAGGAGAAATTCTCAGCACCAGTCCTGGGCTCGAGAGAGGCCAAATCTCTTGCTTGTAGTGAACCACTTGGCCCTTCCATTCAAAAGGAAAATAAAACTTCTAATCCATCCTCTACCCATGGTCACTGGATGAAGCTCAATTCTCAATTCTGGTTAATGCTAACCAGAATTCTAGAAACAGAAACCGGCCATTAAGAGTGGCAAGGTTTTTTTATTTTCTATCCTACCTCCACCCCACCCCAAGCCGGTATCTGCAGGATACGAATGCATTCATTTAACCTAATGGTGAACGTGTTCCCGTCTGCAAATATTTCCCTAAAGGGTTTCCTTGGGCAAGGAACTCTTGATCGGTGCGTGGACTAACACAGGAGCAACTTAGCTACATACGGTCTTCCTGCTGCTGCTAGTCCAGTTTCGCCTCGGTATTTATCTAGCTTCGTAAGAACAAGGTGCTTTCTCAACATGAGAAAACAAAAACCCACCTCACAGTCTAGTCAGGAGCAAAGCAGGGAATACAAACTTGTCCCACTTCAAAGCACAAGGCCTATCTTTCACTAAACAGCAACCCCGGCCTGAGTGACAAGGGACGCTTTCTTCCCTATTATTGCTTGAAACAATCGCAGGCTATCTGTTCCTATTAATTAGCTTATATCTAGTATTAGGCAGCCTTGATTAGAAAAATGCTCTTTGTTACCCGATGAATAGAGGAAAACAAAACCAAAAGCTTTTTTTTTTTTTTTTTTTAATTGTTGTTTTTGCCTTAGAGAAGGATTGTCAGGACTTTCACACTCGAATTTGGGTTTATCTTTACACAGGTCCCTGAATTCACTCTAAAAGAACGTGAGTGGGGCGCCTGGGTGGCTCAGTGGGTTAAGGCCTCCGCCTTCGGCTCAGGTCATGGTCTCAGGGTCCTGAGATCCAGCCCCACATTGGGCTCTCTGCTCGGTAGGGATCCTGCTTCCCCCACCTCTGCCAGCCTCTCTGCCTACTTGTGATCTCTTTCTCTCTCTAATAAATAAATAAAATCTTTAAAAAATAAAAAAATAAAAATAAATACAAGAACGTGAGAGGATGTGCCAGATGATACCAGCCTAGGCTGACGGGGTGAACTGCTTATTACACCTTAACCTGAGGAGATGGTGCATTTCAATTATTTTTACCTTCTCTGAACCTAGAGAAACCTTGGAGAGTAATGGGAGAGTAGACATCCATATAGACTCGAGAGCGAGGGCAAGTCAGCCTGGGACTAAAATCTGACTGCACAAATTACATGTGAAAAACGGATGTACAGATTATCAGGAGGCGTGTCGTTCACCTGGGAACCAGGTGACGCAGGGATCCGCAGCTCTCCAGGGAAGTGGGCTCCCTCTCGCTGGGACCTAGTCCCCTAGTTTACTGCTGGGGACTGACTCCTTCCAGGTGGGCTTGGGTTCCTCCAACTATCAGAGGCTGCTTGTTTCCAGCACATGCTAAGAATTATGGGACTTGCTACCCTCACTGAGATTAATTAATGAACTTGTTCAACAGAACTATCAAAAGTCAGGGTTTGAGGACGTCTGGGTGGCTCAGTGGGTTAAGCCTCTGCCTTTGGCTCAGGTCATGATCTTAGGGTCCTGGGATTAAGCCCTGCGTCAGGGCCCTGCATCAGGCTCTCTGCTCAGCCCCTTCTCTCTCTGCCTGCCTCTCTGCCTACCTGTGATCTCTCTCTCTGTGTCAAATAAATAAATAAAAATCTTAAAAAAAAAAAAAAAAGTCAGGGTTTGAACCCAGCCCCATGACTCCATAAAGCTTCAAGATTAATGTTCAATTCTTCAACGTAGCTTGCAAGGTGCTGCAGGAATCTTCTCCGACCTTGTAACCTAACCCATCTACCCCCTCTACAACCAGAAGTATGCTGATAGATATCTAACAATGGCCCTTTAAGAGTCAGGGACTGTGTTTACCAATTTCCATGGTTAAATACTCCACCCTGGCTGATTGCAAGCTACAAGCATGAAGTCAATTGGCTCACACGGTTCTGAAAATTTAACAATCAGATCTCGGAGCTGGCAGAGCTGGCTCTAGCACATCTCTGCTTTCGACCTCACACCCCAGCAGACGGCAACCACGCTGAACGGACCTCCAAATGCTGGGCTCTCGCTCTCCCCTTGGGACATTCGATGTTCAACACATGATCCTTCTCCTTCCTTGTCAAAGTAAGGATACATTAGCTCCCAGCCTGGTGCTTCCTTCCAGAAGCCTTCCCTGACCCTCCAGGTCCTTGCTGGCTGCTTTACTTTACTCCTAAAGTCCCCATACTTCTATCCCAGCAGGTGTGACACCGCTCTCTAATTTTTTGTTTCCCCATCTGTACATCTCCTACTACATTTCTAAACCCTGCAGGGCAAAAGTCTTGTTTCTTTTATTTATTCTTGGACTCCCCAGACCTGCCCCAATGAGCGTGCTCAATACTCTTAACTAAAGTGCACTGAGTACTCGGTGCCAGACTTTGTTCTAATTTAGACATACTATCTCATTTCATCCTTAAAACAATCCTATGAAGTTGGCTCTGTAATTTTTATGGCCATTTTGTGGGTAAGAAAACACCTCACAGGGCGGATACCTTTCTTCCACCCCCACGGGCTCAGGTAGTAAATGCTGGAGCCAGGATTTAAACCCCAGGCAGTAGGACTGGAGAATCCTAGCACATCTAGCCCAGGATCTAACTTTCTGTCGCCCCACTGGCAATTCTCAATGAGAAAATTTACTTAAATTTAAATTCTCCCCAATGAGAGAACTTAAATATTAAGGGGCAGGATGTCATCAGGTATGGCTAAACTTTAGAGGGCATTTTTCTATCTCCCAAGATCCAATTTTTGCACTCTGGGGGAAAACATCATTCCACTGACAATGTATGTTCTAGACCTTTCACTATGTGCTTACATTATTGTACCATACGGTCATCCCTAAAAACACAGGATCATGTTTTACAGTTTGAATATCTTCCTGAATGAGTCTGCATTTTGCTTTCTTTTTCCTCTGCCAGGTATCTTAGGGAGATAGAGCTGTGTTGATATGTACTTACCACTTTTCTAATTGCTACATGGTACTTAAATCATAACCAGCATGCCTGAATTGTCGCTCCACGACCATATGTTCAAAAAGTTTTGTACTTCTTGGCTTTCAACTAATGCTTCAGTGAATATCGTTATGCATGTCTCTTGGGCTCATCTACAAGTGTTTTTCTGATGTAGTTACTGAGATGGGAAGAGGGTATATGCAAAGGGATAGAATTTTAATAGATGCTATCAAATTACCCTCCAGAGTGACTGTACCTATTTACCCCCCCACAGAGGATTTAAAAGAGCCCGTATTTTCCCCCAAGTGTTTGTACACTTTCAATACAACATCTTTCTACCTTGGGCGGTGTTAAACATTTTAATTAAATGAGTCATTGAGAAATATTTCTCTCGCTTGCCAGCTGATAGTAGCTTGTGTAAGAGCAGAGGCACGTGGATAAGATGCTCTTCCGGGAGATGCTGACAAATGCAACGGCGAGACTGTGGTGCTGAAATCCTTGCCCAGAAAACCTGTGCTAGGGCCTACCTCACTTCACCAAAGGCTCAGAATGGCTGCTGCATGGGGACCGCCGCAGCGGACTCTGACAGGGTGACCTCGGGTAACGGGCACTAAATCTCGTCACCCACTCACGAAGTCTCTGCAGCACCAAAAACCCTATTGAGGGAAATGGAAACCAAACAGCCTAAGTCAATGAAATGCTGGAAAAGCAAGATCCATTTACCAGAAAGAGAAATACACATGATGGTGGCAACACTAAACTTTCTGGAAAAAAAATCAAATACTTTAAAATCTTAAATAGCAGGAGGACTTTATCCAAATGATCAAACTCCAAGGTCTTTTTTTAGAAGAGACAAAAAGCACTTGTATATACATGAAGTAAAAATGCTCTCTCCCCCCGCCTTCTTCACTCCCCCGTCCACATATCCCTAACTTGAAATACGTACAGAATCTAGTAGCCTGAAAAACGATACAGGACAAAAAAAAAGAAAAAAAAAGGTGTGGAAAAACATTCTGTATCACCAAGATTTCAACTTCAAATGATATGGTTCTTTTTTTAAAGGTATACTTTTTCCCTTAACCTTGGCTCTAAAATGATTATCATGAATGAGATGTGGAAGGCCACACTCTAAACGGAGGGGCAGAAGACGAAGGAAGAGCAGACGGGAAACTAACTGCTGAGCCCTGCTACGTGCTCTGCACATATCCTATCATTTAATCCATAGAACCATCCCGCAAAGCATGGTGGCACGAGAAGACGGGAAGCTGAGTGAGGTTAGCATAACCAAGGTTATTCAACCACTGGGAGGTGACTTCAGGCCCCATGCTTGAAAAGGCTGTTTCCCCGCTGGAAACTTTAGCTGCCTGCTAAAACGAATCCAGTTACTAACTCTAGTAGATCAGATTGTAAAATAATCTGCAGGCAATGCTCTTGCCACGTGACTGCTCTTCACTGGACAGGAGAAGTAACGCATGACTACTGTTCACAAGTTTCGGGAGGGGCCTCTTCTCTCCAAAGCTCCTAGAACAGTTCAAGGCAAAATAGTAATTAGAGGAAGCAGACAATGAGACTGCATTCAGAAAACTTCTAAGATGAGATCTGTTCTGAGCTATTTCATTAAAACCCTAAAAAAAGCCAAGAGAGGGAGAGCAGCAGGATTTACCTTCGACTGTCTTGACTGGGAGTTCGATGCCTCTGGGAATGCCCAGACACTGAAAGCACTGAAAAGGGAGACCCCTCTGCACGGAGGCTGGTCCACTGTCATCACTTGCTCTTAGTTCCAGCTGCTTCTTGAACTCAACAGTGCCCCCTCACGAAAGCACTGTTATCCAAATGCCCACCAGATGATCATTAGAAAAGCTGCACACCATCCCTAGAGTCAGACGCACCTTCTGAAACTCGATTTAAATATCTGATGCAATAAAGATTAGCGCAAACTTATGCCAGGTTGAATCACTTACCTGGGGTTGTGAATTTACAGGAGTGGAAATGGAGGCAGCGACCACGGCAGCTCTGCAGTTGTGGGCAGTGACCAGCCCCCAGGAGTCAGGTCACGTTAGCTGTTGATCAGATCACAGTCATACTAGGAGGAACGGTGTACCTGGAAAAGGACAGGAAAATCCACATTTAGATTGAAAGGACTAGGGCACGGGAGTCAAGTACCACTGGCCAGAGGGAAGCAAAAATTCCTATGCCACATGCCAACTCCTAGCTTAATGAAAGAACCCAGAAGGGAGCATCGGACACCTCAGGTCCAGGACTCCCGTACTACTCAGCCAAATCATGTTAGGTTGATGTATTTTCAGAAATCTGAGTCCAGCTGTCCTTGCTAGCTAGAGGTTTTGAGGGGGCCGTTTCAAGCTGTAAAGCTGGGGATAGTGGGCCCAGGGGAGACACCATTCCATCATTCAACAATAAAGGACCCACGACTGATTAACTGCCAGTTTAAATACAAAAGGCAGAGAGAATAATACCATCGAGTATCTTAAAGACCACCCAGTTCAAGTGTACGCATTTGCAGATAGAAAACTGAGGGGTGGAGAAGAAACTACCATCACACATTTCATTAACGACAGAAGCAGGACTAGAGCCACAATCGATTCCCAGTCTTGTATGGGTTATAAAACAGTATGTTCCATGTTTGCATTTCCTCAGGAAACTTAGTCACCGCTAAGCTTTAAAAAGTCAACACATCCTAAAGTTATAGGAGTCAGTTACAAGAATATATCAAGTACTCCAACCATTAGTGGGAAGCTTTGTTCATCTTGCCCATGAGTGAGGAAGAGTGCATTTCTACAGTCTTCTTGACATCCTCAGAGAGATGAGGCTAGATGGGCACAAAATTGAAACAAATCTTCTGTTCCTAATATGTTCATTAAGGAAACGAAAAAAGATGCTGAATTCTCAACAGTAAAGCATGGCCCTAGGTCTGTCCAAAGAGCGATGTGATTGTTTCCACACCGCAATTCGATCCATGGGGAAATCATTTTCATTGTAAGAATTTACAAAAAGTTTTCCCTTCTAAGAAAAGTTCTCATTTTTAGGTTGTTTTCAGACCACCTAACAGTATCCTTTGTTTTATTCAAAAGACAGTTATTGAACATCTACAGTGAATCACAAATATAATGAGTAAAACAGCCAGCCCCTGACCTCAGGGAGCTCTCGTCTGGAAATATACTTTCTTGTTTCACCAGCATGCAAGATGATACTCTACACTTCTCAACTACTGGAAGAGGATATCTCCCATTACAGCAGAAGTAAAGATTTAACTCTTGAGCTGGACATTTAATCCAAGCCTTCTGAACACCGAGTTCTCTGGCACTACTCTGTACCAGCTGGATGATGCCGGGCGAGTCACAAAACCTCACAACTGTGTCCTAAGAAATAAGCTAGATTCTATGAACCTGAAGTTCCGATTTTTATTCCGTCTTTGCATGTTACCCTTCATACTAGAGTTTCAATCGCTTCAAGTTTTGTTTAGAACTATGGCTCCTTCCTACTTTCTCTTTTCTGTTCCAGTGATTACAGTTATTACGAGGTAAGGAGTAAAGCTATCAAACTATTTCGGTATAGAACACTCAACTCTAAATTCCTTAGGTGCCCTAATGTTCTCCTTAATCGTAGCGTTAGAGAAGGAAAAAAAAAAAAAAAGACCCGTTGTTCATCATACTGTGAATCTAAGTGAACAGGCTGGAAGAAAGGAGTATGCATAGGGGAGTGCCTTTGGGCTTGAATGCCAAGCCTTCACTGATAAATTATAGGACCCCCATGGTGCACTCTTTTGTACTGAACTTACTCTTGGCATCATTTTGTGCCCACCTCTAGTTTTTGTTTTTTTTTTTTTCCTCTTTCCTTCTCATGTATTTACAATTCACACCATCTTACTCTATCATATGTGGGGTGGACAGATGAATATTTAACCAATAAACAAAATAAGCAGGCAAGTGGGATTCTATTCTTAGAGACTCACACTGTGTGCTCAGGTCCAGTATCTAAGCTGTCATTAAGCAATATGACCTTAAAAGATTTTCAATATTCAGAGTACAGAGAATTGCCAGAAAGATGACTAGAGAGCAGCTAGCCTGTGGGGGAGGAAAGGATATAGAAGTGGATGTGACAAGTATGCCAGGTGGCATCACTGCTAACAAGCCAAGGGGGGCAGGTAGGACACTGGGATTTAATGAAAGCCAAGGAGATGCTGAGCACTGAGAAACTCATTCCGCGTACAGTTTGGGGCACATAGTGTTACCTCATTTCACGACAAGAACCCTGAGGCTTTAAATGTTTGTGTAGCATACATGACCGAAGCCACACAACCGGGAGACAAGGGAGCGGACACCTGATCCGGGCCCCACTCGAGGGCCAGGCTCTTTCTGCAGACTAGCTCCCCACCCCCAACCCATGTGAACACAAATTTAGGACAGAAAGTGCTTAGGGTTTAAGAACAAATTTCAGATGGTCCTGAAGAAAGCAGGATGGAAGCCAGAGGCCCTGCAGAGTAACTGACTTCCCCAAACTGAAACAGAGAATCCTGGGCTGCTGTTCTCATCTGCAGAAAATGGTAATGATGCACTCCTAGTTCTGATTTATGTCACACGTCTTTGAGAGACATGAGGGAGAGCCCAGATTCTTGGTTTCCTATCTTCAAGAAGCAAGCAAGAAAATGAGGCAGAAAGTGAACTGTCTTCTCCTAATGCATTTTAAACCCATCGAGTTGTGAGGCTTCTGTACAGGGACCTCTTCTTACATGACAGGAGCCCTTTATGAAATGGCATATGGTTACTTAACTCTAAAAATACAAGGGCTAAGCAATACTACCACAAAGGGTATAAATCAGCTCTCTTGTGGAGGTGAAGTCCTCAATCTACATTTATAAAACCTACGTACTTCCCAACTTATTTACCAAGCTGCACAGATCATGAGGGAGCAGACAAGATGATAAGACGACATCCTAAATACTAACATTCAGTCCCTATCCAAGTAAGCCATCTCCCTGTGACAACAGTCCCCTGCTGTCCCAGTGCCTCGCAACGTCAACTACAGCATCGCACCGAATTTCTGAAGAAACTCATCCCTCTTCGAATTCTTCCAAGTATCCGGTGCCTGTCCTGTAGTTCTTCCAACGCGCCATCAATCCAGCTCTCTCCGCTCCCTTCACCTGAGTCCGAACACAGAGAGCCACGGAATGAAGGGGGTTGGCCCCACTGACGCCAGCTGCCTCTGGGTCATTATTGTCGCACTTCCCCTCCTTCTCTACTTCACTTCATTCTCCATTCTAGGCATCTCTTCTGATCTGTACCATTCTTCCCCAAACCACAAACCACTTCTCATGCCCTTCACTTGCAAAAGATCAGCCATCACTTACTTATTTACCGGCCCATTCATCTATTCCTCTTTAGTCATGGGGTATGAATTAACTCATTATCCCTCCCTACGATTCAAAACAGATGTACAAAATACAATTCATAAGTAAGAAAGCTACATAGGCTCATTCCTCCGCACCACATCACCAGAGAAATCACCAATTGGCTCTAAGAATACGAAATATCCTGAATCAGCCCTAGCAGCCACAGATGGAACCCAGCTATTGCTTGGATTTTCAGAAAAATACACTAGAAAGAATCAATACGGGAGGCTGACAGAAGGACTAAGGGTACAACATCGCCTTCATGTGAAACCACACTGAATGGACAGAAAATAACCAAATGAGACCCTAACGGACTCATAAATGATACTCCTAGTTCAGAGGGATAAGGGGTTGAGGGAATGAAGCCAGGAAGTGTTGGAGTACATTTCCAGTACACTCACCCCTTAGATGGGGTTCCTGGCTTCAACTGAGCAAATCATCTCTGACTATATTTACTTCCAATTTACATGTGGCCATGATGACTGCCCCAGAAAACATGTGGGGAGAAACTCTACTGGCTGGCTTCTAACATGGGCTTGCCAAGTGACAATGACCTTACTAAGTACTAAGTGCCACCCCAAATACCTAAAAGGTCTTTGGTTCTGAGGCAAACTCCCCTTTGCTTTCTTCTGCAGCTGATGCTGACTCCTTCTCTAGGCCTCATAGGAAGATGAATTTCTAACTGGGAAATTAGTATACTGTAAATCTAACCATTTTCCTCTACCTGGACTTGAGTCCAACAGTAATTCATTTCAGTCTCTTGAAGGAACACAAGGCAATACCGGATACTGAATATGCACAGAATTCCCTCTCTATAGATAAGCAACAGAGAAAAATCCAAATCCACCAGGCAAATGAAAAATATTATGGCTCAAGAGAAGGGAAGATTCTAGGATCAGAGCAAATATTTACTTAAGGAATGGGTGTACTACCTTAAGGAAAATAATTTAAAAATCATGAGGTCAGAATGACTCTTCATTAACCAAAAAAAAAAAAAAATCTGAATTATGAACTTGAATGAAGGCAGTCGATAAAGCAGAAAACAGAATAAAAAATCAAGTAAGGGGCGCCTGGGTGGCTCAGTCGTTAAGCGGCTGCCTTCGACTCAGGTCATGATCCCAGAGTCCTGGGATCGAGCCCCACATCGGGCTCTCTGCTCGGCGGGGAGCCTGCTTCTCCCGCTACCATTCCCTCTGCTTGTGTTCCCTCTCTCACTGTGTTTCTCTCTGTCAAATAAATAAAATCTTTAAAAAAAAAAAAATCAAGTAAAAGACAGTTTTCGTGAGAGATAAACCAGAGTTTGGTGGGGGAGGGGCTTACACGGGTAAAGATTTCAAAGCTGACATCCCCAAAACATAATTGATGAATGAAAAGTACTAAAGGGGGAAAAGAAAGAAGTCATCCATGCTACAACCAGGAAAGAATAAATTAATGTTTAAGGCTTTAGAAAAGCATTACATATAAATAAAGCCTTTTAGATGGAAGTAGGAAAAAATTCCAGTCTTTAAATTTGTGTATCCTTCTGCAGGGAGCTCTTTAGTCTGGCAGAAACCAAGTAGAAAAACCTCAAACCTGGGGGAACAAGAAAATGTGAGATAGGAAGGTCAAAGCTATAGGTGTGGAGTTCAGTTTTTAGGTAGATTACCATTCCTCCATGACAGGCTTCACCTTGAGCCAGAGAGAGACAGGCCTGAGGGCATGGGTGTGAAAACTATTCCTGGAATTTAGCTTCCCTGTGTGAAGCCCAGCCCCTGAATTGTTCAAATGCACCAATGAAATGTATAGATTTAGGTAACTGCCATATAGGGAATAAGGAACTCGCGTATGTGTGTAGAGACGTGTGTAGTGACATATGTGTTTGCACACTTGTGCATAAAAATGCTGCAAAGGAGAGAGGCGGGGCTTCTCACCTTAGCACTGCACTGTGTCTTGTGTGCCGGTGGGAGCCCCAGCTAGCTGGAAATAAACCCTCCTGCTCTTGCATCCAGCCTGCCTTTTGTGGGTTCTTTTGGGAGGGTCTCGATCCAGACGCAACATAGGTTGTCTTTCTTAGTATTTATTCCCCCCACCAGAGCAAAATGGCAATGAAAGACCTTATAGAATCTAAGGACTGATGTTCCCTGGATTCTAAGCAGATGAAAACATAACAAAAGTAACACCAGAAAGATAATATTGCACCCACTGAAACAAAAACAGGATACTTAACAAATGCTAATTCAAAATGCAGTAGAAAGATTGGAATATCAGGTTAAGAAACTTGCCCAAAATGTAGAGTAAAAAAAAGCTAAGGAAAATAGAACAGTAAGAAGGAAAAAGGTGGAAGACTAGTCGAGGAGATCCAATAGCTCAAGAAAAACAATTCCAGAATAAAAGAAAAAAGGAAATGGGGGAGGAGGCGGTCACATAACTCAATATATTTCCTAAAATGGAAAAGTCATAAATTTGTTGAATATTAGGGTCCACTGAGTGCCTACCTGCCCACTTCAACTGATTTTAATATGCCCCTATTAAGCACATCATTACAAAAAAATTTTAAACGGTAGAGATAGAAAAAAAATCCTGTCACCAATCGGAAACTGGGGGCGGGTGGTGTGGATAAACAAAGAATTAGGGATTAGATAGTCTTTGGACTTCTCCACCGCAATCTGCAATCCGGAAGCCAGAAGACAATGAGGCAATGAGGCAAGTGATTTACAACCTACAATTCTATTGGAGGATGTTCTTCAGCAAAACAGGGAGGAAAATAAGAAAATGAAAGGCATGTAATAACAGAAATAGGAGTTCAATACAGAAGAAAAAACCAAAGGAATTTCTGGCATCATTGAGAAAAGCGATCCCTGGGTGACAGGTAATGGGACCCATTACCTGGGATTCAATACCTCATATTTTGCTTTGGCAAAATAACTGTCTATCTGGATACATGGAGAGCAGACCTCGAGAACTGACAGGGGACTGAATGAGTACACAGATACGATGCGCACAGAACACGAACATAAAAAGAAGGATTAAACCTTTTAAGAATTTGCAGAAGAGGAAGAGGATTCATAGAATTCTAGATAGCTCCACTATGAACAACATTAACAAGGTCATGATGGCATTAACACTAATCAAAATCATGACCTAACTGTATTAGGACAAAGAGGTACAGGATGGGAATGTGTGTATGGCATACCTTCCCCATAGGACAGCTAGAAATATTCAAAACTGATATACCAAAAAAGTACAAGTAAAGATCTTAGAGATGCAATGAGAATACTGAACAATGCCACTAAAATAACTGAAAATGTTGGTTATGGGGAGGGTAAAATGGTAGGGAGAGAAGAGCTCCTTTTCTTTTCTTTCTTTTTTTTTAAGATTTTATTTATCTATTTGACAGAGAGTTCACAAGCAGGCAGAGAGGTAGGCAGCGAGAGGGGGAAGCAGGCTCCCCGCCCAGCAGAGAGCCTGATGCAGGGCTCAATCTCAGAACCATGACTGAGATCATGACCTGAGCTGAAGGCAGAGGCTTTGACCCACTGAGCTACCCAGGCACAGTGAGCTCCTTTTCTTAAGCAAGCCTCTTAACAGCTACTTGATACTTTAAGTTACAAACATGCAGCGAAAAATAAAAGCAAGAGAAGAGAAGAGAAGAGAAGAGAAGAGAAGAGAAGAGAAGAGAAGAGAAGAGAAGAGAGAAGAGAAGAGAAACAGTATCACTGCTGACACTAAAGATTTACAACTACAACTGGCAGAAGTGCTACAACAGACAGAAAATCAAGTTGATGCCATGGAAGAGGAGCTTGAGAAAAACCACACATATTTAGAATAATAGAATTTACTAAACTGTTTAGGCAGTATGGCTATGGAGCACAGAAAGAAGAGATTCAATATAAGAATAATTGGTAGATCTGAGGACAAATGGCACATTAGTTACTTAACAATAAAAGCAAATTTTTCTTAAAAGATGTTGAAGATTTAGGGGCGCCTGGGTGGCTCAGTCGTTAAGCGTCTGCCTTCGGCCCAGGTCGTGATCCCAGAGTCCTGGGATCGAGCCCCGCATCGGGCTCTCTGCTCGGCAGGAAGCCTGCTTCTCCCGCTACCATTCCCTCTGCTTGTGCTCCCTCTCTCGCTGTGTTTCTCTCTGTCAAATAAATAAAATCTTTAAAAAAAAAAAAAAAAAAGTAAAAATACAGTCCCTGGAATCAAAGAAAATATTTGCAAATCCCAAATCTAAAAAGGAGTTAATATCCTGAATATATAAAGAACTGCTACAACTCAACAACAAAATCAAACAATCCAATTAAAAAATGAACAAAAGACTTGAACAAACATTTCTCCATATACAGATTGGCCAAAAAGCACCATGACAAGAATGTCAGCATCACCAATTGTTAGGGACATGCACATCAAAACCACAATGAGATAGCACCTCACCATTAGAATGGTTGCTATCAAAAAAAAGCAGAAAATAAGTATTGGTAGGGATGTGAAGAATTCGGAACCTTTATTTTACTGCTGGTGGCATTTTATGTACCACTGGTAACACGGCTCAGCTCCTATCGAAAACAGGATGGGGGTTCCTCAAAAAGTTAAGAATGGAATCACTGTATGACCCAGCAATTCCACTTCTGGAAATATAACCAAAAGAACTGAAAGCAGGGTCTCAAAAGAGGTATCTGTACACCCACGTTCCTTCCAGCATCATTCACAATAGCCAAAAAGTAAAAGCAACTCAAGTGCCCATCAGCAAGTGAATGGAGCAATGATATGGTACACAAATACGAGCGAGTATTACTCAGCCATAAAAAGGAAGAATATTCTGACACATATTACAATATGGATAAACCTTGAGGGCATTATGCTAAGTGAAATAAGCCAGTAACGAAAAGACAACCCCTTTGTAATTCCACTCATATGAGGTACCTAAAGTAGTCAAATTCGCAGAGACAGAAAGTGGAAGGACAGTTGGCAGGGGCTGTGGGGAGGAGGAAATGGGGAGCTTTTGTTTAAACTATATTTAACCAAATAGAGTTTAATGCTATAGCATTTCAGTTTGGTCAGATGAAGAGTTCTAGAGATCTGTGGACCAACAATGTGAATATACTTAACACTACTTAAACTTGAAAATGGTTAAGACAGCAAATTTTATCTTATGTATCTGCTACCACAATTAAAAGGTAGAAAACAGAGAGCTCTCGCCACCTTCCAGGAAAAATATGGGGTAAATGACCTGCAACTGAAACACAGGTCTGTTAAGTTACTAAACTGTAAGGGTTAAAAGAATTCCCATTAAAATAAAAATCAAGTCGGGGGGAAAATTGGAGCTGTACATAGCCACCGTCATCCTGACCACAACAAATAAGATCGGAGCAAATTTCATGATTTTGTCAGAAATATGGAATGACTCAGAAAGTATACGTTCACCCAAACTGTCATTTCCTTGCAATAGCAAGAACAAGGCACGTTTATTAAATATAATTGGGATATATTTCACCCTGAAAAACCCACTCAATGGCACAATGCAACTGATGACATGATAAATCAAATAAGATGCTGAAGAGAGCCTCAGCATGGGCAGCCTTTAAAGGAAACACAGAATACCTGTGATCCTAACAGGACCCAAAAATGCAGTTATTATAACTATTAAAAGCTATATAACTGAAATGCATATAACTGTAGTCGACTAAGAGAAAAACACCATCAGGGCACCTGGGGGGGCTCAATGAGTTAAGCATCTGACTCTTGGTGGCGGCTCAGGTCATGATCTCAGGGTCGCAAGATCGAGCTTCACATTGGGCTCTGCGCAAGTCTGCTTATCCCTCTCCCTCTGCACCCAACTCCCTCTGCTCGCTCTCTCCAAAAGAAATAATTTAAAAAAAAAAAAAAAAATCCTTCAGAAAATTGCCAGAAAAAGGAAAACATTCCTCACCTTTTGAGAGTTGATCAATATTCTTTCATTTCTAATGTCAATAAAAGGAGAATTTCAGGCTCAAAGAGCCAATAAATGGAGAATAAACGGATGACTAATGGTCCGTGGTGCATTTTTTTAGCTCAGTTTCCTAGCCTTACCACTGCTTTCCATAAAACCAGTGAAGCAAATGGTCCAGCCGGGCTGAAGAAAGCTGGGATCACTCTCAGGGTCCATTTGCTCCCCATGCAGAGTTAGAACAAAGAAATCAGAAAAGCACTTAAGAAACCAAATCATTTCCTCATGTTTTGTTTTAAAATACCATCCCTACCTGTGGCGGCAGAAACTTTTCCTCTCTCCTTCAAAGTATTAGGCCCAAGATCTTGCTTCAATATATTCACTGAAGACAATCTGTTTCATGTTCTTAAATCTTTTCTTTTCCTACATATCGGGTCAGTTTTTCCATTTGCTTCTCCAGCTTTTTGATCAGACCTTTCATTCCACACTTGGCCTAAAAGTCTAAAAGTCTGTCATTCTTTCCACATGGCCCTTGGCGGCCGCAGTCCTCGGAAGGGACACACGTGGCCTGCAGAAGGGAAATGAAAGCACCATCATCGCCCCTCTTACCCTGCATCTTATCTGTTCAGAGTCCAATAGTCTACAGATGGAAGAAACTGGCCCCAAATGATCTGAAGACACTCACTGTTGTGATTTCAAAGAGGGCGCTGACAGGCATACCGTTTTCACTTTTGAACAGTGCTCTTGACGGGGAGAGATACTATCCTGAAATGTACCGAAATAACCAGGAATACCAAAATACTTTCACTACCAAATACTTTCACTACCAAAGCGAAAGATGTGTTGGCCATCCTGTTTGTAGTCTCAAACTCAAGCTAGTTCGTGTTATATTGCTTAGGAAATGGGGCAGGGGGTTGTGCTTTAGTAAGAGTAGATCAGGAATGGGCTAGAATTGCAGCTTTCAGAGTTAGAGAAAAATGAACAAGTGAGTGTGCACAATCACAAAGGGGAGAAGAGAAGGGATAGGGATGAAGGAAGAAAAGTCAACTGAAGGACTGAGAATCCTCTTGAAAAGTAGGACAATTCTCCCTTTGAATAAGAGACAGACTCACTACTGCCCTGTTTCTACTGCCCAAGCACCACAATGTCTAAGCTCTTGGATCTTCTTGGCATCTCATGCCATGACCCTCAGCCATTTGCATAGGAACCCAGAGCTCTGCAAAGGCCAAGGGGACTTAGGAAGTGTATCTATGGGAAAGAAGTACCCTGAAGCATAGCATGGATAAATTTTACTGAGGAATGTTTAGGGAGGGAGCCTCTGAGCCATGCTGGAGTATTTGCAGCCCCTCAATTTCAAGACAAGGAGAATTACAGCCTCTATAACCAAGCCTTGGGCCAAGCTGGACTCTGCCAAACACAGCCACTGGAACAGATGGAAAATATTTCCTTCTGAAAGCAAGTGCATGTTTCTAAAGTCAGAATTCCCAAATGGCCTACAACTGAAGGAATATGAACATGCATATTCATGTTAATGGAGGTGAGGGGAAGGGAAAAGGGGAAGAAACGAGAGTAAATGGGAGGGGGAGCAAAGTATTCAAATAGCTGGTCAGAATATAGAAGTCCATAGCTGTGTAAGAACAGTGATTCAGCCCAGAGTACCAGTTTGTAACAGCAAAGGGTCCCATTAACAAAGGCATCTAGGGGGGCGCCTGGGTGGCTCAGTCGTTAAGCGTCTGCCTTCCGCCCAGGTCAGATCCCAGGGGCCTGGGATCAAGCCCCGCATTGGGCTCTCTGCTCTGCAGGAAGCCTGCTTCTCCTGCTACCATTCCCTCTGCTTGTGTTCCCTCTCTCGCTGTGTTTCTCTCTGTCAAATAAATAAAAATCTTAAAAAAAAAAAAACAAAAAAACAAAGGCATCTAGGAATTTATACTGTGTAAAGAATTAATACTAAGAGCAAAGATTTTGCTATAAGAATGCTTGATGCATTATCATGTATGACTTTTAGAAATTTAGGCAAATTTTAGAAACAATCTAAACCTCCAAGAGTACAATACTTGGCAAATTGAGTTATTAAAACTGTTTATATACAACTTAATTTTATATAATAAAAATTTATATAATTTTTATACAATAAAAATTAAATTATATTGAAATTGTGTATCTAGACATGCCATTTGGAAAAACATACAAAGATGATACATACATATTTACTAAGCCCTGAAATGGTACATGGTATCACTCAGAATATCTTGTTTTGCCAGAAAGACAGCACTCAAAGAATAATAGGGACATGTTAAAAGAGCAGGGAAATTAGCTTGAAGGGCATTCCCTTTGCCTAAGATAAAAATTTTTAATCTTCAAAATAAATGACAGTAACAGCTTTAGAACCTTTTAAATAGAAATCGCGAAGTTCATTTTAATGTAAATAAACTAATAAAAGTTTGGCAAGAAATGGGATATTTACATAGACCCAAAAACTCTCCCACATAATTCATATACATTACAAAGGGAAATCAGTAGCTTTACAATGGAGAAGTCTGGAAGACACTACCTTAATCATGTCTTGAGAGTAAACATCATGGGAAATTGTAACAAACTGACCCTGTGTGCCACCTGAGAGGATGTGAAGAACACAGCCTCACTTCTGTGATATTCCTGCCCAATGTTCAAAATCTGAATTTAATCAAAGGAAACATGAGCCAAACTCAAATTGAGGGACGTTCTGCAAGATAATTTTCCTATAATCTTTAAAATCTTTTTTTTTTTTTTTAAGATTTTATTTATTTATTTGACACAGAGAGAGAGAGATTACAAGTAGGCAGAGAGGCAGGCAGAGAGAGGGGGAAGCAGGCTCCCTGCTGAGCAGAGAGCCTGATGTGGGGCTCGATCCCAGGACCCTGAGATCATGACCTGAGCCCAAGGCAGAGGCTTTAACCCACTGAGCCACCCAGGCGCCCCTCTATAATCTTTAATTCTAAGTTTTACCTATTGAAGTAATCTCTACACTCAACGTAGTGCTCGTACTCATGACCCTGAGATTAAGAGTCATGGGCTCTTCTGACGGAGCCAGCCATCCTATAATCTTTAAAAGATCAGATCATAAAAGGGGGAAAAACACTGAGAAACTGTTCCCTATTAAAGAAGACAAGAGGGGCGCCTGGGTGGCTCAGTCATTGAGCGTCTGCCTTCGGCTCAGGTCATGATCCCAGGGTCCTGGGATCAAGCCCCGCATCGGGCTCCCTGCTCCGCAGGAAGCCTGCTTCTCCCGCTACCATTCCCTCTGCTTGTGTTCCCTCTCTCACTGTGTTTCTCTCTGTTAAATAAATAAAATCTTAAAAAAAAAAAAAAAAAGAAGACAAGACACATAACAAATGAATACAGTGTGAGATTCTGGACTGGATCCTTTGCTATAAAGGGATTATTAAAATAACTTGGGGAAAAAAAAATAACTTGGGGAAAGTTCAGGAGGATCTGAAAATTAGATGCAATAATGACGCTCATCTTCTAATTTGGACGGTGGCTTTGTGACTATGTGAAGAACGTCCTTGTATATGGGAAACAGATTCTGTAGTATTTGAGGGTGTCAACATCAGGTCAGTAAGCCACTTCTAAGTGACTCGGTGAGATAAAAGGTCCCATCATACTTTTGTACTCTACTCGCAACTTTTCTGTAAGTCTGAAAGACAAGGGAGAGGTGCAGGATGAGGAGGAGAGAAGCACGGGTAGCAGAAGACCCACCATCCAAGAGAAAATGTGTTTAATTGGAAAGGAGTGTTCATATGTCACCATTTAAAACATATGAATACACAGACCCGAGAATAAATTGAATTTTACAAAATTTAAATTGGTTAGGAGTTACTGTTACAAATTACATGACTACCGCAGACACACATGCGCCCGATTGTAGAGAAGACAGGAAAAGAGGTCTCATACAAATGGCTGCATATAAGAGGCGTGTTGCCAAAAGTCAAATCGGTCTTTTGAAAAAGGAGAAAAGTCTGGACCTGGGCACACAGTGCAGGCAGCATCACACCACCAAGTTTTGCTTTAGTTTCAAAGCTAAAGAAGTATTATAGCACCAAAGAGATACATTTCTATGTACACAAAACAAAGGAAAAGGCAGATGCCCCAACAATGTGGTCTTAAGACATCTTTGGTTTCCAGGCTATGGGGGAAATGTGACAAGGTACCACGTTCTTTGAAGAGGGTGGATTATGAAATTTCTTCTGCCTACCAGTGAGAATAATCTCTTCCAGATGTTGTTTGGCTCCCAATGTGCTATTTAAAAATATGAACGTTTTATTTATTTTTGAAGTTCAAGAGCCAAGAAATCTAGTTTCCTTCACAAATCTCTAATTAAACCGAGATGAGTTACCTAAAAAAAAAAAAAAAAAAAAGAATCCCGTTCATCCTAAGTCTAGACTTAGACATCCTGGCCAACGTTTTGAGGAGGAAAAAAATAATACCTGTTGAATACAATTCTAGTTATCTTCCTTGCCCTGGGAACAATGAGGCACTTAATTTAATTTCCTTTCCCACTCTCAACATCCACCCCTGTTCATCAGTGAAGTCCCTCCTGGCAATCTCTCTTGAAAACAGACTTCCTTAGAACAATAAGTATGGAGGGATATCTAAAGAACACTAGGATTGTGAGACAGCATGAATTATTCCCAGCTGGGCAGAGGATATGTAAATACCATCAGTTCCTGAGAATTCGCATACATGCTTTTGCCAACTTGAAAAGTCAGTAAGGCATGGCTGGCCTCGGTCATTAGCATAACAATTTCACGAGTAACATTTTACAACATTATCATCCCTGCTGAAGAAATTAGGAACGTGGAGCAAAGGGAATTAAAGGACTCTCCTTAGTTCGCGAAGATTGAGTAACTATGAAAACAAACAAACAAAAAGGGGCCCCTCCCGAACTTATGTGAATGGTATTCTAAGTCTCGTTTTCCTGCTATAAAAGGATTTTAAATGTGACAGTGGTTATCTTTTTAAATTATTGTTGAAGCTGTTTATCAGGAAAGCAGCAGAAAAGGGAAAGGCAACGAAGCCTTTTTACAAACTGCAAAGAGATAATAAAACCACCAAGTAGCCACAGAACCCCCTCTGCCTGAGACATGACCTAAAAACCAGCTGGAGACCCAAAAACAGCTGTGAGACACTACTTTAAAGACTTCTGACCATCTAATCATCAGTCTGAAAAATGTTGTCCTACTTGTCCAGAAAAATCACAGGGGGAAATCCAAATTATGTAAAGAATGGAGAGTGTTCTACAGAAAAACATCTCGCTAGTGTGAAAAGATATTATATGGCCAAGTCCAAGAGAAGAGAAAGCATGATAAAATTAAAAAGGGAATTCTGGTAGAAAAGGAATTGGAAAAAGTTTTGCTCAACGGATGTTACCTGAAAAATCTGGAAGAAGGAAAAACCCCCAACCACACTCAGTGGCAGAGTTTCTACCTGACCAAGGGTTTCCTGGGGCCTAAAAAAGGAAGGAGTGTGCTGTAGCGCCGGGGTTCATGTGGTTGCTGTTTCAAGCCAAGTCATGGAGATAAAGTAAGCAGGCAACAGATCTATAAATCCTTTGTGTTCCCAGATTCCTTCATTTTGCACTACTATGGTGCTGGGTTCCAAGAAACTGAATGTGGTGTGCTCAGTCCACAGCCAAGAAGCAGGTCCAGAGGCAAGAGGAACCAGTCACCTCTCTGAAGAGCCATCCCCATCTGGGTGGTGGCTGTGGAGGTGACCAGGATGACAAGCGAGGGCTCTTCTCCTGCTGGGACCTGATGGTTTCGTTTTGGAGCCTGATCTCAGATCCATGTTACATGAACTCCTCTCAGCTGGAGTTCAGAGCACCACACTGATTTCTTTTGGCCCCAATCCTGCATTGCAGCTGTTTGTACTTATTTGAGGTACGGTGTATTTTGAAACAAAATGAAGCAGATTTCCCCTACTGCCTAGGTCAGTGCCTGGTAATAGAAAACATTAACTCTTTCACGACCAGCATACTGACAACTGTAGTATGTCCGTTATACGCAAGAAGACACAGAGGAGACAGGGATACGCAGCTGGGAGAGGTTCTCCAAATAAGCTTATTTCAAAGCAAAGGACAGATATTCCATCATTTACATAGTTTCTGGGCCCCATCCATCTCCAGTTTCAGCCAGCTTACAGGTTTTAAAAGAACAAGAGTTATGAGTTTGAACGATTATATGCCAACAAACTGGACAATCTAGAAGAAACAGATAAATTCCTAGAAACATACAACCTACCAAGACTGAATCATAAAGAAATAGAAGATTTGAACAGATCAAACACAAATAAGGAGATAGAAACACTAATCAAAACCCTCCCATCAGGGGCGCCTGGGTGGCTCAGTGGGTTTAAAGCCTCTGCCTTTAGCTCAGGTCATGATCCCAGAGATCTGAGATCAAGCCCCATGTTGGGCTCCCTGCTCAGTGGGGAGCCTGCTTCTCCCTTTCCCTCTGCCTGCTGCTTATTCCTGCTTGTGCTCTCTGTCAAATAAGTAAATAAAATCTTAAAGAAAGAAAAAAACAACACAGGTACAAAAATTCTCAAAATTTCAGCAAACCAAATTCAATAGCACATGAAAAGGATCATACACCAATGACAAGTGTGATTTAACACTGGGGTGCAAGGGTGGTTCAACATACACAAATCAAGAAGCATGATACGATCACATTAATAAAGGGTAAAAATCTTATCCTCTCAACAGATGCAGAAAAAGCATTAAACAAAATCTGACATCTGTTCATAATAAAAACTCTCAACAAATTGGGACTAGAAGGAACATACCTCAAAATAATAAAGGCCACATATGACAAACTCACAACTAACATTATGTTCAACAGTGAAACGTTAAAAGCTTTCCCACTAATATCAGGAATGAGGCAAAGATGGCCACTCTCACCACTCCTATACTTAGTATTGGAAGTTCTAACCAAAGCAATTAGCAAAAAAATAAAAGGCTTCCAAATAAGAAAGGAAGAAAAGTTGTCTCTCTTTGCAGATGACATGATCTTATACATAGAAAATCTCAAAGACTCCACCAAAAAAACAGAATAAATTCAACAAAATTGCAGGATATAAAATCGATATACAATAATCATTTCTTTCTACACACTAACAATCAACTACCTGAAAAAGAAATAAAACAATCCTATTTACAATGGCATCAAAACAATAAAATGCTTAAGAATAATGATGAAGGTATAAAGAACTGTACGCTGAAAATTAGTAGACTGGTGAAAAAGTGGAAGACACAAATGGAAGATACGTGCATTCATGAGTAAGAATATTGTTAAAATGTCCATATTGCCAAAAGCCATCTATCAATTCAAAGCATTCTCTATCAATATTCCAAGGGCATTTTTAGTAGCAATAGAAAAAAAAAAAAATCCTAAAATTCATATGGAACTACAAAAGACCTTAAATAGCCACTGTTCCTGAGAAAGAACAGGAAACCTAGAAGTACCAAAATTCCTGGTTTCAAACTTTTATTACAGGCTATAACAATCAAAACAATATGGTATTCACATAAAAACAAACACATAGCACGGTGTGTGACACACAACTAATAAATCATTGAACACTACATCAAAAATTAATGATGTGCTATAGTTTGGCTACTCGAACATAATTAAAAAAACACAAACAACTGAAATAGAACTGAGGATTGAGAAATAATACCAACATATATGATCAACTAATATTTGACAAGGGAGCTAAGGATACTCAATGGGGGAAAAGACAATCTTTCCCACAAATGGTGCTGAGAAAACTGGATATTCACATGCAAAAAAGAATGAAACTATAACCCTTCTACTACTCACAGAAATTAACTCAAAATGAATTAAAGATTTAAGTATAATATCAAAACTATAAAACTACTAGAAGAAACATAACAATGTCCTTGACATTGGCCTTGGCAACAATTTTTTGAATGTGACACCAAAAGACAAACAACAAAAGCCAAAATAATTAAGTGGGACTATAATGTACTAAAAAGTCTCTGCACAGCAAAAGAGATAATCAACAAAATGAAAAGGCACCTACAGAATGGGAGGGAAAAAATGCAAACCATCTATCTGATAAGGGATTAGTATCTGAAATATGTAAGGAACTCATACAACTCAATAGCAAAAAAAAAAAAAAAAAAAGTGATTTTAAAAATGGGCAAGGGTCTTGAATAGACATTTTCCCAAAGACATACAAATGGCCAATGGGTACATGAAAAGATTCTTAACATCATTAATTATCAGGGAAATACAAATCAAAACCACAATGAGATGTCACCTCAAACCAGCAAGAATAGCTATTTTCAAAAAGACGAGAGAGAACAAGTGTTGGTGAGGTGGTGGAGAAAAGGGAATCCTTGTGCACCTTTGGTGGAAATGTAAAGTGGTGCAGCCACTGTGGAAAACAGAATGGAGGTTTCTCAATTAGAACTACCATATGATCTAGCAATCCCACTTCTGGACTCCATAACCAAAGAAAATGAATCATTATCTCAAAGAAATACCTGCACTCCTACTTTTATTGCATCATTAACAATAGAAAAAACATGGAAACAACCTAACTGTCCATGGACAGATGAATGGCTAAAGGAAATGTGTATATATATATATACAATGAAATATTACTTAGCCATAAGAAGGAGAAATCCTGCCTTTTGTGACATTGATAGACCTCCTGAGGGTATTATGCTAAGTGAAGTCAGTCAGACAGAGAAAGACAAATATTGTATGCCCTCACTTGTACATGAAATCTAAAAAAGCAAACTCATAGAAATAGTGAGTAGAATAGTGGTTGCCAGGAGCAAGGGAGTGGAGGAAATGGGGAGATGCTGGTCAAAGGGTACAAAATTCCAGCAATAAAATGAGTAAGTCTTGGGCTCTGTACAGCACGGTGACTGTAACTTTCTGTATTATACACTTTAAAGATATTAAGAGAATAGATATTAAATGTCATGACCACCAAAAAAAAAAAAGTAATTATATGACATAATGGTTATGTTAACTAACCTTATTATGATCATTTTGCAACATATACCTGCAAATATACCATGTTGTACATCTTAAACTTAAATGGTGTTATAGATCAATATCTCAATAAAGCTGGGGGAAATAAGACTCATGGATAAAAGTGAATAAGGGAAATAGGTATTTCTAAGTAGAGCGCAAAATTTTACCGAGCTCTCTGGTAACTAAAGCAAAAGAGAAAATGAAGAGCTGCATATTAACTATCAGGAGAGAGAGATTATGTTCTACTAAATCTAAGTGAGAGTCATCATGTGGTACAAAACAGAAAGAAATACCAATATGGCCATTTCTTCTCTACCAACCCTCAATGAAAGCAGAAGACAAAAATCCATGGTTCTTAGGATATTTGCAAATGACATATCCAATAAAGGGTTCTTAGGAAGGAGCTTTTGCATTATTCAATAAAGACTAATTGAAACTCCACGGGTGAGTGATGAAAAGATCTGAGTTCAGGTGTTGCCATTTATAAATCCTAGACAAGAACAAACAGTGAAGCTGCTAAGGGCATGTTATTTTTTTTTTTTAAGATTTTATTTATTTATTTGACAAAGAGAGATCAGAAGCAGGCAGAGAGGCAGGCAGAGAGAGGGGGAAGCAGGCTCCCCGCTGAGCGGAGAGCGTGATGCGGGGCTCGATCCCAGGACCCCGAGACCACGACCCGAGCCTAGGGCAGAGGCCCCAACCCACTGAGCCATCCAGGCACCTCAAGGGCATGTTATTTTTGAGCAGGACTCAATCCCAGTGTGTGTCCACAAGAATAAGAGAGCTGCAAATGTCCCCACCACACCATTATATGAACTGACCTATGGCATGAAGAGATTTAATGCTGTCCATCTGAACAGTGAAAGGTGTCTGCCAAAAACAACAGTTTTCATGTGGACAAAGTCAATAGTAAGCTCTCCTTTAAGAAAAGGACCAGCCAACATGTCTGAGGCATCTTAAATTCATTTCCTGGTCATGAGCACAAGATCATACCACTGCAAAGGAAATAGTTGGTTCACAGAAAGGTTTAAGTTATTAATCATAAATTTAAAAGAAGGCAGAGGGATGTGGACACAGATAGGTTTTAGATCACTTGGAAATGGAATTTGATCCATCTAAAGATAATTCCTATATACTACATGATTCTCAGAGTGGCTCTATCAACCCCTTTAAATACTGAAGTCTAGTGGATGGAACTGGAGGGTATTACACTAAGTGAAATAAGTCGATCAGAGAAAGAAAATTATCATATGATCTCTCTGATATGAGGAATTTGAGAGGCAAGGTTGGGGGTCGTGGGAGGCGGGGAGGGAAAAAATGAAACAACATGGGATCGGGAGGGAGACAAACCATAAGAGACTCTCAATCTCAAGAAACAAACTGAGGGTTGTTGGAGGGTAGGTAGGGAGGTAGGGATAGGGTGGCTGGGTTATGGACACTGGGGAGGGTATGTGCTATGGTAAGTGCTGTGAAATGTGTAAGCCTGATGATTCACAGACCTGTACCCCTGGGACAAATAATACATTATATGTTAATTTAAAAAATAGAAAAGAATACATACATACATATATACATACTGAAATCTAAAATCTGAGATCAATCAGTTCAACCTAAGAACCATTTCATTAGGATCAAAAGCTTTGGTTAAGTCAATAAATCATGCAAGTGGTCATAAATGGACTTCTGAATAAAGATGACATCAACTCCTTGATACATCTCCCAACTCCTTGATGTGTCTCCACCCAATTTCCAGTTAAAAATACAAGCAAAAACCTCAACGTGGCCTCAAAACCAAGAAAAACAGCCTACCATCACTACTAATACTAACCCCCCCCGCACCCCCCCAGCAGTGATATCTATTAAGTACAGGTTATTATCAGAATGGGCCCCACTCTGAGCGAGGAGACTTCTTTGGCGCATGGGGCCAGGGTTTTCTCCATGTCAGTAGTCAAGGTACAGACCTTCCTGGGCAGGAACAGTGAAGGTGGGGCTGAGTTAAAACCAATGAATGTCCACTGAATGCTTTGTTTGCTGAAAAAGAACAACTAAAAGTGAGAAGGCGAAGACCTCCTCCACTCTACCTCCTTTTCCAGAATAAAGAGGCGGTACCAAAGATAACAGCAGGGAACAGCCCTGTACAGCACAGCTCTGCTTTCTGAAATAACCATGTAGCATCCACTATTTCCCCTTTTCTCCCACTGCCCTCGGGAATCCTGGGCAAGGAACCTTTTTCCTTAAGCCAGTAGGTGCAATAAAGAATCCACAGGCAGGTTCAGGGCCTCCTGAATATGGGAGAACGCAAGTCTATTCTTTTTTTTTTTTTTCACTAAAGAAAAATAGTAAGAATAGTAAGAAATTTTTAAAATTTCTTTGTTAGAAAACAACAGGAAGGTTAAAAGAAAAATTGTCATCTGGAAAAGTATTGGCAACATTTTAAAGTTTCATATCCCTAACAGATAAAGAGCTCCTAAAATTCAATTTTTAAATGGCTAATTTTCTCAAAAAATTGATAAGAATAAGCAATTAACATGTATACATGTATAAGAAAAGAAATACAGATGTTTCACAGCATAAGAAAAAGTTTAATTTTACCAGTAATCGAAGAAATGCGGATGACAGAAGTAGCAAGATAAAATTTTTACCCACCTACCTGACAAAACCAACATTAAATGATAAATTAACATCCATCAATAACCATACTGCTGGGGGTGATATAATTTGCCAAAACGTTCCTAGAGGATAGTACATGTCAAAAGCCTCAAAAACATATAAAAAGTATAAGTTTTTTGAATCACAAATCCCCTTCCAGAAAATTTTCCTCCCCAAAGTATATAAATGAAATCATTTGTAACTTTCATTTGTGCATTATATTGAGCATCCACCAGGTTCTGAGTATTGTAACTAAGGGGTGAGACACAGGAGTAAATGGGAAAGATACCACAATCCCTACCCTCAGAGAGTTTATGTCCTCATAGGAAACACAGGCAGTAAATAAGGAATCAAATAAATAAATGATTGCAAGTCTATTCTAAAGAGATCTGGGTACAGGAAGAATTCTAACATGATGAGTTTATCTATCACTACACCCGGGTCTCTTATACTGATTTGTAACTCGGGAAAGAATGGGCCCCACTCTGAGTTGGCACATGGGGTCAGGGTTTTCTTCATGTCAGCAGTCAAGGTACAGACCTTCCTGGGCAGGAATCATCCTTGCCAATGGTGCCATTTGCTCACTGGGCCAAGAGCACGTGGCAGAGTGGGAGGGGCAGGGCTGGAATCCAGCAAGCACCGCGCCACTCACCCGGAGCTGTGCCTGCCCAAAAGAAAAAGTCTTCTGAAACCAGCGGAGCTAAACAGCTAGTAACAGGGGCTGGTTTTCAGTCTGAAGTCAGGGCCTGCACTGTCCAATACGATGGTCACGAGTCATAGGTGGATGGTGCAAAAATAGAACATTTCCATCACTGCAAAAATTTCTATTGGACAGTGCTGGTATGCTGTCCACAGAAACTGTGAAGTGGAGAAGAGCTCTGTTACTTTCTAATTGTAATGGAAGTAGGATTATTCTCTTCGACAAAATGTAGTTTCCAGAGAGTTCTGTCATTTTGGAGTCAGAATGAAATCTAGTTACAATAACGTATACGTTAAGATGGTGATAAGCTCATAGTTGATTAACGATTTCTGTTCATTGTGTTTCCTAATTTTTCAAATACATGGAAACACTGAGCTGTCCTAAGTAAATCCCTTAAAAGGAATATGGTTCTAGTTACATACATACATAGTTACATATTGTAAAATTCCCTTGAGCAATCAATTTTTGAACTTATTAGTCTAAGCCACCCCTCACCGCACACTATACAGTAAATCACTGTAGTACTAGAGTATGTGTTGTAGCTATTTTAAGGCAAAATACACTTATTTTTACCAGACAATATTCATTGTGTGTCAAAGTTAAACAAAACCAGAATATATTTCAGAAAGATCTTTTAAAATGGAGGGGCACCTGGGTGGCTCAGTGGGTTAAAACCTCTGCCTTTGGCTCGGGTCATGATCTCAGGGTCCTGGGATGGAGCACCGCATCAGGCTTTCTGCTCTGTGGGGAGCCTGCTTCCCCATCTCTCTCTGCCTGCCTCTCTGCCCATTTGTGATCTCTCTCTGTCAAATAAATAAATAAAATCTTAAAAAAAATAAAATAAATAAAATGGAAAGAAGTGTCACACAGTGTCAACTAATAACAGTGAGATTAGTGAGAATACTGAGGATAAACGCAAATCAATATTCCATCAGCTTTTGAGAGCTTAATCGGTGGGCATCCTCTTATCCCTAATCAAAGTTAAATAAACCAGAGGATCTAAAGCCATAAATACAGACAGGATTTTTCCTGCCAAGGGTAATAGAACAAAGCAATTCAAGTTGTCAATAAAAGAGGAATATAAGGACCATGCTCTAGAATGACATGTCCACCCAAAGTCTAAAGCACTAGGGGTGTGTGAGTTCTCTTTCAAATATAGTAGTGCTGGTGACAGGAAGCCTAATTTGCATACCCAGATCAAAAACTCTAGAAATCCAAGTAGTTCATTGAGAGCCCATTTAGAAGTGGAATCCTTAGTTCCCATGGAATCAATAGGAAAGTATTTAAACCACAGAGATTCATCCTCAAACAGAGGAGGACAGACTACGGCTGCCCCAATCCCTAAAGTGTAGTGGGCAAGCCAGAATGCTCCAAGGTAGAAGAGAGTTCACAGGTGCACACTCACATCTCAAGGGCTAATTTATATCTTCGTTATCCCCCAACACCTCTGACTGTACTTCAGCTTCTCTTGCCTCACAGAAGCAAGAATGTAATGGAAACCAGAATTAGGCTAAGCAATAATCCAAAAGTAACTATTTACATGTACCTGTGAACATTGTGCCAACTGTTGCTTTTATATAGTGTTCTTATATTGTTAGTCATGTCAAAGTCCCATTAATGATTCCAATAAAGTTTATCCCAAGTCAGACTTAGGAGGAAATGGCCAACTCATTGTCCCATGAAGACATATAATCAAGGCTCTATCATAGACCCAGCAGACAGCTGACATAGTTCTTTGTGCCCATAAACATTTGTAAAGTGTATGCCTTGAAAACTTCCATCTTCCAATGATAGTAAGTCACCAATTTTGGTCAACACTGACTCTGTAAGACATTTCTCCCCATCCATCCTAGTCCTCAAATGGCCATATCTAGTTTTGAACTAAAGTTTGCTTCACTCTTATTCCCTCTTCTGTAGCTTCAGCTTTGTTCTCTCCTCCATTCCCAGCCCTCAGAATAAAAACATACTATAATCCTTATTTTTTAACAGAAAAATACTCCCTTGACCCCAGCTACTACTTCTTTCTCTCCCCCCACTTTGTTCCTTCCCTTCACCACCCTCTCTCTTTAAGAACACTGAAGTAACAGATTGTATTCTTTGCTTTTGCATCCTTCTATGACGTACCACAGTTTGTGCCCTCACCAACTCAAAATTTTGAGAAAAGATCACTTTCCTCTAAATAAAGACATTTTTCTGTCTTCATTTTACTTGACCCTTTAGTAGTATTTTACACTGTCAATCGCTGTCTTTTTAAACTGGCCCTCCTCATGACACCATACTCCCTTGCTTCTTAACTAACTTTCTGACAGCTCTCTTTCAGCCATCTTTGCAAGATCCTCTTCCTCTCCTGATCTGGAAATGCTGGTGTGCCCGAGTTCTGTTTGGCCCTTGTCTCTTCTCCTGCTCACTCTTCTTAGACCAGCTTATTCATACCAATGGGCCCCACAGACATTTGCAGGCTGATGCTTCTTAACCACGCATCCCCATTCCAGAACACTCTCCCACACTCCAGCTGGCTATATATAATTTAAAGACTTCAAATTAAAAAATTTTCCAAATCCACTTATTATTTTCCTACTTTGAACATGCCACTAAATCCTATTGACAACACTTTCCAATAGATTCTAACCCTCTCTCTCTCCTCCAGTGCCCACTGTCACTTACCTATTTCAGGATATTTCCCCAGGACAAATCCAAGAATCTCTATCACTAATCTTACTGCACTTCTCTGCCCCTCTCCAACTTAACCTGCCATAGTAGGTTCGGATCTATCTGAAAAGCTCATGGAAATCCTTTTAACCGTTAAGAACTGGGACAAAGGAGACAAATTTAGATTCATCTGCATACTCCACAAGACCTCTCACGATCTGGCCTCTGCCTCAGGCACAAGCAAGTCTTCCATTATTTACCAACAAAACTACTTGAAATTCCTAGAACCCTATTATTTTAAGCCCCTTCATATCTATTTTCATGGATTA
This sequence comes from Procyon lotor, assembly GCA_028646535.1. Classification (NCBI taxonomy): domain Eukaryota; kingdom Metazoa; phylum Chordata; class Mammalia; order Carnivora; family Procyonidae; genus Procyon; species Procyon lotor. The sequence continues at coordinate 59,110,773 of CM053615.1, forward strand.
AAATGCCCTCTTCCACTACCGATACGCAAAGTAAGCTCCTCTTTATCTCTCATTATCAAGTCTCAGCAGTCTCCTTCTTAGTCACACACACCAACAGACATACTACGGCCAGCAGAGAGTTGGTGCACCGTCATCTCTGCACCTTGCACACAAGAGATAACAGTCATCGCACTAAACTATTTATGACACAGCTGCTGGACTCTGTGCTCCTTACGGACACAATCAGCACCATAATCATCTTATTATACTAATTCCCAGTGTACATGACACACAGTCCTCAATAAAGGCTTGTTGAACAACAAAAGGAAAAATGAATAAGGACACACAGCCATGAGGAATGAAGAATGAACTAAAGAACTGGTCTACCCCAAAGCGCAAAGTATTTAAATACTACTTAATTCTATTTCTTAGCCAGTGGATCTCCATTCATTCATTCATTCACTCATGCAACAAATATTTATTCAGCACCCATGATACACAAAAGGCCATACCACACAAGAAACACAGTGCTGGTAACAGAATCTTCTCAGCTTTCTCAAATCACTGCAAACCCTGACAACACAAGAGCCTTCCTGGTCAATCCCACACATTCCCAACTGTCACTAGGAAGATAAAGAAAAAATGTACGCAAATTGGTAGAAAGATGACCCTATGATGGGTAAGCATTATACTTAACCTTCTTCTTTAACACATCCCTAAGCTCATTCCTTCTCCCTTAACACGCTCACCTGCTTTTTTTCATCATGAATTTGGAGTTCACCATTGTCTATATAAACATCTACGTTACGAATTCCATATTATGCCAATTCTATTTCTAAAAGTTACAGCCTCAACATGAAAAACATTCCCAAATAATTTGGCTTTATCCAACCTGTACCTCGAAGCAGGTACCCAAAGACAAATCAATATGAATAAAATTTGCAGTGGTCTAAGGTGACAGACAGATCTTTATATCACATAAACAAATACATTTCCTATGAAAAATAAAGCTTTAACAGACCTAAAAGAAAACATAATAGAACACTTATATAACTGCAAGAAAGGGAAGGCTATTTTAGCATAATGCCATAGCAAAAACCACACAAGATTGATAGAACTGACTAAACATTTAAAGCTTCTTTATATTAAAAAAAAAAAAGGAAGTGCACACTGGAAAATGTTTTTCATCATAAGAAAGCCATTAATATCTTAAAAGTCTTAAAAGAATTATATACGATATACAGTTTAAACAAATAAAAATAAACCTACAAATGACCATCCTAAGAGAAAAAACAATTGATAAACATGAAATGAAGATTTATAAGAGAAATGCAAATGGTCCTCATTGAGCATAATAAAATGTTATAATTCACCTTTCACAGAAATGGTCAAAGAACACTCAGTGTTAATTAAGTATGGCACTTTCAAATACTGTGATCACAAGTTTCAATATGGAACAATCATCCTGATCCTTCAGGAGGACTCTAGCAACGTCTATCAAAAACCAAACAAGCATACTCTTTGACCTAGCAATTCTGCCTCAAGATATTTATCCTGGGGAAATAATCAGTGCCCTAAGCTAAGACAACTATATGAGGACATCCATTACAACACTGTAACAGAGACATTGAAAGCAACCTTAAGGTTCCAAGGAAGGGGATTATTTAAGTGAAAACCATATTCGAAGGATGACATGTTACAATTAAACATGTAACAATGTTATAATTAAAAAGTTCCACTTTGGACTTCTTTGCCAGGAATACTAAGAACAAATTACCCTCAATACACTCCCAGGACAAAATTACCTAAAACTGCTGAGTATTTGTATACATATGCATAACATACACACATACACCCATACCTGCCTTCATAAATGCCTCGCCAAGCTGGCCAAAAGAGTAATGAACCTCTTGGAAAGCCAAAATGTGTTAAGAAATCAGTCAAGGTGAAAGAACACTGAACCTAGTAACCAGTTACATCCCAATCCCGCGTGACTTCTAATTTTGACTTTCACAGGCAGAAAGCAAGTAAAAAGCAGGAAGTCAAAACACTCTGCAGCAACTTGGGACATCCCACCCACGATAGGTGATTCAGGGGGAAAGATATACTGCCCTGTATCACATAGGAAGCACGTAAGGAAATGGAACTGTCTCAGACTTGAGCATAAGCAAGGAAGAGTCCCCCCTGAGAACTTACATCCAGATACACGCCCTTCATAGATGGGGGACGCTTGAATTCACACAACCTGTGTAGCCACTCAAAAGATCTCAAGCTGAACATTTAAACTGAAGCGGACAGGACCCCATAGTGCCCTCAAGGCATCCAGTAGAAGCAAGTGAGTTCTCAAGGAATTCCCAAAGAAAAAGTTCCTAGAAATGTGAGATCACACTAAAAAAAAAAAAAAATCGCAACACACACGAGGAAGCAAGAATCATTAAAAACAACAGAGTCAAACCTACAAAATCTCCAGATAATGAAATTATTTGACACAGCCTATAAAATAAAAATGTTTATGGATGCCTAGGTGGCTCAGTCAGTTAAGTGTCTCCCTTCATCTCAGGTCATGATCCCAGGGTCTTGGGATCAAGTCCCATATTGGGCTCTTTGCTCAGTGGAGAGTTGGTTTCTCCCTGTGCCCCCCCCCCCTGCTTGTGTGTGCATGTGCACGTGTACACTCTCTCAAATAAGCTTTAAAAAAATAAAATAAAATAAAAATGTTTATGTTTCACAAAGGGGATACATTAAAGGTGTGATAGACTAAGAAATGACCATGCAGCTCTTAAAAAGACCCAGTTTCTAGAAATGAAAAACATGGTATTTCAAACTAGAAACTCAATGGGTGAGTTAAACAAGAGATTAAGTGCAACCAACAGCAAAATTAGTAAATGGGACCACTGCTACATAGAAATAACACAGAACAGAAGATGGAGACAAAGAGATGAAAATTTGAAAGCGAGATCAGAGAGTAGCAATGATAGTGAAAGAGTTTCACCAATATAAATGGAGATCCAGAACCAGAAAACCAAGAGGAATAAAGTGTTATTCAAAGAAATAATGGATAAAAACGCCCACATTTGGTGGTAGACATGAATTCTCAGATTTAAGAAACTGCAAAATCAAACAGAAATATACACCAAAACAAATACAGCATATATTGATGCAAAAATCTTTCATGAGAGGCACCTGGGTGGCTCAGTGGTTAAGCATCTGCCTTTGGCTGGGGTCACAATCTCAAGGTGTTGGGATTGAGTCCCGCATTGGGCTCGCAGCTCAGCGGGGAGCCTGCTTCTCCCTCTTCTTCTGTCACTCCCCCTTGCTCATGTGCCCTCTCTCTCTCTCTAATAAGTAAAATAAAAAATTTAAAAAACATTTGATATGGTCCTAAGTTAAAAAAAAAAAAAAAAGGCACTATATTACACTCTCGGGTCATTTTTATAAGAAGTGTGGGTTTAGAGACATGTGTATGTACTTAGAACAACTGGTTTTTAAAATGGTTAGTGCATGCTTATTTTTAAGTGGAAAGATATGTCAATTTTTGATTTATGTTTTTTAATCTTTTCCAGGAATTCTGAATTATATATGTATCACTATATATATATATATATAAAATTATATATATAAAATTATTATAAGTTTCCTAAACTTTTTAAAACAATGCTGAACATATGTATTTGAGTATTTGAAAAAACATAGCAAAATATCAACAGCCAATATTTTTAGTTTATAAGAATTTGAATGATTTTTATCTATAGTTTCTAATCCACGATCAAACAATTATAGGGACAAATATAGATAAATTATATATATAAATACAGAAGGAAACAGTTGGTATTTTAAAACATATACAGTGGCTTTACAAAAATGCTGTTACTACATGATCTATAATTTTTACATCTTACAAATTTTCATTTCTTATTTTATTGTTAATATCATTTACATTTTACACATTTCCATTTGTTGTTCAAAATTCAGAAAAAAATTGACATATGCATATGGATACGTAGGTGAGCCAGTTGGTCTTAGAATTCTAGGTAGAACTTTGTGCAAGAAAACTTCATTTTAAAATTATCAAAACTGAGAACAAACATGCAGCATATCCACACATTTACATACAATGTTTTCAGAAGGTTATAATGTTATGGGAAAGTGTTGCCTTTAAATGTTAAAATTTTAAAGCCCACAACCAAAATAAGTGCAGATCTCATAAGCGATCTGCAGGAGGGTAACAGGCAGAAATAACCGAATGTTAGCAGGGGCTGTCCCTGCTGGTGCTGTTTCCTTCTTGCATTAATATCAGGGGAGGGAGAGAACAAGGGGGCCAGTCAGGGTTTCTCAGTGTTGACACACATCTGGCCCCAATTTCGAGTCTCGGGAATCAGAGCCGTGCAAACAAGAGAACCAGGAAAATAAGACAGGAACTAAAACCACCTATCTTAAAACACATTAAAATTTAGAATTATTGGCACTTAGAGGGGGAAAGTCAACATTGACTAGGACCTTTCAACATAAGGAGAAAAGACGAATGTGACTAAGGAAAGAGGCAAAGCTAATAATGCGTGGCGACTGCCACTTCTCTTTAATGCCATCAAAATCCACATCAGATACATGATTTGTGTGTTGGCATAGAGTATCTTCAACCTAAGCCAGATTTTATTTCCTATTTATTCAGGAATTAACATTCAAACTATAGGCAACATATTTTCATGAGACTTTAAATATGCATTATTATTAGCAAATGACAGGAAAACCTCACACTGCCTGGTTGAGTTTACACAAAAGGTCATGACTCCTTCTCTCTTTCTATAAGCAGATCCCTAACCAAAAGACAGGAATACAAAGTCTCAGAACAAAACTTTTAATTTATTCTATCCAGTCTTCGTCTGATCTCTAAAGGAGTGATTCTGCTGTGCCTTCCAAATTCACAGCAGACCTGATGTATAAACATCGAATCATCAAAAGACAGTTCAAGAGAGCACTTTGCTTCCAGAAACATTACAAGAAAAAACTAAGAGCGTCTACACCTGCAAATAATAAACTTCAAAGACAACCCCAAACTAGCCTGGCATTTATCACTAGTGTGCATAAGTATATAGGCATACACTCAATCGACCAACATAGTTTACCTAGTCTTCTTTAGCTCTGGATTCTTGCATAGTGTCCTCAAACTTCTAAGTGCGCTGTTCATAAAATTAATAGCATCTCCCAAATGGAAGGAAATTTCTAGTCCAGTTCTGCCTCTTATCCAATGCTTTAATCTTGTCTACATTCTCCAGTAGCTGCAGGAAATTTCCAATGATGGAAAGCTCACTACCTTCCAAGCCAGCCATGAAATCCTTAAGCACGTCGCTTACTAGATATTCTCTTAGATGTAGTTCAAGTCATTCTGATTGAGAAACCCATCCACGGGACCCAGCTGCTCTTCTGTAATTAAACTGAATCTCATCCCTCAAACACGTGAAGGGGTAGCAGACAGATGAACCTAGTGGTCAGGTCACCCATTTCTTTCTTTTCATCATTTCTCACAATGCATTTCACACACCTTTCAGAGAATGTCCCTCTATCCACTCAGAGCACAGCTGTTCTCAAAAGGTGACAGCTAAAACACCTGACAGCACAGCACCCTTGGCCCAAGCCAAGAGATGGTGAAACCAACCTCTCATTTGCACTCATGTTAATTTTCACATGCAAGGTGTATAGAGAACACAATGCAATGCAAGAAAGGCTACAATTTGGTATAACAGCCATTTCAAATGTCCCCTTCAGAAAATGCTACTACTGTGACACAGAGAATTATAAAAATTAAGGTTCTGAAATCCACAGTTTCTCAAAGAAAATGTAGTCCACCGTTAGAGTTTGCTTAAAAATGCAAAGTCCTGGATCCTTCCCAGGTTGCCTGAATCAGAATCTCTGTGAGTCGGCCTGGGACTTTGAGTTTTAAAATACACTCTCCGCTGATTATGACGCAAAGTAACAGATGAGCACCAGCGCCCCACCTCATGATGGCTAAATCGCTGCCGCTTTACCACACAAACATCTCCCAGGGCCTCTCCCTCCATCTCCTGGCAGTCCACAAAGGCAGAAATGAAACGACCAGTACTGGCTCACTTGGTTTCAATTGATGGCTCAACTGGGATTAGAATCAAGTAATAGGGGGCGCCTGGGTGGCTCAGTGGGTTAAAGCCTCTGCCCTCGGCTCAGGTCATGATCTCAGGGTCCTGGGATCAAGCCCCGCATTGGGCTTTCTGCTCAGCAGGGGCCCTGCTTCCCCCTCTCTCTGCCTGCCTCTCTGCCTACTTGTGATCTGTCAAATAAATAAATAAAATCTTAAAAAAAAAAAAAAAAGAACCAAGTAATAGTAATCACTTCTTTTAGTTCCAGTCCAAGCTTGTCCCTAAAAAGAAGAACAGTTAATCTGCGATGTAGGAGGAAGAAGAGGAGGAGAGGGGCTGAGTATTAAACTATTAGATGGGGCTAAATTTGGGCAAACAGCCTAAAGCAATTATTCACACTTGATCCTTGGAGGTAAGTGGTAAAAAGCTGAGCAACTGCTCAACGTGGAGGAACCTGCCAAAAGAGGAAAGAAGGAAGGAAATCCCAAGCAACAGATAAGGGGAATTCCTGTGACTGTCCGGACACACTAGCTGGATTCAGCCTGTGGCTCCGTGAAGGTTCTGCTGTTTCACTCGTAGAATGTTGTCGAGTTCTCTTGTATTCAAACGAAGCTTTATGCAATTTAGAAAACATTCTTCCCCAGGTAAGCAAACTCAAAATCAAACTCTGAGTTTGCTGCAACCAGAACCAAAATCCAAGAGTCACTTTTATATGCAGGGATGGGGATCAAAGTCATTTCCTCAAAATCAAGGAGGAATCCGAACCCTGAACACAAACCGTGCCCATCACAATTCTTTCTGTTGTTCTGGGTCCTCATTTTTCAAACTACACTTCATTCTCTGGCCAAACACAGACGTGAACTGCAGACAAAACATCCTACCACAAAACTAATTCTGAAAATGTCCGGGACCAACAAATCCACAAGAAAGAGGGCGAAAGTCCAAACCCGAAATGGCAAGTATAATAACGATGATCCTTTACCATGTGGTAAAAGATGAATCCAATTAATGTTACCTTAAAAAGAATTGCAGTAGTTCCCCTCTTTCCTGTTCTAACTGCCCAGGATAGGTCTCAAAAGCCGGCAGTTTGGTGGAGACATTTCCTGACCAATGTACTACTTCACCCTGTGTGGACTCTATGACCCAAGCATTAGTGGATTCCATAATCTGTCAAACATTTACAATTACAAGGGGATCAATAAAAATGGAATTGTCCTATGGTTGCTTTCTAGATTGCTCCGATTCCAAAGTAACAAAGGGAAGGGGAAAAAAAACAAATAGTGAGCCCAAAAATGACATTCTGTTAAATCGTAAGACTGGAAGGGACCTTAAAGATTACTACTAAATCCCTTGGCCCTCCATTCCCTCTTCCAAACAACTCAGTCATCAAGCAAGTCATTATCAAGGGCAATTTCAACATATTCAATAGTCTGACCTCTCTGCTTAGCCCCTCATTACTCAGAATCGCCCGGTGACACTTCAAAAATCCCCCTTTCTAACTGGACCTGGACATTCATACAGCTGTTTTTACTCACCTACCATATATCTGCCCTTGGATGTCAAGTTTCCAGCTTCCCACCCTGTCCAGTCAAAATGCCAAGGTCCACACACCAGGCCTGCTACCTCTCAGGCTCCTTTCTGCCCTTTCGCACTCCAGTTCTGATTAAACTCCAAACTGCCTATTCTGTCCCCATTCACAGATTCCAGGGGTCCCATGGAGAAAACTGAAGGACAGAATGAAGATGTCACTGCTAATCAATGTATTCTAATCTCAGCAGAGCCCACAATAGCAGCCGTTATAGTGCTGTCGCTTCTCTCTGGTCTCTTCCATTTCTCGGGGTATTTCTTCTAAGTCTTTAATCCTTTCAAATAAGCTCCACAACTTTCAAATCCATCATGGAGAAATCAGTAGGCATCAGGCAAGAACCCCCTTTAAGTTCTCCCTTTCCCCTTCTGCTCTCCCCTCCTGCCCATCACTTGAATAATCTGGGCCATTTTTCACATCTCTTCTCTGGCTTACCCACCACACACAGCCTAGACCATGCCTCACAAACCTGGATGCACACAAGAATCGCCGGGTAGCTTCCCCGTTAAGAGCTGAACTGTGTCCCCCAAAGATTAATACATTGAAGTCCCAACCCCTAGTCCCTCAAAATCTACCCTTATTTGGACATAAGATCCTTAAAGAAGTAATGAAGTTAAAATGAGGTCATCAGGATGGGCCCTACTCCAATATGCCAAGTGTCCTTACAAGAAAAGGAAATTTGGATGTGTACACACAGAGGAAAGATGTGAAGATACAGGGAGAGGAACCATCTACAAGCCAAGAAGAGATGCCTCAGAAGAAACCAACCCTCCAATACCTTGATCTTGGGACTTCTAGCTTCTACAATTGTGAGACAAATTTCCATTGTTAGCCAGACAGTCTGTGGTATTTTGCTGTGGCAGCCCTAGCAAACTCATCCGCTTCCCATGCCCTCCTTACTCTCTCCTACTTCTCCATCTACTCTCCATCCATCTCCATAATGGAATAATAATTCCATTATTACTCCTCATCCCCCTAAATATCTTTCACCTCTGCTTCCTTCCCTCCAAACCCACTATCACTGCCTTAATTCAGGCTCTCATTATCCACCCGCTGGATATTCCAGTCGCTTCCACTTGCCATTTCACTTGCCTCTGTGGAGACTCATCTTCCTGACAGAAACCTGCCAGGCCGATGCTGTTTTGGGCCCCTCCACAGCTCCCTACTGCCTCAAGTCAGAGCTCCTGGAGAACAGCACACAGAGTCTTCCAGCTACTTCCTGCTTCAGCCATAACCCCCCTTGCTCATTAAGCTCCCTCACTTTGGATCCACCTGGAACTTCCCTAACATTTAATGCTGATCCACGCAACTGTCTGGACACATTCACTTGGCTCAAGGAGGGGAACAGCCTCCCTTGTCCAGACTCTATGCCTGGCGAACACCTACATCATCCTTCCAGTCTCAGCCTCAGAATCACTTCTCAATGAAACCTTTTATGAACCTCCTCCCCACCCAGATTAATTACTACCTGTTCTTTGCTGCCTCTGAAACTTATCCATCCTTCAGATTACACCGTGACCAGACTTTGGCAGGTAGCACCAACACAAACACCTACAGGACCAACCAGGTATCATAAATGAATGAAGTATCTAGCAAAAACATATCTTAAATGTGCATGATACAGAAACCATGCTTGCACTAGAACCAATCACAATGGCCGCTCACTGTCTTACCTTTTAAAACCTCGCACTAAATAAAATGCAGAGGAAGCCAAGTTCATTTAGCCAAAGGCACACAATGTCAGGGTCTTTGTTACCCTTCCTACTTCTTGAGGTGAAAAAGCTACAGAACACGCCTATGTGTATTTTCATAGCCTGACTACCTGTGGTTCATACACTGATCCACGTTCACTCTACCCTCAATGGGACTGACGCTTAAAGCACACAGATACACACTTCACCAATTACAAGGAAAGGGTGCAGTGTTGAGTTGAACTCACTGTTACTCAATTTTTACCAAAAATATTTTGTGAGAAATAACATTCACAGGCAAGATCTTGAAAGGTACTGAGCCCACTGTTCCACAAGGAATGTGGAAGGTCTATGCTTGGACAGAGCCACACTAGCAAAGAGCTTCTTGTCTGAACTATCTTGCTTTGACTCCCATAGAATTACTTCTCTGAGATAAGCTTTGGCATTATGCCCTTGACCCACACTGAGAAACATTACTTTTTCAACCCCACTGTTGTATTCATTATAAAGGTTGTGCTTGGAGACACTGTTAATTTTACTAACATATCTAATGTTTTGAGAACCAAAGATCAAATCTTCTCTCCTCCCAGAGCCACGAAGAGCTGTGTCCTCTCTTTAATCCCGATGCTCACAGGTTGTCCAGATCATACAGCTGATCATGTCCCCTCTTCGTGTCAACTACTAAGAAGAGTGGAAGGTCAGGTCTTTTCCTAATACGTGAGTAGGACCCCTCAGGGGGACCCTCCATCTTGAGTCTTTGCTTAAATTCACACTCTCTTTTCCTCTCTGCATTTCCTTCCCGTGCATATTAAACATCTTTTTCTTCAGGAGGAAAATGCACAAGTAACGAACACAGAATTTTCAGTTAGTTCCCACCTCTACAGTTTGTCAGTTTTTTAAAGACAAGGCCTCCCTTCTCACTCATTTTGTAGCTCTAGAGTCTAAGAAGCAATCATTTATTGTCAAATTGAATTACATCACGTGATTACTTCCAGTTATGGATGAAATGGTAAACTACCTCTTTTTTTTTTTTAAAAGATTTTATTTATTTATTTGACAGAGAGAAAGATCACAAGTAGGCAGAGAAGCAGGCAGAGGAAGAGGAGGAAGCAGGCTCCCTGCGGAGCAGAGAGCCCGATGTGGGGCTCGTACCCAGGACCCTGAGATCATGACCTGAGCCGAAGGCAGAGGCTTAAACCACTGAGCCACCCAGGTGCTCCTAAACTACTTCTTAAGGAAGATCATTTAATTTTCCCAGAAGAATAAAAGTGGCCTGTCCTTAATACCAATGGCATCTAGAAGGGATTATGGGGATGAGTTTCAGGAAAACACAGTAAACAAGTACAGGTATAAATACTACATAATTTTTAGTTATTTGCTATCCATTTTTAGAATATTCTGTTTGTTAGTAGTTAACCAGTTCTTTTGTAGAAGTCTATTAACCAGGAATATTCCACAATCAGTTAATACAGTGAATGCACTTAAAACCAAAATATTTTATGGCATGTTAAAATCTGTGCATGCAAAGTGTAAAGGACCAAGAGAAACCTCGGGAAAATGTTCTCTGAGGGCGCCTGGGTGGTTCAGTTGGTTAGGCATCTGCCTTCGGCTCGGGTCATGGTCCCAAGGTCCTGGGATTAAACCCTTCATCTGGCTCCCTGCTCAGCAGGGAGCCTTTAAAAAAAAAAAAAAAACACACACACAAAAACAAAACATTAAGAAAATGTTCTCTGTTAGAGTTTAAAACTGTGAGGGAGTGAAAATATCGCCACAAAGGAAAGAAGTATATCCACTAGTGAGGTGAGATGAGTTCCACTCAGTGTCATCCAGGACTGATTATTATTAAAGCTTGTCACTCTCATCATTTTCCAAGCTCTGCAAATCTATATTGATACAAATTTCAATCTTTAAATTTTTCTGAAATTCAGCTGGTAGTAGTGTGAAGTGTTATCATTGTTTTGGAAAGCAATTTAATCATTTCTCATCACTAGTCATAAAAATCTTCCTTATTTTTTTTTGAGAGAGAGAGAGTGTATTAGAGGGGAGAGTTCAGAGGGAGAAGATGACTCCCTGCTGAGCAGGGAGCCTGATGTGGGACTTGATCCTGGGACTCCAGGATCATGACCTGAGCCAAAGGCAGTTGCTTAACCAACTGAGCCCCCCAGGCGCCCCTCTTCCCTACTTTTTGAGTTAAGACTGTAACTAGGAATCTACTCTAAAGAAATCACCTGAGGGGTGCCTGGGTGGTATAGTCGGTTAAGCCTCCAACTCTTGGTTTATGCTCAGGTCCAATCTCAGGGTCTTGGGATCAAGCCCTGCATGGGGCTCCATACTCAGCATGGAGTCAGCTTCTCTCCCTCTTTTCCTCTGTTCCCCTCCCCTGTGTGAGTGCAGGATCTCACCTTAAAAAAAATAAATAAATCTTAAAAAAAGAAAAAAAAAATGAAAGAAATCATCTGAAATGCAGAAAAAGCAGTGCACATAAAGGTGTTCACTGAAGTGAGAGAGCTACTGCTGGAATTAAGGTCACCTCTAATTAGGATATATTATTAGGACAAAGGACAGGATAGTCATTGTACCCAATAAGATATTGACCCTATAAAATATACCAAGAGATTAGAAGGAAGTATCTCATAAAAAGTTGACAGTTGCTATCTCCAGGTGGTAACTATAACTAGTTTTTACTTTCTTTATATTGAGAAATGATAAAATGAGAAATGAAAAAACTAAATGTCCAAAAATAGGACAATGGTCAAATGAACAACAGTTTAACAACTCAATCCAAATGGATTACTATTAGGCTATTAAAAAAACATAATGATTCAGTTCATATGGCCACATCTAACAGTAAATAGAAAATGGTCAGTAAAGGCACAAAAATAGACACATAGATCAATAGAATAAAATAGCCCACAAATTAACCCATGCTTATATATGGTCAATGAATCTACAACAAAGGAGGCAAGAATGTACAATGGGGAAAAGACTGTCTTTTCAACAAATGGTATTGGGAAAACTGGACAGCTAAATGCAAAAGAATGAAATTGGACCACTTTCTTATAGCATACATAAAATAAACTCAAAATAAAGACCTAAATGTGAGTTCCTAGAAAGTTCCTAGATAGAAACATAGGTAGTAATCTCTTCAAAATCAGTCATAGAAACATTTTTCTAGCTATGTCTCCTGAGGCAGGGGAAACAAAAGCAAAATTAAACTATGGGACTTCATCAAAATAAAAAAGCTTTTGCACAGCAAAGGAAACAATCAACAAAACAAAAAGACAATCTACTGAATCGGAGAAGATATTTTATTTTTTATTTAATTTTTAATTTTTTTTTTTTTTTTAAAGATTTTATTTATTTGATAGAGAGAAACACAGCGAGAGAGGGAACACAAGCAGAGGGAATGGCAGCGGGAGAAGCAGGCCTCCTGCAGAGCAGGGAGCCCGATGCGGGGCTCGATCCCAGGACCCTGGGATCTGACCTGGGCCGAAGGCAGACGCTTAACGACTGAGCCACCCAGGCGCCC
>CM053615.1:59133360-59162088 GCA_028646535.1 Procyon lotor
AAAAAAAAAAAAAATACTTATCATTGTCTGCCTGATCTTGGGCATTTGTTTCCATGGTTCCCCACCTTTATGAGCTACTTGAAATCAGGGACCATACTTTCTGGGTGGTTTTTTTAATTATTATCATTTTTTATTTTAGTGTCCTGAGCCAAGCATGAGGACTTAACCACGGATTTCAGCCACGTGAAACTGAGCTGACTGGGTCTCAAGGTGACAAGGGAAGCAGATTCTGCTGAATTTGGAAGTCGGTCATCCTGCCCTAGCCTTTGAACTTTTAGGTCTCTGTGTCAACCCCAAGGACAGCAACCAGTTCTGTATGGAACTACAATAAAATACTGAATTCAGAATGAATGCCTCATTTTCTGGCCGGGACAATAACCCCTCTTCCAATAAACCACAGCCCAAGATGGCCAAGCAGCTCCTTCACAGAAGGCAATTCTCTTTCAGCTGTGAGTCTCCCTTAGCAAGAGCCCACCACCCTCACCGTCCGATTGCGGACTTCGAAGAGGGTCCTTGCTTAATACTCGCACCATGAAAGCTGCCGGGAATGTGGAGCTCCGCCTATCTTCTGGGCTGCAGTGCTCGCTGGGCCTCCTGCACGCCTCGTCTTCCCCCAACAAAAGGTTCCCAGATGCCAAACCCGTGCTCTCGGGGGCCCCTCCTCCCCTCACTCGAGAGCCGAGGCCCGGATGAAGCAGAGTCCTTGCGAGTAACCTTCTCTGCAATGCTATTTGTTGTCTCGGTTGTCACGCAGCTGGAAGTAGTTTTCTTGTTCCCTGCTCGGAACAGCCAGACGTTCATCTCGGAGAAACCTCACGGGGTAATACCGTACTGCACGGCTCGGGAAGCGCCTCACACGCTCCCGAGACTTGAAGTGTCTGAGCCTCGGCGGGCAGCCTTCACGACACACTCCCTAGAACAGAGGCAGGAGCGAGTGTGTGCACACAGAGACGCGCATACACACGGGTACTGGGGTATCTATAAACAGACCTGCACGTGCACACAGAAATATCTACACCCATGGAAATATCTACACACACATACAAGTTTGTACATCTGTACGAGAAGTACGGAAGGCTATGCGACAAACTGTTGACAAAGGGGCTATATCACATGATCAAGGTTAAAGGGGCTGAGGGAGGTTATTATGTTTACTTTAGACACATCTACATTGTTTGGGTCGTTACAAAATCCACATCTTTTTTTTTTCCCCCCCAAATCCACATCTTTTTATAAATGGATGCAGCTACCTTCTTCTGGTTAGAACACTTTCTACTGTGCTCACTCCCTCAGGGATCTAAAGATAAGTAAAATGCATTAACAGCAAAGTACAGAGATAGTGTGGCCTCAAAAGAACTCTGACTCTCCAGTGAACACTAGATTTAGATTATTCTAGTAAATCATAAACTGAATATAAAAACTCAAACACATATTGGGTCAAAATTAATATCTAAAGTGAGGGCGCCTGGGTGGCTCAGCTGGTTAAGCACTGCCTTTGGCTCAGGTCACAGTCTCAGGGTCCTGGGATAGAGCCCTGATCAGGATCCCTGCTCAGTGTGGAAATCTTCTTCTCCCTCTGCCCTCCCTCCTGCTCGTGCTTGTGTGCATGCTCTCTCTCAAATGAATAAAATCTTAAAAAAAAAAAAAATCCAAAATGAGATGGAAGCAAGTCAAGGTTACAAATAAGACTTACAAACAGGTAAATCTCAGCAAAACATTTAAGTTTATAAAATGACAATGAGAATGCCAGGCTCTGTCTCCTCCTGTTTACAAGGGAAAGGCTAACTTATCTGAAGCCACCGAGACTCAACTGGAAGAGTAATTCCACAGGCATGCTCCATATCTGAAGCATTTCAAAAGAACTTCCATTAAAATAGTATGATAGAATGAGAACTCCCTGAAAAGAAACCTTACACCTCTTGTTTTCTACTGCTTCCTGGTATATGGTAGGTGTGCAACAAATATGTATTGACTATGGAACAAATAAATGAACAAATGAAAGATTAAGGAACAAGTAAATGAAAACTAGCGTCAGCAAGCAGATGTCAGGTCTTATTCCCATTTTACAGATTTAAAAAGAGAGAAACATCGACTTATCCAATAATAGTAAATCTGGAAATACAAACTCTTTTGATTCCCTCTATCTTGATCCCTTTTTTCTCTTTTAGTTTCCTTGATGTATTTCCTAGGCTCCTTCCAAATCCTGACCCTTCAGCAGTCTTCCCTGACCCTGACCACCACCATGCCCTTGAAGGTCAGGTGTCCCTGCTTGGTGCTCCCATACTGCCCCGCACGCATCTCCCTCCTCACACATGCTGCACTGAATCACTTGTTACACCGAATCTGTTACCATGTCTGCACCTCCCGGAGGACTCCCAGCACCGACCACCTAGCACAATGCTTATTATACTGCGGGCATTCACTTCAGTGCTGCTAGCGTTGGAGAGAACTTGTCTCCTCTGCCCCCGAATCGTTGCTCCTTCCAAAAAGCCAGGAATATCCCTCTCTTAGGGCAGAATTTCAGAATGAAGGCAGCTTAGAGACTGGTCAAGGAGAACCACTTAATCACAGAGAAAGAAAACCGAGAAGGACAGATTTACATGAAATGAAATCCAGTCCATTGTTTTGGTATTTAAGAAAATGGATAAAGGGAAACTTGCTACAAAAAAAATGGTTCACAATAGCACTCTGTATGGTAGTGGGTCTTAAACCTTCGTAAGCATAGGCACCTAGGATGGCTATAATGAACAGAGTTCCCTTTAACGGTTTCAACCTGGGAAATCCCACCCCCTCCCCCGAGAGACCCACAACCAGGTGTTATGGGTCAAACTTTCTTTTTCTCTTTTAGAGAAAGAGGCTGGTTTTGAAATTCTTTTCCCTTATCTCCATATTAAATACAACAAACACAGCCTGCTCTAGCTCATTCAGGCTTATACATGTTTGTTTTAGCACTGGTCGAAAGTTAAGAGTCTGCCCTGTCATTCTAGCCTTTTTCAAAACAGTACTACAAAAATATAAAAAATTATAACCTAGATCCATGCACACAGTACAACAGTCCTCTTTCATTTCTGAAAGAAATTTGAATTTTACATGCACGTCAAGGTTTGTGTTTCTATAGCAACGATCAGATGACAGGAACTAACATTAGGACAATCTTCTTTGCCCCATCTCCATAAGTCAATAACAACAATGCTATGGTGAAATCATACTGACCTGCAGGAAAAAAATGTCAGGGCATTTAAATAAAATCATAATCACCACCACCCTCTCTTACTTCCCTCTCTAAAAACCAAAGAAACAAAGTATCCTCCTAAGAAACAGAGTATACTAACCCTGGGCTCCTTCAGGTTAACTAATTAAACATGCCCAAGCCTGGTTCCCTTGCAAAAGATAAAACTGGTGGGAGGATCCTTCATTCAAATTGTATTCAGAAGATAGTAAAAAAGCAGCTGACCTAATCTCCTTTTATTAAGGCTCCTGGGTAACCCAGCTTCTCCAGACTCAAGGCAATTAGAAGACTTAGCCAGACCAGCTCCACCTGTGACATAAAGCTGACAAGCCACCCAGTCCCACCTGTGACATAGAGGCACTGTGGGAAGAGAAGAAACCGACAGGGCGGCCCCAAAGAGATTTTTCCTATCTGAGAGGTTATGAACTAGACACTGTAGCTCTAGAGACTCTGGGAGGAAGAAAAGCAGATGATCAGAGAGGAGGTTCTTAAAGAAATACTAATCTATACCATGAAGCTACTTCTATTGGAATTAAAGAATTTTCAGGGTTGGGTCGGCCCTCACTGCAGTCCCCAAAACATTATTCTCTCCTCACCTCCTCCCTGGATCGTTTCCTCCTCTCCTTTACAAGGCCATTAGCCTCATTTCAAAACTAATAATAATTCTTTCTCTTCTGTACGACAAATATTCAACTGCTGTGGTTAAATACTATGTATAAGATAAACAGGGTCAAGAATGTTGGTTGCCATCAGAGTCATGTTTAAATTAGCATTAACTAGCAGGCCCTTCCCTAAACAAAACAAAATGCTTTCTTGGTCAGCTCTGGGCCTGGAGAGTGATTTTAACTCACATGGTCAAAAGGCCTCACGAGCATCATTAATTTCTGCTAAATGATATTTCTCAGAAGACCACTATCAGTTTGGGAGGACTGTGGAGGAAGAGACTACATATCATTTATTCTATCATTTTTATATAATCTGGATGAGCTGGCAGCAGTGTCTGAAAATTCACTAGCCATGAGTTACAACAAAAAATAAAGGAATCAAAGCTCAGTCCTTTCACACATTTCACCCCTCATGATGCCCCAATAAGCATCACCATTGTCTTTGTGCATTTGGGGAGTTAATCCTTAGCCATTCCCAACCCCATGTAGCACAACTCTTAAAATAACACCCAAGGTCCCCCCTAAATTTACCCCCTGGTCCCTTTCCAGCCACTACCCCAGATTCCAATTACATCTTCATTCTCCACCATTCATCTTTTAAGAGACGCATCATTTTCACCCTTCAAGGGCCTTCTGTGAAGTCTTCCCCAGAGTCAGAAGTTCATTTTCCATTCCTGAGCGTGCCAAGGGCTCTTGGATTCTACGGCGGCCACCTAGTTATGCAATCCAGCTCCTATGTATTGAAGAGAGCTGCATGTTTTCCCTCTGCGCTGCCACTCTTTCTAAAGCCGACTTTTTGGCATCTCTGTGTGTGTCTCTCTCTGTAGGAGGAATTCAGTAATTGCTTATTCAATTACGATTTTCTCCTTTTCTCCCAACCTTCTAACACATCCATAATAGTTCTCCATGAGATATTTAAGTAATAATACAATAGAGATGGGGCGGGGAAGGGGGTAACAAGATATGTAAAAACAAGAAACCAAATAGTATGATGCTGAGTTAACAAGGCCAGAGCAAACTTTGAGACTTTAAACCAAGAGCTTATGTTCCCAGTTTTATTACATCACACTTCACTTTTAAAATAAATCATGTTCCTCAAGTGTGTATGCATACTGGTACCAAAAAACAAAAACAAAACACTAAAGGAATACCAGCCACACATTAAGCACAGACATTAAAATCTTGACCTCAAACTACATTTTAAGTTTTGTTATTTGCTGAACACTTGGAGCTTCCCAGTGAAAATGATACAGTGTATTCTGCCCAGAGTGCAACTTTCCTTACTAAGCATTTGAAATAAGATTCTTGGCCCTAAAAATCACTAAATTCAGACTGAATGTCATTATGTAGCAAAAAGACTCAGCAAGTGAGAGTTTTACTTTCTTTGAATTTCCCAGTCTAACAGAACAGATTCAGCAAAGCCCAAAAATCTATATATATAGATTTTTTTTAAATGAAATTTCTGTTTGGTAAATATTAGCTTCAAACAAAAACAGAAGTTTCCAAACACAAGTTGTTGGAAGAGCTGCCCTTCCCATCTCTGTATTCTTCCCCATCTTTCACAGGGATACTGAGACCCTCTGAGTGTCCACAGCACTGGGCAGCGGCGAGCCTGAGAGACACTGGAGCAAATGGGAACCTGGTCAGGTTCCACGACAGAGCCTACTCTCACACCACATCACTTTTAAGGCTGAACAAGTTCATTCACTGTAATAAAATAATGGAAGATTGACGGGGTGTGGGGGAGTATTATTGATGCCTTTGTGGAGGAGGAAAGAAAAAGAGGAAAATCAACCCCCAGGTCAAGGTTCTACCCCTACGCCGCCACCCCCCCACCCCCGCCCCCAGGCATCTCCTCCTGCAGGTTTTTTTTCTACCTTTCATCCGGTTGCCCTCTCACTTCCCTTCTGGAATAACCCATCCACACCTTACTCTCTTCCTACTGTTCTAGCAAAAGATAACCAATCGCAGGGTTCTAATTACTTGGGGGAGCTGGAAAGAACAGCAAAGATCATTAAATCCGTCCATTTTCCAGCTGAGTACCGGGAGATGAGGGACAAGCTGACCTGACTGGCTGAGGTGGCACCGCTAGGGGACGTGGTGAGCACACGGGCTCAGAGTGTGACGACCAACTCTTCCCGCCTGGCCCTTCTTTCTGCCTGTGCCTTCCCCCTTTGCACTACCTCTTTCTCTTGTTACTTAGCTTCTTTATTCTCAAACTAAACGGTGTCAAGTAAAACACAGCCTTAAAAAATGCTAATCATTATCCATAATTTTGCATTTGAGGCAAATTTGCTCACTTCTACCAGATTTACCGACCCAAGGACAGAAACAACTAGATGGTAGTGTGTGTGTGTGTGTGTGTGTGTGTGAGAGAGAGAGAGAGAGAGAATGCAATTTAGCTCCGTCCAAACCATCAGAATGGCAGTGTGCACCCTTTTCCCCTGGGGCCTACTCTCCTCTTTGGCAAGGGAATAGTTTCTTAGAACTTAAAAAGTCTCCCTCCCAGTGCAGTCTCCCTTTAACCAGAATAGCAGGCTTTGAATCACAGACCTCTGGCTTCACAGTTATGCTGAGGCTGGGCAAACAACACTTATGCAAATTGGTGAAAAATACGGACTGTTAGCGCCTGAAGGAATAGAGGATTTTATTCTAATAACTGCAGTTACAAGTTTCCGATATCCAGGTTTGCAAACATGCACCTATTCCAATGGAAATCGGTGAAACTTTAACAAGCAAGCGAGCACTCACTGAAAAATCCAGGGATTTCAACAAACAAGAAAAGAAAGAGAAGTAGCGACCGAGAGCAGCGATCTCAGGCCCCAGACCGAAGTTAGCAACAAGTCCTGGATGCCGTCATCCCTTACACATCAAAGGCCAAATGGCAGCAAAGAAAAAACAAGAATAAAATTTAAATCCATTCATAACAAACTAGTCCTACACAAACTAAACGAGCCTGTCGGTTTCAAAACCACCAACTCTAAGCCAGGTCCCTCCCTTGCCTTCAATTTCCCAGTTACTTGCTGAGCGTGTTTGTTAGGCGGCTGCACAGAAACTAAGTTGAAAGTTAGTCTCTCCGCAGCTCCGGAGAGACTAAGGAGTCGTCGGAGAGAAGCAAGTGGTGCGGGAGCTCCGCGCTGCGGGGCGCGGGGTACCCTGGTGTTCCACGTCCACCCGGACCCGGCTCTGGGGTAATTTCGAGCCCTCCACCCCCTGCAAGCCTTCTCGCGCTCCCACCCAGACCCAGGTAACCCGAGGCCACCTACGTGTCACTTGGGCGGGTCCGGGCCGCAGACGCGGCACCAACGCGGGCCCCGGGGCGCACTGACCTGGCCGGGGGTGACGGAAGGGCCGGCGGCCCCGGCGGCTGCGGCAACTTCCCTCCCGGGGCTCGGTCAACTGGTTGGCGGCGGAGGCCAGGAGAGCCTCGCCTCCCGCAGGCCAGCTCGCAAGCGCGCACGCCCACCCACAGCCGACACAGGCGAGCGCGCGCGCGCGCGCACACACACACTTACACTCGCACGCACAGCCACAAAGCCCGTCTGCCCCGGGACAGTGCGAGCCCGGCACGCCGTGCGGCGGCGCAGGCGACGCGGCGGCGGCCGCTGGCTCCGCGCCCAGGGGGCGCCGTCCCCCGCCCCGCGCCCGCCCCTTTACCTGCGCCCGCCGCGGTCCCCCGGGCCGGCCCCCAGCAGCGCGCTCGCTCCCTGCGGCCGGCGCCCTGCCCTCCGCCCGCCCCCGCGGCGGTCGCCCGGAACGGGGCCGCCCCCTGCGCCCACCCCCCCGGGGAAAGCCGGGGAGGGTTCCTCGGCGCCGGCGCCCAGGCAGCCCAAGATCCCGGCAGCGCTCCGCAGCGGACGCAGGAGTCGCACCCTGGGGAGCGCCAGCAGCCGCAGGGGCCGCCCGCTCGCGCTTTCGCGCGCTGGCCGGGGCGGCGGGGGAGGGGGCGCCGAGGGAGGGCGGGAGCCGCGGCGCGGACGCCAGCCTCCTTTCTTCCTCCGCCTTCTTTCTTTTCTGCCGGCTCCACGTAGCACCAGTCAGCAACTCCCGCACCCCCGACTCCCTCCCCCTGGCTCGCTCCGTCACCTGGTGTGACGCCCCCCGGAGCCCCGACCCTCGGCGCGCCCCCTCCCCCATTCATGGCGACCTCCCGGCCCCGGCCGCTGGGCAGGGGCAGAGGGACACCTCAGCCTGCGGTCACTGTCTCACCCCCGCCCACTCCGCAGCCGCTTGTGACCCACCGTCTGCGGGAGACCCGCGGCCGCCGGCTCGGATGCTCGCCCCTCCCGCGATCACCTCAGCGCCCTCCAGCTTGCCGGGCTGGGGGGTCTCCCCCACGCGGTGCATTTTCATTTTGTCGCTCTACTCTTCCCACTTGAAAAGCTCTGGAAAACATCGCGGGCCGCAAAACCTCTGAAGTATGGTCTCTCTCGCAGTTCAGTTTCTCAACTTTGCAGAAGACAAGAGTTTCTCCCGGCACAGCCTTTAACCCGAGGCTGCAAAGAACCAGGAGTCGACTTTCTGCTAGAAAGGCGCACACGTTTCTGTTTCTGAGTTTTCCATTGACTCGGCCTGCAGACCAAAACAGGTGTGACTGTGCTCCCCTAGTTCTCTGTAGTCGTGATCATACATTTCTCTTCCGCTTTCCCAGTGAAACTTTGTAAGTGCAAACTATCAGTTGTAGGAGAGTAATGAAGGGCGGGGAATGCACACCTGGAGATGTGGGCGGGAGCGGCGCCGGACTAAGGCCTGGGGATCGTTCTCTGGAAGGTGGCAGCCACAGAGGATCGCCCGGGTCCTGTGTCAACACCCGGTCCCTCGGGGGCTTTCCAGCCGCGCCACCTCCCACCCACCTCCCGCTTCCCACCCTTGGCTTCCCAGGATTTCCGGAGTTTGGGCGATTCTCTGCCTCTCGCTCCGCGGCTAAAGCCGCCCCGTATCAAAAGTAGCTGTTCGGTAGGAGTAAAAGCTGAGTGCTTTCTTGCCTGGAAGGAAGGGCACGTAAGAAACCGGGACCGCGGTGCGGCAGGGGGATTCGCTCGGCGGGACGGATAACTACGTCTGAGGGAGAAACGCAGAACAGCGATGGGGGCTGCATTGGTGGTAGTCACTCGGTAATCTCGGGCTGTCAGAAAGGAGAGGTCCCTTGAAACCGCAGTGGGCGGGGAGAGGAGGACTTCTCAGGAGGGAACTTTTCGAGATACCAGTTAGGTTTGCTTCTAACAGAACCTGACCAGCTCCTGCGCACGACTGCTTAGAACTTGACCACTTGACCGTGCTGGTCTGTGGTTTTCACAGGATGCGCAGGGCTAAGACCTGTCCGCTAGTCAATTACTATCTAAATTGGTTTCTTTTTTAAAAATAATCTTTCAAACCCATCTCCTTTTTAAAAAAAAAAATAATAATTTCTACACCCAATTTGAGACTCGAACCTACAACCCAGAAATGGAGACCCAGGCTGTATGGACTAAGCCATCCCAGCGGCCCTTTTCTAAAAAATCAAACATTCCATAAAATTTACGGTTTATTTTACAATAATCCACTTAGAATGTGAAAAATTAGAAATGTTAATACACGCACGGTGCCAATATGTTCGTGTACAGTACAGACATGCATGTACACACTCTTATTTCAAATAATGAGAAGCATTGGTCTTAAACTCTAAAAAAATATATTGGACAAAGAGGAACATATCCACTATCAAGTTTAAGTATCATTGCGTTAAGCTGATACAATGTATATATCGATAAGAAGAATACTGACGCGCCTGGGTGGCTCAGGTCTTGATCCCTGGCTCCCTGTTCAGTGGGAAGCCTGCTTCTCCCTCCCCCACTCCCCCTGCTTGTGTTCCTTCTCTCATTGTGTCTCTCTCTGTCAAATAAATAAATAAAACCTTAAAAAAAAAAAGAATACATGCTGAAAGGGTTTTGTTTTCAACCACAGCTCTACACAACTCATAAAATCACTTAGCTAATTTTCCTGTCTCCTTATCACACACTCTTTATGCCAAAACTTTAGTATGTAGTGAAAAGAATATTTTACATTTTATTTAAAATAATTAAAGTATTATATTAATTTTATCAATAAACATTAGGTTTAATTTTATTTTTCAATTTTTTTTAATTTTTATTATTATTTTTTTATTTGACAGAGAGAGAGATCACAAGTAGGCAGTGAGGCAGGTAGAGAGGGAGGGGGAAGCAGGCTCCCCACCTAGCAGAGAGCCTGATGCGGGGCTTGATCCCAAGACCCTGAGATCAGGAACCGAGCTGAAGGAAGAGGCTTTAACCCACTGAGCCACCCAGGAGCCCATAGATTATTTAATTTTAAAAAGTATTTCAATGTCTAGCCCCTCCTAAGTCAAAGTGTAAATGAGTTTCTTGCCTACCACTGCCCTTGAATATTTTTGAATATATTGATTCTATCTCTTACCATCTTAAGGAATATTGCTGCTTGTATTTTGTTTTTTAAGATTTTATTCATTTATTTGAGAGAGTGAGAGAGAGAGAGAGAGAATGAGAGGGGAGAAGGTCAGAGGGAGAAGCAGACTCCCCATGGAGCTGGGAGCCCAGTGGCCCAATGCAGGACTCCATCCCGGAACTACTGGATCATGACCGGAGCCAAAGGCAGTCGTTTAACCAACTGAACAACCCAAGTGCCCCGGTTGTGTTTTGATTATATATTAACTGCCTTAATATATAACTGCCTACTCTGTTGTCCTAACATCCAATGGGGAGTTCTGTCCACATAAGACATATATGTATTCAAGAGTTCTAAATTATTTGCTGTACCACACTTTATTTCCTCTTTATTTTGTCTACTGTGGCCTAAAATAAAATGGAGGACAAAATTCAAGGTCAGTCTGGACAGTCCTGTCTTTCTGACAAGTGTAGACATGTCTGAATAAGACTGCTCTGCAACCAGCCTTAGGACAGTAACTTTCAAATTAAATGTAAGCTGTATGCCCAGTGTAAAAGGAGCAAGAAAATGAAACCCAAGACAGAATTCAGCTCAGCTCAGAGATTAATTCATCAGAACTAGTACTGTGTTCCAAATAAGCCAGTTTTCTCCTCTGTAAAATGAGATAATAATACCAATATAGTCTATTTTATTGGATCTGAGTTGTCTTTATCAAAGTAAGGTAATATATTTGAACAGTCTTCTTAAAACCCTGAAATGGATGATGTTCAATAGAGATGGACACTGTGATACACTTCCTTCGGTTCTTTTACCTACGTGTGGCCCTCTTGCCATCCAGGCCATCCCCTCTCCTGGATAGTCCTCCAAATGCTTTCTGCTCTAACCTTTCTTATCCTCTGCCAAGCAGTATTTCTCTAGATTTGTTTCTTCAAATGACTTCAGCAGAGCCAAAGACTCAAAGACAGTTGGTGCTGTCAAATGTGAGAAAAAATATTTTCTGCAAAATGAAGAGAATTTTAATGAGGAGTATTTCAAGTACAGTTTACATTACTATCTCAAAGGATACTCTAGACTTTGTTAGATTACTGATGTTACCTAGTGAGTGGTCCAAGAGTTACAACTGACGAAGCATTTAGGATGAAAAATTGGCTGTCATTGCGTTAAGCTCTATCATTTGTTCAGAAAGGGATTGCTGGTCATGCCTAAGTTCTCTGCCTCCCCATGTTGCCTTTCATCTGGGAAAAAGCCTTTGAAATTTTCTATGAGAGTAATCAAAACTATCAACAGAAAGATCTGTGGGAAACTTTCCCCCTGGTGTGTTAATGTAGAGACTGGTTCAATAAATATATTTTGGTGAAACAATACCCCGAGAGAATACAGCCTGCTGGGAAAGTTCTTCAGGTGCCTGTGGGGCATAGGCTTCTTCCTTCTTTAAATGGGGCATTTGTGCCGCTCTGGTGTTTTTCCTTTGGCTAGAAAGAAATCATTCTCCTTAGGAAACCTTTCTATTTTAAAAGGCCAGCGGCAGCGGTAGCGGTGGGTGAGGCAGCCCAATTTAGTTCGTTTTAAAAAATGCTCTTGAGGGTAGACGTAGCCCAAGGAGACTCCAGGAATGGGGAGGAGAAGCTGGGGTTGTGTGCACAGCAGCCATGTGGGAGGGCTACCTGGCAATGAAATGAAGACCCTCAGTGGCATGCCTCTGTGCTCACCTGCTTCTCATCACACATTTCTGCCTGAATCATCTAGCTAGTCTGCAGCAGATCAAGGACTAGCAATTCCTTTCCTGTAGTCTTTCTTGGACAAGTGAAAAGGCTTTGATGGAAAAATGAATGGAGAAAAAAAAAGAATATGAAGACAAAAAAAAATGTGTCACATGTATAATTTTAGAGCTAACAAGATACCTATATACAAAGGAATCACAGAAAGGGTCATGAAACAAAAACCAATCAAAAATAGGTAAATTGCTAGTAAAATGGAGTGAATAAAAAAGAAAAATGAGACTATGAATGAGATTATAATTATAGTTTCAGTAGAATTTTTTAATACTAAGAATAGTATAGTCATATATCCTTTCTGAACATTAAAAACAGCTAAAATAAATACTTCTTAGCAAAATATACATTACAAAAACTATTGGTTCAAAAAATTTAGAACATGATTGTATCTATAATCATTAAATAAACTGAATTTGCATTTCTAAATCTACCTGCAAGAAAGCTCAAGGATTTAGTGGGAAAGATTTATGAAGTCTTCATAGATGATCTCTATTCAAATGGTTTCAAATATTAGAAAAAGAAGGAAAGCATTTCAATGACTTTATGAACTAATAAAATCTTGATACCAAAATCAAAAAGAAAAAAAAATGGAAAAAGGAAAATTATTGACCAAATCTCAAAAGGCATTAAAAATATTATTCTTTTTTTTTTAAGATTTTATTTATTTATTTGACAGAGAGAGAAAGAGAGAGAGAGAACACAGCAGGAGGAGTGGGAGAGGGAGAAGCAGGCTCCCCGCTGAGCAGGGAGCTGGATGCAGGGCTCTATCCCAGGATCTGAGATCATGACCTGAGCCGAAGGCAGACAATTGAGCCACTCAGGTGCCCCTAAAAAATGTTATTCTTACATACAATGTTATCAAACCCAGTTGAGCGATGGGTTTTAAAAATATACTTCATCAGGTTAATACCATAATGTAAGGATGATTTAATATTAGAAAATATAATTTGCCATTCATTTATTTTTTTAATCTTAGCAAACTAGGAAAGGAAGGAATTTCCTGAAGACAATAAAGAGTTGCTACCAACAACCTAACTCTAGAAACATTATTCTTAATGTTAATTCATTAAACATTTTTCTATTAAAGTTAGCAACACAGGGATAGATTTACCATTTTACCATTTCTACTCAACCTTGTACTGAAACACCTTGCCCATAATACACACACACACACACACACACACACAGAGAGAGAGAGAGAGAGAAATGAGAAGCTATAAAGGTCAGAAAACAAGAAAATGTGATTTATAGATGATGTGGTTGTCTGCTAAGAATTTCAAGCAAATCTAATAAAGTAATAGAACAAATAAGAGAGTTTAACAACATTGTTGGATAAAAGGTCAATATACAAAGAAATCACAGTCCATTACAGATTATAAATTCTTAAAGGTCTCACTCATAGTAGTAACCAATCTTTATTATAACATGAATAAAAAATCATAGAAAGGTAGAATATCTGTGGAGAAAATCATAAATCTTGATTGAAATACAGAGAAAGTCCTCAATAAATGGAGAGATAAGTCATGTTCATAGATGAGAAGACTCCATGACCACAAAGCAATCTACTCCAAGTTGTAATACAGGGTCTTTTGTAGACCTTGACAAAGGGATTCCAAAATTCATATGGAATTGGAAGAGGCCAAGAATGACCAGGACAATTCTGAAGAAGCATAGGGAAGAAAAATTTTCCCTTTATTGTAATAATATGGTGTTGGTGCAGTGATTGGGAAATAATCTAATGAACAAGAAAACAGGTTCAGAAACAGAACTACACAGACCTGCAGGGTGTATTATGCCATTCAATAATCTAATGAAAGAGAATAGTAGGTTCAGAAACAACCATTCATATAAATGACAGATAAGTCAACACAAATTAGTGAATCAAAGATGATCTGTTTAGTTAATGATGCTGAGATAACTAGCACTCTATATATTTTTTAAAATGGGATCCCTACCTCACACTGTAAACAAAAGTAAGTTCTTAATGATTTTAAAAACAAGGCAACACCTCCAGATTTTTAGAATATCTTCATCATTTCAGAGTACAGAAGAATTTCTTACACAAGGCACAAAAAGCACAAACCATAAAAAGAGTCTTCTCTTTCTTTAAAAAAAAATATGACTGATTCTAATATGCTGGATTCTTGTGAGTTCTGGTAGTTGATAAGATGTCTGCTTCAAGCCCTGCAATGAATATGCCACAGGATATGAACAGCACTGTGTCACCCTGGACAAAAGTGGAGTTCAGGGTTTTTCTAAGTCATGTATATTTTGTAATCTCTGTTATTTCAATTTCACAGTCTACTATACCTTCTAGAGCAAGGTGAAAACAGCAGTACAAGAGGTACAAGAGGCTCAAACATATTTGAATATAGACCCCTTTCAGTAATCAAAACTGTGAAACTTCTCTACAGATAAATATAGAGTACACATCTTGTAGCAGAGGCCTCTGACTATGATAATATCCTTTCTTTAACTTCTTGGGCACCAGCTAGACTACATTTCCCAGCTTCTCTCATAGGTATTTAAGGCCACGTAGCTGAGTTCTCTCCAACAGAATGTGAGCATAAGAGACTTCTGCCTAGTCTAGGACTACCAAAAAGTTCTCCCACATGTGGTTCCTTATGGTGTTTGTCCTTTGGGCTGACTGGGATGGTGATGCCCACACTAACCTTGGGGCCGTGGGTTGAAGATGATGGGCAGCCAAGTCCTGAGGCTTTAGTGTCCATATGAAGGAGAGCCTATCTACTGATGTGAACACCCTCTCTGGACTTTGACCTGAGAAAGACATTTCTTGTTCTTTGAACCAATAAATTTTGGGAATCTATCAGTTAACTTGGCTTACCTAAGATACATTTTGACTGTAATGTCAGCAGGTCAATGACACCTGTGGATTGATCTTGAAAAAGAGAAATTCTGATGTACTGCCTTCTGGAGTGGACACTCATCAAAAGTGGGCAAATTAGAGATGGTAAACCTCTGTGCAAACTCTGCCTGAATAAGTACGGAATACACTTAACTGAATGGCTCCACCAAATATACTCTGTCAAAATCAGGTGGGATAAATTCCAAAGGTTTAAAAAAAATAATGGACATGAATGGAAGAACCCACTCATGTGAACCTCATTTTGCCTTAATTACCTCTTTAAAGGCCATATCCCCAAATACAGTTACATTCTGCAGATTAATACTTCAACAAAAAATTTTGGGGAGGCACAGTTCAGCGTATAACACTGACTAAGGTTGGAATCCTTATCCATGATTGATTAGAACCCTTGGCCAACTCATGTGGGCACCTTGGAAAGATTACAAACGAATAGGAACCAATTTGACATAAAGTGTGACCACAACCTTGGCAGACAAGAGGTAACCTCGCAGAAGTCGCTGCTGATTTGCACCATAGAGATGGACTGTAAGGAGTTTGAAACAGTAACACAGAACACTTTAAAACTTCTGGGACAATGTAATATGATCAGAAGGAAGGAAGCAATAGCAAACGAGCCTTGACAGAACGTGCTGATGAGGTCAACTTATCTTTAATTTCCAAGAAAAGATCTAGAACATCTATGAAAAGTTACCTGTAAAACCCATTTCTGGGACTTTAAGTTTCTGAAAGGTTAACAACAATAACCATAACTGGACTTCTTCCCAGAGCGAGATTGGCACAGACTTGTAGAAGTTTAGACCCAGAGAGCATGGACTTAACCCATCTGGCATAGGTTTTGGCAAGTGTAAACTATATTTAGTATCATAATCTATTCCAAGATAAAGTTGAATGAACATGATCTCCCCACTCCATAATTCTTCTGACTGGTAAAAGAGAGGGAAAAGTAGAACTTCTATACTCCACAAGCAGGAATGCTGAGCCAGCCTTTGTCAACAGCACAATGGACACATGAATGAAGTGGCCACCATGGCAGAGAGGAAGGCTATAGACTCCCATTTACCAAAGCTGACCTCTTGGATGCTGCTTCTAAAAGTTCAAACTGCCAGCTACAGAGACCTACTCAAAGCCCAAGTATGGACATAAACATGGACTGACTCTGACCTCCTAATTAAAAAATCATTTTTTGAGGAGCCCAAAGGACAACTTAGTGGCAAGTTGACGAGGTTGAGTCTCTTCCGTGCTACAAGGGCTGTGGTTTATTTCCACAGAAACATCTATTCTCCAAATAGCATTGCCATTCCCGCTGTCAGGGTCTTAGCCAGCATCACTATCCAGATCTTACTGAATGCTTGATCCATAGGCATGGAATTCCATACAACATTCAACCAAGGCATTTAGTTTATAGTGAAGAAGGTGCATCATGTGCTTCCTGTGGAGGGATGGAGAAGCTGCTGAAGAACACAGCTGAAGTACCAAATTGGAGACAGGACCCTGCAAGGATGGGAAACTATCTTTCAGGATGCAGTCTATGCATTGGGTCAGAGACCTATTAAGGTGATGCTTTATCACCAACAGGAAAAATAAACAGGTTACTGAAATTAGAGGGTATAAGAAGTAACCCCTACCATCACTGTCAATGAGCTACTGTGGGACTTTGTGCTTCTCTTCATACAATTCTGGGATCTACAAGGTGAAGGTTCTGTCCTCTTACCAGGGCTAAAAGTCTTACAGCAAGAGTCCCATTGAACTATAAGCTATGGTTTCTGCCTGGGCAGTTTAGGGTCCTGGGGTGTGGAGACCAGGAGACAAGGCATTGTGACTGTGAACAGACAAACATAGCAACTAAAAAAGAACGTGGTTACCCAGGACACAGAGCCCTGAGGAACGAGGGTTTGAGTCCCACCATGAGGTGTTTCACCAAGACTGGCGGACATGTTACCTGAGGGTGAGGAGATGTAGAAGGTATAAGGGGCAAGGCATGGAGGAGTGGGGAGCAGCTAAGTACCAGCTGTGGCCCTGAGATAGACTGTAGTGATAAAGATTATAGTTGGTCCCGCTAACCTCCTTCTGCTAAGTTTATCTTCAGGAAGAGAGGCCCGCCCAATACCTAGAAGTGCTCTTCCTCTACAAGTTTGCGGAAGTGGATCCACCTAGGGCAAGTATACGACAGCACACGTGAAGACGTGCCATTCAGATCTGCTTCAAGAAAGAACTCATTGACCAGCTGCAAAGATAAACCATGGCTTTTAGCACTTTCACAGTCCTCTGTGGCCTTTGAGGTGAGGCCACATTCTTCCTAGAACATCCCTTCAGACAACAAAGGAGCAAAGTGATAGCCAAGAGTAGGCTCATCTCCTGGTGGGCCATGGTCAACGACTGAGCAAGGGGTTGGTACAAGTCCCAGTGTGGGACTTCTCTAATGGACTGTCTTTGTTCCCAACATCCTGTCAGGCCTTCAGAAACTCTGTTGGTTCTATATCATGGTCTGATGTCTCCCCTTGCCCTATCCTCCTTCTCCACCTTTTCCTTCCATAAATGTTACTCCCCAGCAAACTCTTTGCACTCCCAACTCAGCCCCAGCATCTACTTCCCAGAGAACTCAATCTGTAACAAGTGTATTTCCACAGTCTCAGCCTTTTTAGAATTAGGTTATACTTATCTTTAAATAACTATCATGTAATAGTCACTTTGTTGAGATTTTAAAATTGCTTGAGCTGGAATTGTTAGGGGGTTGATGCCTTTGTTTATCCTAGTACTATAAATTAATATTTTATTTTATTTTTTTTAAGATTTTATTTATTTATTTGACAGAGAGAGAGAGAGATTACAAGTAGGCAGAGAGGCAGGCAGAGAGTGGGGGGGAAGCAGGCTCCCCACTGAGCAGAGAACCCAATGTGGGGCTCGATCCCAGGACCCTGAGATCGTGACCTGAGCCAAAGGCAGAGGCTTTAACCCACTGAGCCACCCAGGCGGCCCAATATTTTATTTTTTTAATGATTTGCTTTGCTAAAGGTTTTTTGGTTTTTGTTTGTTACTTGTCACACACACACAAAAAAAACAGATCTCAGATCTAAGATTTACTTATCAGGGCTATTCATTTTCTGCTGACTATCTCATTAACTTTTGTTTATAGTGAATTCCTTCCTATTGACTTCCTTGGGTTTATTCTGTAATTCTCTTTAGTTTCTGGTGCTGAATGCTTCATTAATTTATTTTATTCTTTTCTTTTAATAGTAATTTTTAAATGCTTTCAACTTGGTATATAGCTCAGTCACTTGGACTAATTTTTACACTTCTCAACAAGGCTTTATGGGAGGTATATGTTGTAGTCTTTGCATATCTCTGAATGTTTTCTGTTCTCTCCCAAAAAAGAAAAATAGAACTACATTGTAACCTAGAAACCTCTTCAAATTTACAAAACTAAGTCTTTATGTAATAGGTTTACAAATAGGTTACTACATAGTTAATTGTGCCTTCGCTTCCTTTTTTTTTTTTTTTTTTTTTTTTTGGTCTCCTTCAGGAACAGCCCTATCCATACCCATACACTGGTTCTTTGTTCTCTATTCTCCATTCACTTACTCTCTTCTCATTTTTATCTCTTTGCCTTTTCTCCCTGGAAGAGCTTATAACATGTGAAATCCACATTATTGATCCTATGATCCTTAGCATTTTTTCTCTTTAAGCACTCCAATATAGATTTTATTTACATTGAATGTTAAATTTTCTTGCACATCCCCCTCATCTTCCTTCTTCTTTATCTTATCCAATTATCTTAAAAAAAAAAAAAACTCTTGCTGTTAACATTTTATATCAACCTGTCCTTCTCCTTACACACCTACCTGTTCCCAATTCTTAAAAACTCGTTTTTTTACACTCTATTACACATGTATACCTAACTTAATATCTAGTGCTTAGTAAATACTTGTTGGATTAATTAAGTTCAAGTAAAAGAACAAACTTTTGACTGTAGGTCAAGTCCAAAGGAAAAGGGAAAATAATATGCTAACAAAATCAGCAGTTCATTCAAGTAAAAATGAACTGTCATTAATTTGTTTCCAGTTTTATTCAAAATCAGTTTTTAAGGTACAATAAGGGTATTATCCAATATTTAATTTCAATCTGTTTAGAAGAGATAACTGATTATCAAGACTGTATCCAGCCTAGGTAACTGGGCACCTCTTTTTAAAAAATTGCCTTGAAGAAAAATTTATTTCTAAGATGTTGAAATCTGCCCACCATCTTGTGCTCTGCATATATATTTGCAGCTCTTTCTTTTTGTGTTCTCTAAGGAAAAAAAGTCTGAATTTGAAACATTAACAGTGGAACAGTTGAAAAAAACAAAAACAAAAAACAAAAACCTCTTCTGGTAATATTAACCAGCCACAAATGGCCAGGGTAGACTTCCTTCATGAAAGCTCCTTGCCTAGAAGTGAGATTGGGTCATTATGCCTGCACAGTAACCACCCCTGCAAACAACATATGAATGCCAGATGGTTGGAACTGTTCCATTAAGAAACTGATGTTTTCATTGTTTGGAATTTGATTTTGTAGCTTTCTCCATATAGTGATTTGATTGCAGCATTTAGAAGCCTTGAGAGCTTTCCCATAAATTATTCCACCCCTTGAATATGAAACTAGGGGAGGCTTATTAGCCTGTTTTTCCATTAGTATGTCATTCCCACTTTCTTACTCAGATGTGGATAATTTAGGCAGGATTCATAAAAAGAACATGTGGGTTTTGTGCTTTGGTTGTTCTCTTCAAGGAATGGGCTACTGAATAATACTTCTCTCACTTTGTTCCTTGAATAGGTATATGTGAATTTCATTAAAAAAAGTAATACTATCAAACAGAGCTCTTACTGTGTACTTCCATGGTTCATATGTTACTTTTGCAGTTTTAACTATTCTATACATTTTATTATATTAACTCCTACAAGCAACACATCAACTCTGTGAAGTCAATACTGTTATCCCCACTTTATAGATGAAGAAACTAGGGAAAAGTCAAGTGAAGTAACTTTCTTAAGATCAAAAAGGCAGTGGTAGAAGCAGGATGTCAACCTCGGGTGGAGGAAATGTCCGAGTCTATGTTCTTTTTTTTTTTAAAGATTTTTATTATTTGACACAGAGAGAGAGATCACAAGTAGGCAGAGAGGCAGGCAGAGAGAGGGGGGAAGCAGGCTCCCCGCTGAGCAGAGAGCCCGATGCGGGGCTCGATCCCAGGACCCTGGGATCATGACCCAAGCTGAAGGCAACAGCTTAACCCACTGAGCCACCCAGGCGCCCCCCGAGTCTATGTTCTTAACCACCTCACCCCACATTACATTGTTTAAATACCAGCTAATCTAGCTTGTTCCAAGAGAACAGTGACAAAACTAGATTCCCTGCTCCTTATTTAGTCCTCATTAATGTAAACAGGGTCTTGCTGTGATTGTGGCAAATGTCTTATCTATTGCAAACCTTAGGGTATACGCCAGCGTATATAACCATCTATCAACAGGACTAGTCAAAACTATATCTTGGTGAGATCTATTATTCTGTTAAAAAAAAATAAAGGCTTTGGGTGCCTGGGTGGCTCAGTGGGTTGGGCCTCTGCCTTCGGCTCAGGTCATGATCTCAGAGTCCTGAGATCGAGCCCCACATCGGGCTTTCTGCTGAGCAGTGAGACCACTTCCCCTTCTCTCTCTGCCTGCCTCTCTGGCTACTTGTGATCTCTCTCTCTCTCTCTCAAATAAATAAATAAAATCTTTTTAAAAAAATAAAGCATTTTGGGGTGCCTGCATGGCTCAGTGAGTTCAGCCTCTGCTTTCAGGTCAGGTCATGATCCCAGGGTCCCAGATTGAGCCCCACATCAGGCTCTCTGCTCAGCAAGGAGTCTGTTTCTCCCCCTCTCTCTGCTCCTCCCCGTTCATGCTCTCTCACTCACTCTCTCTCAAATAAATAATCTTTTAAAAGAGAGAGAGAGAGAGAAAGGAAGGAAGGAAGGAAGGAAGGAAGGAAGGAAGGAAGGAAGGAAGGAAGGAAGGAAGGAAGAAAGAAAGAAAGAAAGAAAGAAAGAAAGAAAGAAAGAAAGAAAGAAAGAAAGAAAGAAAGGTAGGTTTGTTTTCTTTCCTGAAATCCTTTACAAATTACTCTTGCTATGAACGCTCTAGTCTTGACATCTCCCATTATGTTAAGGTGGGTCATGATTTAAAAAAAAAAAAAAGGCCACTCATTTGCATTAGAAATAAAGTGCAGCATGAAGTTACAGAAAATGGAAGTGGGCTATAAAATCAAAACTACAAGGAGAGGTGCCCAGGTGGCTCAGTCATTGGGTGCCTGCCTTTGGCTCCGGTCGTGATCCCAGGGTCCTGGGATCAAGCCCCACATGGAGCTCCCTGCTCCGCAGGAGGCCTGCTTCTCCCACTCCCCCTGCTTGTATTCTCTCTCTCACTGTCTCTCTCTCTCTGTTAAATAAATAAATAAAATCTTAAAAAAAAAAAAAAAACAAGGAGATACAATTGCAAAATGGCAGTTACTGTGATAGAACTTATGATCAGTAGGTCCTAGTGAGAAAGCATATGCCTACCCTCAAGGTGAAAGGATATGGGAACGTGATAACGACAAACATTTGGAGTATGGTGCTGCAAGAGGATGACTCAGGGAGTTCAAAGGCTCTAGAAAAAATCTTTACTCACAGGCAAGTATTTAAAAGTCATCCTAAGACTAGTTCTGATTTGTCGAGTCCATAGGCAAATGGATGGCGTGATGGACATACACCTTATGTTATTTTACTGCCCCTGCATTCATGCTCCCTTCTGCTAACAACACCCTGATATTACTTTCTAGTGTTTCATGATGGCTTAACCTTTTCCTCTGATGTGATCCTGGCCATTGAAAGCATTCAATTCCACAGTCCCATTGATCAATTCAAAGAGGAGACAGTGATCCTATCAGAGCCAATGATGTACAATCTTGGGTACTTTGGCTTGAGCTGATGAGAAAGGAATATATTCTCTTTTCCTGCTACAATTGGAGACTGTGGTGAGACTGAATACCTAAAATGTCAGAGGCCACCATGAATGAGAACTTCCCAAAGAGGTAAACCGACACTCAGGGAAGTAGCATACAGAGACATAGAGGGAGTGAGATAATATCCAGAAGACAACATTTGAACCCCTGGATCAAGGTGTACCTATGATCTGTCCCTCGAACTTTTTACTTACATAAGCCAATAAATTCCAATCCATATTTAAGCTCTTTGAGCTATGCAAGGAGTTCAGACAAGGGAAAGAACTAAGAGCCTCTGGCCCCTTTGGAGAGAATTTGCTTTGTGTTCCTTTGTGAAGGGAAACAATGGAGCACTTGAAGAAGGCTGTGGAGAAAAACAAAAAGGTTGGGATTTAAGGATATCCCTGAGCAGAGCTAATCTTTCAGGGCATGAAAAGATAGAGTCTAGACTGCCCTTCGTAGAAAAGCTAAGAAACTGTTCTGTACCTTCACACAGAATCCTTGGGGATATAGTTGAAAAGAAAACAATTTCAACAAGTAGTAACTAAAAGGTTTCATTTGTGTTATTGTGACAGATTTCAGAGACTTGCTTTTTAGCCAGTAACCCACAAGGGTGCTTTGTGCCTTAGGGAAAGGCGCTGACCTGAGTTTCCATCCTTTTCACAAAATTTGTTCCCTATATAGGGATTAGTATGGTGTGGCACACTACTGGTGGCGACCAGAAACCCTTACTTTTCTTATTCCCTACTAGTGGAATTTTATTTTAATTTTTTAAAAAACTTATTTTAAATTTAATTTTATTTTTTCAGTGCCACTAGTGGAATTTTAGCTGGATATATAGATGTTCAGCTAGAGTCTCCACTTCTGAGCCAACTTTGTAGCCAGTTATGATCATGTGGACTAATGGAAGTGGAAGAGTATGAGTGGGAGAGATACGTGCAATTTCTACATCATTTGCCTGAAAGGAGATTACTTCCCCTCCATCATCTAGCTTGATTCAATTTCAAACAATTAGCAAGGACAACACCCTAGAGACCAGAGAAGCAACAAGATCAAAGAAACAATGTCTTGGAATGACTAGGAGACTTGGAAGACAGGAGAGATCTACCACCAACCAGGACCACTTATGGCTACACTGTTGTTTGACAGGGAAACATATTTCTGTTATTTAAGCCCCTGTATTTGGAGCCCGTTCTTTATCAAATAATATTGAGAAAAACAACTCTGTTTAAATATGAAGAGGGAAGCCCCTCAACTATGAGAACTTCATTTTGATTCATTTCTAAGGTGTGACTGCTTAGATTTTATAGGGAGTGTATCTGTGTCATTCTCAATCATCAGGAGAATGGTACTCGCTCTGCTAATGATTCTCCCAAATATTTCAGATCAAAATACCATATCTTGTCCTATAATTTTAAGTGCATCAAAGAGAATGGAAAAAAAAGGAAGTGGAGAACATTTTTCCCTATAAAATATCTGACACTTTCTGTTTTCTCATCTTTGGAAGTGTGTGTGGTTTGATGATTAAGAACCTGGTCATCTTCCCCCAAAAGTCCAAGGGTCTGATTGTCCCAGCCACGTCTCAGTCCAGGTACACTCTGCAGCTGTGAGAGGTCTCCCGGAGATGGAGCTGGATCTCTGAGACCAGCAGGTATATAGATACTTTAAAGTACAACTTTAACATGACTGAGTTGTCATCTCAATCTCTGCTCTCACCTCTATCATCCTGTTTCTCCTACTACCAACTGCATTCATCTTTTTTTTTTTAAGATTTTATTTATTTGACACACAGAGAGAGATCCCAAGTAGCAGAGAGGCAGGCAGAGAGAGAGGGAAGCAGGCCCCCTGCTGAGCAGAGAGCTCGATGAAGGGCTCAATCCCAAGACCCTGAGATCATGACCTGAGCCAAAGGCAGGGGCTTCAACCCACTGAGCCACCCAGGCGCCCCCATTCATCACTTTCAATGGTAAGTCTTTTATTTACGTTTTAGTTTTCAGCTTCTTTATAACTTTAAGTTGATGATGCTCACTGAAGCACCCCAAGACTTCTCTCTCTACACCCTTTTTTCTTCTGTTCTTCCTGCCACTGCCTGTTTCTCACTCTGTTTCATTTGAATTCTTGAGAGTGAGAATCCCATTGGCCCAGTGTATCCCTAGTTGGACAAACCTTTTTGTTCCAGGCTTTCTTATAAGATAGGCTACCTCTGGGTTAGATAGCCTCTGTCCTTCCTGACAACTACAATGTAGTGGGGTAGAAGGGAGGCTATGCTGTAAAGCATACCGGCCTATTCCCTTCATTTGTGGGGCATAATATAGGACAGAATGGTTTTTCTTAGACATAGCTATGGGAATGGTAAGTGCTGTGATTAACCATTGTACCACAGTAATGAATATAAAGTCCACTAAACTTGAGCCGCTCCTACAGAGTGGCCAAATCTAGTGTGTATTTCCAGATTTCATTTGGTGAGGACAGCTCAAATAAATAAAATGGACAATTCTGTGTAGCAGGCTTCTAAAGTAGAGTGGGGTCAAAAGTTCTGCTAAATAAAAAGACAACCTACTAAATGAGAAAAGATATTTGCAAAAGACATACCCAATAAAGGGTTAGTATCTAAAATATATAAAGAACCTATACAACTCAACACACACACAAAACAAATAATCCAATTAAAAATGGGCAGCAGACATAAATAGATATTTCTCTAAAGAAGACATACGGATGGTTGGCAGACACATAAAAGATGATCAACATTTCTCATCATCAGGGAAATGCACATCAAAACCACAACAGGATATCACCTCACACCTGTCAGAATAGCTAAAATCAAAACCTCAAGAAGCACCAAGTGTTGGTGAGGATATGGAGAAAAAGGGACCCTCTTGCACTGTTTGTGGGAATGCAAACCAGTACAGCCACTGTGGAAAACACTATGGAGGTTCCCCCCAAAATTAAAAATGGAACTACCCTATGATTCAGTAATCACACTACAAGGTATTTATCCAAAGAATACAAAACACTAATATGAAGAGATATATGCACACCTATGCGTATTGCAGCATTCTTTAAAATACCAAATTTGGGAGCAGCCTAAGTGTTCTTTGATAAATGAGTCGATAAAGATATGGTAAGATATATATTGGAATGTTACTCAGCCATAAAGAATGAGATCTTAGGGGCGCCTGGGTGGCTCAGTCGTTGAGCGTCTGCCTTCGGCTCAGGTCATGATCCCAGCGTCCTGGGATCTAGCCCCGCATCGGGCTCCCTGCTCTGCGGGAAGCCTGCTTCTCCCGCTACCATTCCCTCTGCTTGTGTTCCCTCTCTCGCTGTGTTTCTCTCTGTCAAATAAATAAAATCTTTAAAAAAAAAAAAAGAATGAGATCTTGTCATTTACAATGCCATGAATGGAGCTACCAAGTATAATGCTAACTAAGCAAAATAAGTCAATCAGAGAAAGACAAATACCATGATTTCACTCATATGAGGAATTTAAGAAATAAAATAAACAAAAGAAAGAGAGACAAACCAAAACACAGACTCTTAACTATAGAGAACAAATTGATGGTTAGCAGAGGAGAGCTGAGTGGGGGGGCTGAGTAAAATAGGTGAAAGGGATTAAGAGTATATTTACCTTGATAAGCACTGGGCCAAATATGGAAATGATGAATTGGTATATTCTACACCTGAAACTAATATAATACTGTATGTTAACTACGCCAGAATTTTTAAAAAAATTAAACTCTGCTAAATAAAATTTCTACCACAAAACTATAAGGGAGTGAGGGGCAATAGCTCAGTATATCAGTAAAACCCTGCTCATGCTCAGTCACCATGGTATCACCTTCCTGCCTCTCAGCAGCAATTAAATTTCTAACCAGATGTCAATGTCCCTGGGATCCCATAACCAAAGGTTGTAGGAATAGGCAAGGGGAAGATCAGTCAGTTACCAGAGAGCAAACCACGGGATGTTGAAGGCATTCCTGGAATACCCCATGCACCTCATTTAACCTGAACTTCACTCGAGGAAAGTAATAGGGCAAACTAGGTGGAGCTCTGGCACCCAAGAATTCACTAAAAGGGCAGTTCTGAGGCTGTTCTTCAGGTCTGCTTCTAGCTTGAAAAGAAGAAACTTTTCTGGCCCAGCCCAGCTGACCCACTTCATCCAGGATCCTTACATTTCCTACCCTACCCAAGGAGGAAAGTGGAGGGAAGAGAACTACTAAGGGATAGTAAACACGACCCAACAGGACCATTAAGAAAGCCCATGATGGCTACTGCTCATCATTCTAACCCTCTTCATAATGAGTGGACAGTGAAAAATAACTAGATAAAAGGAAAGAATCTGCCACCCAAAAGGAAAATGGTTCTCTTTTGAAAAATCAGGAAAAAAAATGGCCTCAGTTAACAGTAGTAATGGTGAAAACTAAATAGAACTTTTAAAAAACATTCTAATTGATATTTTCGATGAGACTTAAAGGATAATGCACAGATGAAATGAAAACGGGCTACTGTTTGTTGTACTAGAAAGTAGTTAAGTGGAAAGCAAGAATGAATTCTTATAGATTTAAAAATATAATTGCCAAAAGTAAATAAATTAAAGCAAAACCAACAAGTGGCAGAATGGACATTCCTGGAAATCACATTAATTAATGGGTTAAGTCCACTGCTGGACTCTCCTAGAACGGCATGTAACCATAAGGTAGTGTTTTGGTTTTTTTTAAAGATTTTATTTATTTATTTGACACAGAGAGAGAGAGATCACAAGTAGGCAGAGAGGAAGGCAGAGGGAGAGGAGGAAGCAGGCTCCCCACTGAACAGAGAGCCCGATGCGGGGCTCGATTCCAGGACCCTGAGATCATGACCTTAGCCGAAGGCAGAGGCTTAAACCACTGAGCCACCCAGGAGTCCCATAAGGTAGTGTTTTGATGGGATCATGGACTTCACAGTTAGGTGACCTAAGTTCAATCCATAGCTCTACTCCCTTTATAGTTATTTTGTCTTGTGCTGTTTTAGTTCACTTTTCTAGGCATTTATTCTTCATCTATCACATTGAGCTAATAAGAATGTCTTTTTTTATTGGATTGCCATGAAGATTCAACTAGGTAATTTATGTAAACTCTAAGTATCTGATACATAAAATACTTAAATGTTAGTTACCATTATTAATACCCAGCAAAAAGCAAAGAAGTGGAATTCTAAATAGAGAAGATAAAGAACATGGACGAGAAATGCAGGAGACTGGATGCTACACATATCTAATAGAGTGTTGAGTCAAACTTTTCGTTTTACAAAAATGGTAAGTAACTCAGGGGGCACCTGGGTGGCTCAGTCGCTTAAGTGTCTGACTATTGATTTCAGGTCAGGTCATGATCTCAGGGTCCTGGGACTGAACCCACGCTCAGCAGGAAGCCTGCTTGAGATTCTCTCTATCCCTCTCAGTCTGCCCCTCCTCCAGCTCAGGCACACTCTCTTTCTCTAAAATAAATAAATCTTTAAAAAATATATATATATATATGTATATATATATTTTTTTTTAAATGGTGACTCATGTTGACAACAGAAAATAAAGAAACTCCATGTGCACATTTCCTAAAGAGACACACTAACAAGTAGGGACAGACTTACACAGTGTAACAAAAGATGTCACGGGCCCTTAGCCATTACCAGCACCCTTTTCCCCAACCCCAGGATATAACAGAAGGGCGAGGATTTTCAGAGAGTTTACATAAATCACCATATGTTATTCTCACTGATGATACATATTATCTACTGAAACTGCTTAGCAGTGAACATAGCAGAAGCAGCAGGGACAGAGAATCTGTTACACCTGACTCAGTCCAGTATATTAATGAAACTCGAGAAATGTCAAGGAAGCAGGAGGCAATCAAGAATACCATTCATTGTCGAGTACAAAGGCTCTCTCTTGAC
Source organism: Procyon lotor (assembly GCA_028646535.1). NCBI lineage: Eukaryota > Metazoa > Chordata > Mammalia > Carnivora > Procyonidae > Procyon > Procyon lotor. The sequence goes on from CM053615.1 coordinate 59,161,252, forward strand.
CACTTGGGGAAGTTTTAGTCGGGGGAATTGATTATGAGATACAGTAGTAAGGGCACCTGGGTGGCTCAGTCTGTTAAGTACCTGCCTTCAGCTCAGGTCATGATCCTGGGGTCCTGGGATTGAGTTCCCTGCTCAGCAGGGAGTCTGCTTCTCCCTCTCCCTCTGCCCCTCCCCCCACTCTCACTCTTACTCTCTCTCTCTCCCGTTCTCTCTCTCTCACTCTCAATAAATAAAATCTTTAAAAAAAGACACAGTAGTAAGAAAAAAACACAGGTGTAGAGGTAGAACTCTAGACTTAACAAAACTTAAGAGACATATTGACTATTTGGTGTATGAACCTTAGCTGGATTCTGATTCGAACAAATAAATTTTGTTTTAAAAATGACACAATTGGGAAACTTGTACTGTGACTGGATATGGCGATATAAAGGAACTATTTTTAATTTTTAGGTGTGATCAAAGTATTGTGGTATGTTTTAAGTGTTATTTTCTTTTATAATAACTGAAGTATTTAAATATAAAATAACACAATGTCTGAGAATTGTTTCTAGATTATCAGAAAACACATATGGTTACAGTTATTGATGAAAAAGATTTTGGAAGATTTTTTTAAGGTTAAATGTTTGAATAAAATAACAATTATCTGCTGTTTAAAATAAGCAGACCTAAAACAAAAAGAAAATAAAGTTTGGAAATAAGCAAAATGAGAAAATAATATGCAAATGATAGTTTAAAACTCATGGATAACATTATTAAGGTCAGAATAAGTAATATTCAAAGAAAAAAATTAAGTGAGATTAAGATGGGTAATTCATCTAAACAGATGGTCTAATTTAT
>CM053615.1:59162588-59244132 GCA_028646535.1 Procyon lotor
TGTAAAGTGCTATGCAAACCCAACTTTGGGCTTCCATTCAACACTATAAATGCCTCTAACTCCCTCATATACAGAAATTTTGTAATCATCAGTGGCAAACCAAATACCATCTTGAACTCTCAACCCTTAAATTGGGCACTTGAGCTCTAAAGTTTGAAGTTGTCTTTTCCAACGCAAGGAATTACAGGCTGCCATCTTTCTATGGCAGTTTGAGATCCTAGCTCTTCTGGATCCGATTTCCTTTGAGTTACTTTAAAATTCCATCCTCCTCTCTCACAGAAGGCAGGCACCTCAGCAGAACTTCTGGGAATAAGGGCCATAAATTTAACCAGTCGTTTATTCCTGACAGTTCTTTCTTATGATTTCCTTCTTGTGCAATAAGTATCTCAAAGAGAAATGTTGGGACATATGACTGACCAAGTAATCAAGGAACTTAGCCACAAGTTTTGACTAATTTAATTGATGCAACTTGGTCCTCTTCTATTTCTTCTCCTTTTCCTATCTTGTGTTTCATCTCAAGAGAGGCAAAGCTGGATGTCATAAGCTAAAAAGAATCTCTGTAACTACTCACCCCATCTTTTGAATACCCTTCTCTCATATCTCACTAGCATCACTTCCGTTTGACTCATTATTCACTTTCCTGCCCATGTTCTTCCTCTTCTCTCTGAAATGTTCATTCTTTCTGCTTCTGTGGTTTCATCATGTCCTTATTCCAGCCCATATTCCAGCCACATCTACAGGCCCTGACCGATACCAGAGAAGGACTGCCCTCCACCATTGTTGCTGACATTCAACATGATTCACACACCTATTCAGGTGTGTCTTGTTAAGATGTGGATTCCTGGGCCTCTAACAAATCAGAAGCTGTCAGCAAGTCTTGGGATTCTTCATTTTACAAGCTTTCTGGGTGATTATGATGCATACTAAACCTTAGGAAGTTAAAAAAAAAAAAGATAAAAGGCCTTTTGTCCTCTCAATTCTTCATTTTTTGGCTCCGTGCTTCCTTTCTCTCTTCTCTCCTTCTCTGGAACTTAATATAATACGTGCACTTGCTTTCTGGTTTTCCGTCTTCTTCCTTCCTTTCTACTCTTTCTCCATCCCTTCTTTCTCAGCCTCTCTCTGTCTCTCTCTCCTATCCTGCCCTGCTTTGCTCTGGCATTTAAGTATGTTGTGGCCGTATGTTGAACATTACAAATATCTGATACCCTTTACCAGAAAGAGGGAAAGGGAGGGGAGAAGAGAGATGAGATGAGGGGAGGGGAGGGGAGGGGAGGAGACGGGAGGGGACGGGAAGGGAGGAGAGGAAACCAAGCCGGGCAAGAGCTGCTGGGCTGAAATCTCCCTTGAGTTTTGGACATGTAGACTACAAACTACGGAATGGTAAAGAGCCAGGAAACCCAAAAGTAAGCACAGCTGGGATCCATAAAGTCCCCTCCCTCTTTGATTTCGGGAGAGACATTTAAACAGCTGACCTATTGCTCCGGCGTTTCTTTTCCATCATATGGAATGTGTGATAAATAGATATTTAAAAGCCGACATTGTCCTGCCCTTCTTTATCCTTTACCACAATTTCACTAATTATTTTTCAAGAAAGTTTCCATCTGATGGGCCTTATAGGAAAAGGCTTAACTCTTCCATATGCTTTAAGAATTCTGTGTGGGTAGAATAGGAAAAAATTCTCTTCAAAACCTGTTGCCTGCAGAAGTGAGTAATACAGACCTTCTGTGGTTGTTGTTTTATTAAACACAAAAAGCTAGAAGAAAACTGTTTAGAAATTTACTATTTTTTATTGCAGTCTAGGTTACTGAAGAATTGCATGTTAATTAAATTATGGCTAATAAAAGTACGTTTAAGCTATATGTATTCCCAGAGTCTGTAATTTAAAGGAAATTTCTGGTAATTTTCTGACAAATAATGACTTATTTTTGTTACACAAATCTTCATCTTCTTTTGCACATTAAGGTTGATTAACAATCCTTTTTCCTTAAAGTGGAGGCATATTCTGTCTCACTTGAGTGTTTTGCTTTAAATGTTGGGAGAAGCAGGAACTCTATACCCTTGTTTACTTCACATAAAATATGTTAATTTTATGTAAGTTAATTGGTTAGTAGAATTGTCTCAGATGACTAGACTTTGCGTCCAAGAATGAGAAAAGTTCTTTCACTTGGGAAAAAAGATCCATTTTATCATCCTTGGTTGGTTTTTAAAGCAACAAATTCTGTCTTAGTTGCAAAAGTTCACAAAGACACTTACTTGATTTGCTGAATTTAAATCACTTAGAGACAGACAGCTTTCCTAGAGATAGGAAGGGGAGAGGGAGTCACAGCCGCGATCACAGAATTATCTTCCAAACACCGCCTCTGAGTCTGGACTTCACATCAAGATCTGGCCAACACAGTCCTGAAATTGTCAGCTCTCTTTAATAATCACAGCCCGCCATCAGTCAGAGGTTTTGCCCTTGAATTAATGCACATTTCTCCTTTACACAGCACTCTCCCTTTAATTCTTATTCTTCTCGCTTAACTTTTATAATAACTTGATTAACTGACACCTATACCTCCCTCTGCTGTACAAATTCACAACAGGAACTATCTGTCAAGGTATCCAGGCTGGGACAGAAAAAGAAAAGTACGAGTTTAAGTGAAGTGGCGAGAGAAAGTGCCGACCCGACCCTCCCCCAATGGCTTCGGTATGCCCATCCCAAGTCTGATAAGCATATCTTTCATATTAAATATTGGCTGGAAGTACTTTTACATAAAGGAAAAAGAAGACCTTTTTTTTATGGCTCTGAAAGGTGAGCACAAGATCAAAGGAGCCAGGATCTGAGTTTCTTGACTGGAATCCCACTAACACAGATGGAAAACCCATTTAAGAAAAAAAAAAGTGAAATCTATTCACAAATAAAAATAAGCCACTAGGTTTTAAGAGCTCTGGCCAGTGTTCTGTGGAACATTAGGAACCAATTAAATTGCTCTCCCCTTTTTGTCGATACTAAATAATACGGTCTTTTCCCATCTCTGATTATACCAGCTTCACGTCCCTGTGGCAGGAGTATGCTCTTCAGGGCCATTAAACCTCTGTCTCCACAGTGCATCAGAACTGGTAAAAAGCCCGGATTTTTATCATGCTGGGGTTGGGGGGTGGGGATAGCTAAGCATCTATCGTATATCCTGTAGTATTTTCTTTTGCCCCCTAAAGACAGTGGACAGTTGCTTAACAGCTGGGTGCATTTGTATGTTGAATCACAACGTCCAACCATTGACAATGACTCTGTTTTTCATTTGCTTAAACTTTTCACCTCCCTCTTAAGCTTATCATGGAACATATTCTTCATGTTCTGCTTTTAGTTTTCCTTTTTTAGGCTTGCGCACACGGTGCAGTTCTGAGAGGATAGAGAGGTAGGCTTAGTGCCTTATTGTGAAATATGGACTGTAACATGACATCAATCCTTCCAGTTACCGTCTGAGAACACACCACTCAGCGGGTCTACTTCCCGTCTGCCCACCAAGACCACAGCCCCAACAGACAGTACGATGTCTCATGTCCGCACATCAACAAATCGACATATCTGCTCCCGGGGCGTATTCCTAGGAGCAGGGTGGATATTACACATTGGAAAGAGCTACCAGTTAACTTCAGCAAACCACAAGTCACATGGCTCTCCACTTCTACAATACACAGATGTGATCATTCTTGCACATTTTGCCATAGAAAACAAACGGGGAAAGAGAAGGAGCTTGGACCGGCACCCTATTAAATCTCTTCAGAATGACTAAGAGAACTCTGGAGCCTCAGAGCGCTTTAGGTAGGAGTGGACAATGACTTCACAAGATTTTTTGGAGCTTCTGCTCCCTGCGAATCCCAATCAGTGAGTTCAAAGTTCAACGTGCATCTTGGTAATGTCAGATAATTGTGCCAGGAAATGACAGAGGAAATATTACCTCAAAGTTGAAAAATGGCTTTCATCTTCTAGCCACAATAACCCAAAAGCTTAGCTTCACTATCCTAGTGGCTTATCAAGAAACACTTCTTTCTTAAGAAACACTTGCACAGTTCTGCTCTGACCACGCCGCCTGAGACCTCACCGTTCCTTTCAAAGTCAACCGCAGGATTAAATTATGTACCTTCGGGGACGACTGATTGGCCATCTGCCTTGCTGTCTGCACAACAGTGCTGCTTTTTATGCTCTTCTAGGAAACAGAAAGGGATAGTTGCCTTCCTAGAAACTGCCTAGTGACCTGGTACTACCAGATGCGTCCAGGTTGCCGAGTAGAGGTCATTCACATTTGAGTGGTGACAAAGTGTAATGGGAGGGAAAAATCAGACCAGGGAAAAAGAAACCTGATTTTGCCCAAATCTCCTTATCAAAGATGGCACCCAATCTCTAAGGCTCAATGTTCTCAACTATTAGAGGAATAGCAGAAAATTGGCCTTCCCGGAGTAGCTATGACATTCCATGCACTTGGCAGAACTTTAAAATTTTTATTCACGCAAAACCCTTCCAAAGGCAGACTTTCTGTCCCCATATTTTACATGAGGAAATTGGAGCTCCGAAAGGTTAATTAATTTGCCCAGGGTCACAAAGCAAAAAAGTGGCAGAGCCCAGATTTGAATCCTATTCTAACTAGCGTCAAAGCTATTGCCGCCCCTAAAACTGCACGTATGAGAGCATTATACTTGGCGCTTGGTTAGTGCTCTGCTCCCTTCCAAAGTCCCTTCTAGCTTTAAAATGCAGATCTAGTATAGATTCCAAGCTTCAGACCTATTCATTTATGCAACTCACGTAACTCACTGCGCTCAAGAGTCCAGCATTATCTACTTAATTCCTCCTTTTTAATTCCCTCCAGGCTATTCTCTCAAAATACCTTCATGTGTTTCAGGCTAAACTTCTTGCTACCCTCTTATTCCAATGTCCCCAAGTTGCCATCTTTGATGCCTATCAGCTTATGCTCCACTGTCCATACCGCTTGTCAAGTTCTGACCCTTTTCTGGGTGCTAAGAGCTCTTGAAATCTCAGCCTTCTTTGGAGGTCTTTTCAGAAAAAATTAAAATAAGCATAGTAATTTCCCGAACCCTTACTGACTTAGTTGACAATTAATTTGCATTAAACAAATTGTACTCTACACGTAGAGTATACTGTATATTTTATACAGGGTTTAAAGAGTATACTGTATATTTCATATGTGTAATATATACCATGTATAACAATATATATAACATATACCAAATATAAAATAATATATACAATACATATTATACCACGTATATATAGTCTATGGATAATTATAAAAACACACACACACACACACACACACTTCATAAGAATAACAAATAATTTTTCAGTAACAGGGCAGTCCAAGTCATATTCAGAAAAGCAGTATTTTCCTAAAGGAAATAAAATCTGCAAAGATCCAACTCTGCCCACAATGAAGTCAACCTTTTATAGTAATAGCGGAGGATTTTAGTTCCTGGCAACCGCATGTTCTCCCTGCTTTCCAACCCAAAATAAGGTATTTGTGGTGGTCTTCCCAAAACAATGTCTCCCCTGACCCCGACCCTGACTCACCCACATAAAACAAAGAACTGCCAGAACTTTGAGCTGACAACAATTTAGGTAGGAATTAAGCTCCAGAAGTATGGGATCCCCTTCCCTCAGCAGCCTTTCAGCAAGAAATAATTTCAGTCAAGCACTTGGCCTGAGGAGAGGAGAAGAGGAAGCAGATGCCTTCCCCCTCCTTAGGTAGGAAATCCTGGAGGTCATGACCTTTGCTCCCAGTTTAAATTTATTCTCACACCAAACCATCAAGTTCGCCACAATTTTTGTCCTTCTATTTTTTTCCAAACCCACAGAATGTGTGAGAAAGATAACTTTCTCAAATTTGACCTGAGCTATGTTGCCGTGATATTTTTGGTTTTGTGTTTGAACAATTTTACTTTGAAGGGCATCACTTATTAGACTGTGGGTTAAAAGAATTGGCAGGTGCAAGAGAAGACAGTAAAGGAATACTTCAGGTAAGGATGGACAAGAAATCCTACAACTCTCTCTGTACTTTCCACGAGTTAAAATTTTCTCAAAGATGCCTACTTTCCGTTACGTTTTCTTACTGTTAAGGATCCGTATCTGTTGCCCTAAGTAGTAACACGGGTGGACTTCTAAGATCATTATTGTTCCCCTCCCACCCTGAGCCAAAGAAAGGAAAACAAAGGAAATCTGGGACCTGTCACTCTTTCTTTCTCCTCATCAGCTTTTTCTCTTACTCACTTCCCCTTCTCGCTCACCAGGGACCTCGGTCCAAACCCTGCCCACAGGGACTGGTCATTGACTAAAAGAAACCACCTCAGCACTGTGCACATCAGCTCAATACTAGAGTCTCATTACATTTTTGGAGTGACTTATAAAAGCCAAACATTATTTTTAGTGTTAGGCCTCCTGTTTCCTGGGGAAAATACTGCTCAGTCACATGTGAGGATGAAACTAGTCCTAGGCAGATCCTCCACTTGCTTCCACCAAATTCCTTGGCTGCAGGGAATCAGATTCCAACTTTCTCATCCCCACCTCGGTTCTCTCAAACGCAGATCACGGGGGAAATACAGGTCCAAAGCAGAAAATCAGAACACGTCATAATCCTACTGATGGAGGACTTTGGTGGGGCAGCTGATTCTCTGGATACTTCCCAGCTTCAGATGAGTTAGGTATCAGGAGAAAAGTTATTTAGGACTGAGACCGATAACACCCTAGAGGGGAACTACAGCATTCTTTCTATCCCACGATTCTCCCTGTACCAACCCCCTGCTAGATGGAGGGGCATTAACATAACTAATGCCTTGCCCCAGGGACAAAGGAAGAAGCAAGAACTTCAGGGAATACCTGAGCTCTCAAGTCACAGGAAAACCCTATTTGGGGTCAGCTGGTAGAAAGCAATTAATGAGAAAATGTGTCATCCACCCTAAAAAAACGGTGTGGCTATGGAACCCACCTCAGAGGGAAATCTTTAATAGTTACAGTGACTTGTTGGTTTAAGCATTTATGAAAAGACATGGAAAAGCTAAAGAAATAGCTAATTTAGTTAGAGGGTGGTTTTGGAAACTGACCCAGAGAAAGGGCAGGTGCTACAGAAATGGAAAATACGAACTTGGTTGTAGGGGCAGGGTAGCTTTTGAAAGAGCTGTTAGTACATTACTCATGGCCTATAGGAAAGTAAAGAGGCAAAGTCGATGTCATCAATAAGCATATTGTGAGATCATGGGGACCCTGGGTGGCTCAGTGGGTTAAAGCCTCTGCCTTCGGCTCAGGTCATGATCTCAGGGTCCTGGGATTGAGCCCCACATTGGGCTCTCTGCTCAGTGGGGAGTCTGCTTCCCCCTCTCTCTCTGCCTGCCTCTCTGCCTACTTGTGATCTCTCTCTCTCTCTAATAAATAAAATCTAACAAACAAAAACAACAAACAAAATTAAAAAAACAACAAACAAAAAAGAATTTCATGAGATCAGGGGCGCCTGGGTGACTCTGCCTTCAGCTCAGGTTGTGATCTCAGGGTCCTGAGATCCAGACCCTAATCAGGCTCCCTGCTCAGCAGGGAGTCTGCTTCTCCCTCTCCCTCTGCCCCTCCCCACCCTGCTCATGCTCTCTCTCTCTCTCTCTCTCAAATAAATAAAATCTTTAATTAAAAAAAAGAATTTTGTGAGATCGGAGAGCCCCCAAGGGTCTCCAGAGATCCTCAGAAGGATCTATGTGACCTATTTTCAGAGGGTGATGACTTAAGAGGCCTGAATTCTGCTCTTGGGAGAATAGTCTGCTGGCCTTGGGCCAAATCTGAGGTTGCTTTGTCAGACCAGCAGTTATTTAGAGAAGGAACCAGTAAAAAGGAAAGTCTTAGGGGTGAAAGATTCCCCCCATCTTCCTAGAGCATATGGAGGCAGAGAACCTGAATGCCTTGGCCCAGATCTTTCTCATAAGGCTGAATTTGTTGAGGTAAGGGTTGATTCCAAGGTAAGCCAAGTACCTGGATGGATTTTACAAATGGGTAAATACCCTTCATCTGTTCTTGGCTGAAGTGGAGGGAAGAGATTGAGCCCCCCGGAGGCCACCAGATGTTACCAGCAGGAACTCCTTGGGATTCGGTGGAAAATTGTGGGAAGTGATTACTCAACTACTTGCTTTCCTTAAGAGTTCTAAAAAACTCCTTAAACCTAGATTCCGAAGAATCCAGCTATGGTAAGGAGTGCTCTCATGTTGGGGGCAGGGGGAAGGGAAGAGATATATAAATTCTATATTACAAACTAGTTTAATGCATGGGGTAATCATTTGAATAATCAAAAAATTTTAGATAGTTTCCAAGTTGGCATTTGCAGTTCATATGATTCCTAACTTATCAGTAATTGCTGTCATACCAAAATTTACTTTCTCGACTTCTCTTCATCAGCTGAATGTAGTCTCTTACTGAGCTGATGCTTACTACCTAATCTACCGAATTTTTGCTTATATAAAATTTGCTGCCATCTCCAGTGGAATTATTCCACAGGTTTTGCAGAAAGGAAGGTAACTATGTGAGAATGAATGATATAAGCTGGTTAGTGCTAACACTGATGAGTCATGTGACCTTGGGAAAATGACTAGAACTAGAGTGTATTTGATAACAGTACCCGCCACATGGAGTTGCTGTGAGGATTAACTGCTGTGACAAGTCTGTGACACTAAGTGGCCTCTAAGAGCCGCTCGATGAATGGCGTTTCCTTCCGAGATGTCTGGGTGGTAGACCCTTTTGAGACTCTTCTGTTTCCCACTCGGCATCACATTGGGCTGCGAGTGGATGCATGTGTTATCTGATCTCAAGTCCCTTTACCCACTTCTCCATTCTCAGACCTAAAAATATGCTGTTATTCCTCCCCTGAAGCCTAGAGTTCTTCTCACAGTATCTTCAGAACTTTGCTCCACACCATTGCACCAAACACTATTTCCCCAAGTGTGTATGGCCCCCACTTCCTATCTCTCACCTTCTTCTGTTGGCTGGCATGTTCTAACTCATTTTTGCCATCCTCTTTTTAAGGGTTCATAGCCTCTGTCCAGAAACGGTCTGCCCTGCATAACATTTACCTATTACACCTTCAGTAGCCTTCTCTATAGACTAGCTTCCAGGGATAGTCCAGCTGTGGAAAGATTTAAAAATAAAAACAAACAAACATAAAAATAACAAAGAAAAAGAAAAAAGATGGTATAGGCAAAGCCTACATATTGGGAATTAAATGCAGAGTTCATGGAGAACCAAGAAATTATCTTCATTCTCTACCTCAGGTTCTTATCCAATTTGAGCAATATAAAACAGCACTTTTTGAGTTGTTAGTAGGTGTCAGTCATAGAGTGTTTTATATAGGTTATCTCATTTCATCTTTAAAGATTTTATCAGTAGGTAATCTCTACATCCAATGTGGGACTTGAACTGACCACCCCAAGATCAAGAGTTACATGCATGCTCTACCGACCGAGCCAGCCAGGTGCCCCCTATCTCATTTTGTTCTATTTTCATGTAAGGGAACACATTTATTATCATCATCCTCATTTTATGGATGTTGAAACTGAAGCGTAGAAAAATATTCAAGGTCACAAAGCCAGGGAACAACTCAGACCTTCTGAGCCACTGCTCTACACAAAGGGGTTCAAGTCTACTATGGTTTTCAGGCTAAGAGAAAGTAACCATTTCAGTCCAACTTGTTTTTTCTAAGACTTTGGACCCTGATTCCCTTCCTGATACATTTGATAAGCCTGGAAGAAAGGATCTGACAAAGATAAAAATGTTAATGCATTACTCTTGGAGCACCAGAAATTTTTATAATTCTCTATTCTGTAATAATAATAATAGCAGCCATTCACTATGTGATGGTGCTACATTAGGGACCTTCCTTATTTCATTTAATTCTGAAAATGATCATTCTAATTACTTATTAATATCCCCATTTTATAACTGAGAAAACTGAGGCTTAAAATAGTTAAGTAACTAAGTAGTGAGGTAGGATTTAGTTCAGGTCTCCCAGATTCCAAAGCCCTTGTTCTTTCCAAGATACTGTCTTCCACTTGTTTTCTTTACTTTTAGAAAAAGCATGTACGGAGATCTTCTCGCCTGTAGTCTCTGACCTTTGACCACCTTTAATTCTGCATGAAAAGATTAAAATGATAAAGAGATTAAAATGATTCAAGTAATCAATTTCTGGTTATCTCAAGTTGCCAAACAAAGCGAACTTATCCCATGAACCAAGGCCTTTCACCAAGAAAAGGAATAAAACAAACACATTATTTTATCTTTCATTATGTGGTTTGCGACTCCCAGTGAAAGGAACTCGGCTGTAAAATTAGGAAACGAAAACCAAATGGTTCACAATGAAGTTCTGGAATCTATTCTCTTTAACAGGTAAGGGAAATGGAAAAAAAAACAACAACAACTGGGCTAAATAACTAAACGAATATTGGAATGATCATATTCCATGGAAAGAACACAAGGGTGTGGGTTGCAATCCCAGTTCTGCACAAGCCATCCATTTTTTTAATCACTTTATTTCTTGGAGATACAGCTTCCTCATCTGTAAAAAATGGGGCCAATACCTGCCTTGCTTAACCCAATAGCTTGATGGAAGAATTAAAACAAGAGAAGGTACATCAGTGTTGTATAATTAATAAAATCTATTTAATTACATTGCTCTGTCATCCTAATTGCCTTTGGAGTCAAATGGGTTAGAGTGTATGTAGGTCCTAATTCTGTCCCTGACTATACCTGGATGTCAGATCAGGTTACCTACCTTCTCTGTCCTTCTACTTATCATTTATAAAATGGATGTAGTGAATATTTGCTAATTGCCTACCCCAGAATCCAATCCCCACCTCTGCCACCCTAACATTATCCATAGTTTTCATTCATGAGGATACCCCTGCCCCATGGATTTAAAATACTCTAGAGGTTACTTGACTTCACTGCCAGTTTCAAGGGTGAATCTTGATTGGATTAAGGAAATTAAGGACTAAGGCCACCTTGCCATAGTGATTGATTTACAATGATCATAATCTGATAACCAAAGAGACTGGTTCAGAAACAAGCAAATTCATTACTCCGCCAGGACTAATTGGAAGTTTGCATGTGAACTGAGCTTTGGGAAAGAAGCTTCCTAGTCCTTATGAGATAATACCTTAAAAAAAAAAAACATTATATTTCTACTTTTGGCCATGACAGAGTAACTGATTTCCCAGACTAGCCTTCCTACGGTAAACAACTAGAAAACTGAACAAAATATATAAAACAACTATTTCTAGACAACATACAATTGGCACAGGATTGTGATACCTAATAGAAGAAAAACAAATGAGTTGAATCTTATGATTACTCCAGCTTCCTGTATGGAGGTATTTACCAGACATTGACAGAGGAGGAAGAATCCAAGCAGAATACAATGGTCTTGACCAGAGTTCAGGGAGGGAAACTGGTTAGAATTTTTTTTTTTTTTAAACTGGCTAGAATTTTTATGGAGCACCAGAAAGGAATGAGGTGCACAGAAAAATTGCTCCATAAATCTGCATGGGGATTGCCTTGAATGTCTGACCAAATAATAAGCTGTGTATTTAAAGCATGAGACTACACAAGAGTAACCAGAAGGCAAAGAGTCTTTATGTGAACCTGCAAGCTGAACAACTAGGAGAACCTTCACAGAGTTAAGGAACACTTCAATCTGATCAACCAAAATGGAGAAACCTCACTGAATTCTCAAGGCATTCATTAGAATCTGCAGAAGGCTACATCTTAAGAATAGGGCTTAGCCCTGGAGCAAAGATACCAGCAGAGCTTTAAAAATGCCTTGAAAGGACCAAAAATATCTAGAAGTAAATTAATTGCCTTCCAGAATAAAATATAACACAGATTAAAGGAAGGCAAAAACTCTAGACACTCAACAATGTCCATCACAATGTCCAGAATCCAATAAAAATTATACATGCTCAATATCATTAGAAATTAGGTAGATATGAATCAAAACTTCAAGGAGTTACTACTTCACACAAACTAGAATGGCTTTAATACAAAAATATGGAAAATAACAAGGACAATGATAATGAGAAATTCCCATATTGCCAATGGAAATATAAAGTGGTACAGCCACTACAGAAAAACAGTTTGGTGGTTTTTCAGTGAATTAAACATAGAATTACTATATGACCTAGCAATCCTGCTCTGAGATACACATACAAAAGAAAACAAATGTTCAAACAAAAACTTGTACATGAATGTTCATAGCAACATTATTCACAGTGGAAACAACCCAAATGTCTATTAACTGATACATGGATGAACAAATTGTGGTATTTCCATTCAATGGGATATCACTCAGCCATAAAAAGGAATGATGTACTGATACATGCGTGCTATGACATGAAAACTTAAAAACACTGTATTAAGCCAGACACAAAAGATCACATATTGTATGATTCCATTTATATGAGATATTCAGAATAAGCAAATCCATAGAGACAGAAAGCAGATTAGTGGTGGTTAGGGGGTGGGGAAAAGAGGAAATCAGGAATGACTGCTTAATAGTATATGTTCCCTTTTGGGGTAAAAATATTGTTCTGACACTAGATAGAGGTAAGGGTTGCACAATACTGTGAATTTACTTAATACTACTGAATTGTATACTTTAAAACAGTTAAAATTGTAAATTTCATGTTATGTATGCTTTACCACAATTTTTAAAAATTATGATTATATGTGTCAAGAAGTAGGAAAATTCCTGTGGTTTTTTTTCCTCCCATTTGGAACTTTTATTATAGAACAGGAAGAAAAGTCAGACAATAGAAAAAAAGCCATGGATGAAAGATGATGGGAAAAGGACTTCATTATTATTATTTTTTTAAATAAGCTCCATACCCAGTGTGGAGCCCAACATGGGTCTTGAACTCACAACCCAGAGATCAAGACCTGAGTTGAGACCAAGCATCAGATGCTTAACCGACTGAGTCACCCAAGTACCCCAGAAAAGGACTTTAAAACAGTGATTATAATTACATTAATGTATGTTAATTATGTGTTGCTGTGTAAAAAATTAACTGAAAATTTAGCAGTATAAAATAGCAAACACTTATCTCCTATTTTCCAAGAATCAGAAATTCAAGAGTACATTAGTTGTGCTTCTAACTGAGAACCTAATGATTCCTTATGCAATTAATACCATTAATTTGGTATTAATTACTTAGAGAATTCTTACTTAGAAATACCATTAATTTGGTAGTATATACAAAAGACAACAAAATATAAAGGGCAGTAAAACTAAACTTGGTCAATACAGAAGTAAAATGGCAAATGTGGCAGTAAATATGAAAAGAACTTTTCCGCTTTTTTAATTTCTTTAAGAGATAATTGGAAGACTTCTTCTGGTTGTAAATCTTCAGAAAACAGCTATAAAATTTAAATAGGAACATAGTGCTAAGGCCTTTTATCCTAAGACAAAAACCCAGAAGGCTCAAAGAAAGCAGAAAGCTTGTGTGTCACTTCCTATAGGAAACACAAAAGTCACTAGGTAAGTCTTCCCTGGTTGTGTCACCTGCTGGAATAATCTTGGGAGAAAAGCAATAGGGTTCACATAAAGAACTTAGATGAGACCCATCTTAGCACATGCTGGGGGAAAAAAATGAAGGTCAAACGAAATAGTGTAGATACATGCACTTATTTTTAGACTTGTTTGCAAATCCAAAATCTGCTATTAGATCACCGAGAAAAAAGTGAAATATCTGTCCCTATGGAATTGAACATGGAGCGAAATTCTAAAATTCTCCCTTTAGCAGCTCTTTCATGGCATCAAACTGATCGCCTTCCAGGCAGTTAGGATGCTCCCAGCAACTGATAACCAAGAGCCATTTGAGAGCTGTGAGAAGTCTCTCCAGACAACTTTCTTAGAGACGGTATCACTAAGCTTCTTGTTTCCATGAGCACCAAATTATTTGTTTTAAAAAGATTTCCTATGACCTCATGTTTTTAAATTTGGGGCTTGTCGTGTCTTTTTTGTTTTTTTTTTTAAAGATTTTATTTATTTATTTGACAGAGAGAGAGAGATCACAAGTAGGCAGAGAGGCAGGCAGAGAGAGAGGGAAGCAGGCCCTCCACCCAGCAGAGAGCCCGACATGGGGCTCGATCCCAGGACCCTGAGATCATGACCTGAGCCAAAGGCAGAGGCCTTCTTAACTCACTGAGCCACCCAGGTGCCCCACTATCATGTCTTACTTAGAAAGTTAGCACAGCCCATGTCTGAGCAAAGTAACATGATAGGACTCTATCATGAGACTAACGAGGTGTGAGGCCCCCCCACCCTCCTCCCCCATCCATTTGGGGACCAGGAAATGGCAGAAGCATGCGCTCACTGTGCAGGTGGAACAATGGAGGTACGTGGAGGTGAGTGTGGGAATCTTAAGAGAGAATAATGTTCCCATAAACCAAGTGAGACAAATTAAGATTTAAAAATTCAGTGACGCTAGATTGTGACAACATCAATTAAGGGTTAAATCTCTTCTGCTCTTTGGGGATCAATGTGGTTAAAACCTCCTGCCTTCTTTGGGAGTTAGATGTATTTACTAGCCCTCTCCAGCACTGATTCCCTGCCCCTGCTGTATAATGGAGTCACCTGGGGAGCTTCAGAAACTACCATTCCTGGGACTTATTCCCAGAAATTCTGACTTCATTGCTCTAGAGTGAGCCTGGGCATCAGCTCATTTTAACAGCCCCTGCTGATTCTCCTGTGCAGCAAAGTTTGACAATGAGGTCTCTACTGCTTTGTGACATAAAGTGTGGTCTGAGGGGCTCTTTAGAAATGCAAATCTCAGGCCACACCTGGATCCACATATTCAGAATCTCCACTTTACTAAACTGCCCAAATGCCTCAAATGCAAGCTCAGTGTGAGACATTGCTTGATTTTCCTGATTCCCCCCCGCCCCCCTTCAATCTTCAGAGCAGTAGTTCTCACTCTGGGCTTTACATTAGAATTGTCTGGAAAGCCTTTTAAACAATACTGATACAGAGATTCTGATAGAGGGTGACCCAGGCATGGTCTTTTGTTTTTTATTTTCATTAAAAAACAACAACTTTCCCAGGGGTTTTAATATAAATTCAAGGCTGAGAACCATTGCTATAGAGATTTTTTCTTCTTTCAATTTAACAGCCTTTGGTGTAATGATAATTTCTGCTAAAAGTTTAGGTTTCCTGGAAGAAGTCACACTAGCTATTTTCCAACATAGGCTATCAAACATTAATGTGCAAAGGCAACCACTGTGTTGCTTCTTAAAAAGGTGGATTCCCTGTGCCTCAGCTTCAGAGTTTCCTTTGGTAAGCTGGGAACAGGGCCCAGAATCTGCAATTTTTACAAGCCCTGGCTGGGATTCGGACATATGTGCTCTTTGCATCATAGTTTGAAAATCACTGCTTTAGTGTGACAGAAGAACCAGAGAGTAGACTTTGATGGGGATGAGAGAAAGGGGAGCATGTAAGTGCCCAGAGTTCAGGGTGAGGGAACAGAAAGAAGTAATGCAGGCAAAGCAAAAGAGGGAGCCCCAAAGATCAAGGCTGTCTGTACATGCTACTTCCTATCCCAGCAACTCCATGTTGCCCAAGGAACCACAGCATGTCTGACCATCTTGAAAGCCTCAAGAGAGGAAGACCTTTTATGCTTTTAATTGCTACTTCCCAGGGCCCTGAAGTTTTCCCTTTCCCTTATGAACCACCAGATTAAGAATGAGAAGAAACAGAAGAACTCAACCTGAAAGAACCCTGTTCAAAACCCCAAATCTGTCATCATACCTGGGCCAGGTTTTCCCAGGGCCCTGAAGTTTTCCCTTTCCCTTATGAACCACCAAATTAAGAATGAGAAGAAACAGAAGAACTCAACCTGAAAGAACCCTGTTCAAAACCCCAAATCTGTCATCGTACCTTGCCTTACAGAAGCAAAGTGTATGAACAACCGTACGTTGAATTCTTATAAATCAAACGATAGTTTGAATCCCTATGCAACATCACTAATGATCAGAAAACTGCAAATCAAAATCACAACCAGTTATCAACTCACACCGGTGAGGATATCTATTAACAGATTTTTTAACTTTTTAAAGTAATCTCTACATCCAATGGGGGGCTCGAACTCACAACCCCAAGATGAGTCATGTGCTCTACCACCTGAGCCAGCCAGGTACCCCCAGACATCTATTAGCAAAAAGACAAGAGACAAATGTTGGTGAGGATATAGAGAAGGAGAACCCTTGTATACTGTTAGTGGAAATGTAAATTAGTACAGCCTTTGTAGAAATTACGGAGCTTCCTTAACTAATTAAAAATAGAACTATCACATGATCCGGCAATCCTACTTCTGGGTATATATCCCAAGGAAATGAATACATATCTCAAAGAGATGTCTGCATTCCCATGTTCATTGCAGCATTAGTCACAGTGACCAAGATTTAGATGCAACCTAAGTGTCTATCAATGAATAAATGGATAAAAGAAATGGAATATTATACAGCCATAAAATGAAATCCTGTCATTTGCAACCACATGGATGAACCTGGAGAACATTATGCTAAGTGCAATAAGCCAGATAGAGAAAGACAGACACTCTAGAATTTCACTTATATGTGGAATCTAAAAAAGTCAACTCACAGAAACAGAGACCAGACAAGAATGCCAGGGATTAGGTAGGATGGGGGAAATGGGGAGATGCTGGTCAAAGGGTAATAAACTTGCAGTTATAAGATGAATAAGATCTGGGGATCTCATGTACAGCATGGTGACTATAATTAATAATACTGTATTCTATACTATAAAGCTGCTAAGAGAGTAAATCTTAAGTGTTTTCATCACCCCCAACCCACACACAAAGGTAACCATGTAAGGTGATGGATATGTTAATTAGCTTGACTGTGGAAATCATTTCACAATATATATGTATATCAAATTATCATACTGTATACCTTAAATACACATAATTTTTATTTGTCAGCTATACCTCAATAAAACTGGTGGGAAAAAATCACTACAGCAGGGGGAGTGGGCTTGGGATTTTAAAGACTCCCCTGACGAATTCTGCTTATCTGATCTTCTTAATGAAGGACATACATTTAATATTGACAGTTCATAGGGTTATTACTGGATTAAATGGGAAAATGCACTTAAAACATTATGATGTTCCCTGGCACATAGAAATTAAAAAAATATAGAGATATTATTTTTACTATGATGATGCAAATTGTCTAATTTATACCTCAGAAGACTTATCTCAGGGGTCATAACCAGTCCTAGGAGGCTTAGTGCGATTTATGTCTATTATACAAGAGCTTACAGACAGGAAGACAGTCTGTAAGACAGACAGTCAGTCAATCACTGACAAAACCACAATTTGTCAGTGATTGACCAAATGATAACTCCTTAGAGACAGTGGAAGTGAGAATAACAGTAATTCATTTTCCCTAACAAATCCATTCGTAAACCATTTGGTTTCATTCAATGAGAGCTTACTACAAAAACACATGGGTTTAAATCTCATTAAATCCCTAATTGTTATTAGTTCCACTTCCCTGATGGGAAACTCTAGAAAGGGACAAAGCAAGGCTGCTAAGATCTGGGTCTGTCTCCCTAGACCTGACTGCAACCACTCTATACACCTTCCCGTTCCTGACTAGTCGTCCCAACAAATGTTCACTTTGCCATACTATCAGAACAAGCGCGGACAAGTTGGTCATAAGGCGACACTCAGCCACACGGAAATGAGACCTCTATCCCCTGAAATGATCTCAGATTACAGAACAGAAAGCTCTTTTTCTAAAATGTCAGGTTCCAAGCAAGAAGTTGGGAAGATACCAGCTCTTCATTCAGGAGCTCAAGAGACCTCTCAATTTCGCTGAGCCTGATTTACCTTTTTGTTTATGGAGTGACGTTCTTCATGATAAGTTGGGATGTCAGGCAGAGCGAGAAAATCTTACCCACTGGAGGACTCCATTAACAGTCTGAGCCTTTGTCCGACCAACTTGAATTCACACCGACCTGCCTTCCTCCACCCTCAGCGCCTGACTCAGCAGACTGCCCTGTGCTTCTTCATGAAGTGCACGAGGCCACAGTGTGATGATGGGATGTTTGTTTACAGTGTCAAACGGTCACCACCAACAAGCTAACACATCCACCACCTCACATAATAATCACCTCTTTATGTGTACACGTGTCTGGTTGAGAACATTTAAGATATAATTTCTTAGCATCTTTCAAGGACGGAATACAGTATTAACTCCAGGCAGTTTAGACCCTTTGACCAGCATCTCCTCGTTTTCCCCACCCCTGGCCCCAGCGCTTGGCATTCTAGTCTCTGTTTCTGCAAGCTCCCTTTTTTAGATTCCACAAATAAATGAGATCACACAGTCCCTCCCTTCATTCTTAGTCATGGTGCCCTATCTGTATTTGCCGCACCCCAGATATGAGGTCGGAGGCCTTATTACCCTTGCTGTCCTTGTGGGGTATTCTCAAATACAGGAGGCTGGCATTTGGTGGGGATTTGCACCCAGAGTAGGACCACAAAACGACATCTGCTGGGCCAGGTAAACCAGCTTCTGATTGGAGCACTTAAGGAAATGAAATCCCAGCAGGATTCTGATTTTCCTCCTTAATTAGCTTCCTCCATTCCCTTAGGCATTTGTTCCCTTAGCAAGATCCTACGCCATAAACTTTCCTTTGTCTTGGCTCAAGGGTGTTACGTAAATACCTGGGAGCAAGATCTCCTGTAGCTTGAGCGGGCTTTTTGCAGCCCACAGCAGGCTCCACAGCCCGGACAGCTTCTGCTAATGCTAATTGGAAAGCTTGTGTCACACTTTCTGTCCCCGGGAGAGCTGATGCTCTGCCTACCTGAGCTCCTGCCAATGGAGCCCTAGCGTTCCTGCTCAAAGAACTTCTATAAACGCGCACCGATTCCCAGCCAGTCTCCCGAGGGGTCAACAGGTGTTTACTTTAGCCACATTAAAGGACTTGTTTTCCCATGACCTCCAGGCATTCTGAAATGGAAAGGTCAAAGGACAAACAATATATCCATAACTATAAATAATATTAATCCTATTTTTAAAAGTCAGATTAAGGCAACTCAAATTATTGATCAAATGGAACTGATGTTAATTCTAGAAATAAATGTTACAAATCTCATCATCAGGCTAAAGTTAAAATGACAATAAGATAAGAGCACTGAAATCTAGTGATCCTTGGGATCTCTCTGTTTCTACACAATAGCTTCTCCCTCTCCTGAACCTTGATGGCCCCACTGCTCTGTCAGGCTTTATCCCTATGTTAATTTTTTAAAGAAGAAAATGGGGAAAGTTTAGAGACAGGAGAAGAGAAGTGAGGAGGGAAGAGGCATCTTATCACTTTTTCTATGTTAGGGAATCTGAATCTATTTCTTTGGCTGAATTATGCTTCCAGGTTAAACATTACACTTGAAATGTTTATCTTTGTTTTCCTTGTGTTGGATGAAGCTAGAAATTCATTCATTCATTCATTCATCAATATGTACTGGGGTTAGGATGAACATATACGTATGATTTATTATCCAAATGGCGATAGTCTAGAGAATGAAAAGACTCCTTTATTATCTCTACCCAGACAGAAGGACATACCAGGACTGTTCTGAACAAAATGGGAGGTATGGTCCCCTTAATAATTGAATACTTCCTCTATATCTGATGTAAAATCAGAAAATGTCTATGGGGTAGGTAAAGAGGCTATTCTTCATTCCTAGATTCAAAAATCAGTGCTAACTTCTACCATTTCTCATAATACCAAAAGGTTCTTGTTCTTTCAGGTAAAATAAAAATATTGCTCAGGTCGTTCATCCACCAGTTTTTTCTAGCTTGAACAATTCTCTCAACCCAAACAGGATCCAACTTTTCTCATGTGATTTCTGAGAACAGGTTGAATTTTGATACATAATTCTACATTTAATTACACTGATAGGTGATGAGCAGGTCACTGAGACCCAATCTTACCCAAAAAACCTATTGTTCTCCCTCAAAAATGAGGAAATTATTGTGTCACCATTCAAGGGAAAATAGTCAAGACAAAGTACAAAAACTCATATACATATGTATATATACATATACATATGTATATACTCATATACATAAAACTCATATACATATGTATATATACATATACATATGTATATATGTATACACACACACACACACAAATACAAGTATATACATTCAGTTTTGGAAAGATTTGGGCATAATTGATGTTAGTTCATAGTTCATGTTTTCACAGAGTGATATTTATAGTTTAGAAATAAATTTTGCCCACCTTATCACAGTTGATTCTCACAACAGCTGGCTTAGACACTATCACTATTCTCAGCTTACAGTTGAAGAAATTAACTACTACAGACTGATACAGACAGGCACTCGAAACTCCGAACCCTGATTTCATCACTCTTCTTACAATAAAACAGTATCTCATGACAGATATTTAAGTGACAACATTGTCAAAAATTCCGTCTACTTCCATCACACTTAAACTTTTCAAAGCATTTTCACATTGACTCAATATACTTAAAGGGGCTGCCATGTGCCATCCACCGACTAGATGCTGAGGGCACAAAGGGCAATAAAGCTGTCCCTGAGTATAAGGAACTGGAACTCTGATATACAAGACAGACAAGGAAATGGGTCTAGTTCAGCTGATAAAGTAAAATGAAGGAGCTGCAAACTATGCCAAGAGCCACACAGCAAAGAGCACCAAGGCCAGGCTGAGGGGACCACACAAGGCATCCCAAGGATGTAATGCTTGCAAGAGAAATGGGAGTTTGCCAGAAGGACAAACTGCACATGCGCTCATGACCTTAAGTCAAGGAACATCAGGTTCCGTTAAAGCAACAGTGAGTTGTTTGTAAACAGTTGTAGCAAAGGTTGTATTTCAGGTTAGGATGCTGGATCACTGGCAAGGCCCAAGATGGGAGCCTGGAGTGTTTGGCTAAGGAAGTTGAAATTCATTTAACAGGCTTAGGCTGCCAGTGAAAGGAGAAGGAAGTGATCGGGGAGACAGTGAGACACCCAGGGAAGCAAATGCATGGGGCTTGGTTGGGATCTAAATTTAAGAGAATGAAGAGGAAAACATTGCCAGGAAACAAATGTACTGAAGACAGAAGTTGGTAGGATTTGGGGTCTGGATGTAGAAGATGAGGGGTGAGAAGAAAGCAGATGTACCTCTAAATCCCTTGAGGCACTGGGTGATTAAGTTTCATGAACCAAGACAGGGCACATAGAGGGAAGAGCAGATTTCTGAGGAATACTAAGAAGTTCAGTTTTGTATCTACCGAGTGTATATACTGAGTGGAAGGCCCATAGAGCTGTCAAGAGACGAGGCCTAAAGGGAACTGGCAGTAGACTCATGAAACTCCAGAGAAAATTCTAGACAGTAGTTTCAACTTTGAAGGCCACAGGTGAGGTGAATACAGAAGGCCATACACTGAAGAAGGAAGCAGAAGAATCTTTCCAATGGGGAGGGGAGGAAGAGTTTAAACAATAGAAGGTTATTATATACAGAAGGTTATTATTATTATTATTATATATAGACAGTTACATATTATCTTGTTTTGTTTTATTAGAAATCAATTAGTTAAAAATAGATGTTTTAATTAAAATGTAGCAAAACACTTCCCCCTCATTTTCTTAAGAGATCTCCACATACCTCTACAACAGTTCACCTAAAAAATGGACTTTGCACCACATCTATGGAAAAACAAGATTGGAGGAAATCTTTCTTCCATGATGTCAAATTGATGAATGAACCTTTCAGAGGGAGAGATGCACTAGGGGAACAAGGGGCATATTTCTAGAAGTCCCATAGGAATGACCTTCAAAGTTTCTTGACAGTTTTCCAAGACACCCTCTGAGATCACAACATTTCGTTCAGCTTCTCCATGTACTTGTATCTAAACAAATGGTTGCAACGTCCACCACCCATGTTCTCATCCCTTTCAAAGATCATATGTAGATTTCCCCATGGCCAGCAAGAAAGCCAAAGAATGACTGAAACCCCTAGCCAGCCCTGGGAAAGAGGCCACACAGTGAGGAAGAGGGAGGTTATTTCCCTAAGCGTTCTGTAGTGAAGTCACTTTTGGCTCCTTTCTGATTGCACAAATGGCATGTGAGATTGGATCCCATCATACAGTGTGAATATGGTTCTGCCCTTGGGCCAAATTAGGTCCCCTGCCACCCCCCCACCCCCAAATTCATATCTTGAAATTTTAATCCCGAGTACCTCAGAATGTAACTGTGTTTGGAGACAAGGTCTTTAAAGAGGTAGTTAAGTTAAAATAAGGTCTTGAGGCTGGACAGTAATCCAATATCACTGACGTCTTTAGACCATGGAAAGACCATGGAAAACCACTATAGGAAGGCGGCCACCTGCAAGATACGGAAAGAGGCCTCAGATGAAACCAAACCTGCCGACACCTTGATTCATTTTGGACTTCTAGCTCCCACAACTGTGAGAAAATAAATTTCTGTTGTTTAAGCCACCCACTCTGTGATACTTTGTTATGCGTGCCTAGAAACCAACACGGGCAGTGATAAATGTGGTATCAAACACGTGCCAAGGATTTCTCAAAATGAAGTTATGTGGGGAGAAAAAAAGTCAGGCTTATTTTCCAATTAAGGGTATTGATGATGCACAACTGTATTGTGTAAAAATATGTTAATTGATTTACAGGCTCTGGAGACGTCTAACCATCCAGGTGTGGGCACTTGAGTTTTGTATCATCACTGCTATAGAATTCACTGACCGAGTCTCATAGAACTCCATCCTGTCTGGGGCTCAGGTGGGACTCGGTGTCTATTGTGTCCTGAGGTGTAGTGAACTGCTTCAGGCAGACGATACTGCGTTGATTCTGCAACATCCCTAATATTTGAAACACAAAATCCTGAATATGACATTGCAAAAGCAGAAGGAAAAAATTGTGGATAATGTCTCTGTTTGTGTGACAAGTCACTTTTTCCCCCTCTCCTTTCTTCTTCACTTTGTCACCAAGTCCAACGGACACAACTTTTGAAATTGGCCTCACCTCTGTTTTCCCACCCATACTGACTGCGACTGCCTTTAGCCAAACTTGTATAATTTCTGGTGCTCATTCTACTGTCTGCCTAACTAAACTTTTCGGAGGGAATGCAACATTGTGTAAAGGTTAAGGGGCACAGTCACTTGAGTTAACGTCCCAGCTCGGCCCTTTATAAATTGTGTGCCCTCCCTCAAATCTAAGCCTCAAATTTTCATGATTTAAACAGAGGTAATAACAGTACTTTATTTATAAGGCTGTTGGAGAATTAGTGAAATAATAAATAAAAAGCATTTGGGGTAGTACATAGTAGGAGACTCAGAAAATAGTAGGTATGCTATTACTAACATTTAAAAATCCAGGGGCACCTGGGTGGCTCAGTGGGTTAAAGCCTCTGCCTTCAGCTTGGGTCATGATCTCAGGGTCCTGGGATCGAGCCCCACATTGGCTCTCTGCTCAGCAGGGAGCCTGCTTCCCCTCTTTCTCTGCCTGTCTCTCTGCCTGCTTGTGATTTCTCTCTCTCTGTCAAATAAATAAATAAAATCTTTAAAAAAAAAAAAATCCATCACCTTGCAATATTGTTTTGTGCTCTTTCCTGCATAATTCCACCAGCCAAGATTTTCTTATGCTTGGCTTTCCTGGAATTGATATTACAGAAACAATAGACACACTGAATTTTCTGTTTCAAATATCACTAGTTTCTCCCACCTAAGTCTCCTCAACGAAGGGGCCCAAGCTCCCCGTGTGAAAACCTCGGTCCTCGCTGACATTTTCCAAGTCCCTGCTGTAACCCATTCTCCCTGCGACACCAAGCTCCCGAGTTCTTTTTCCGAAGTGCAGAACTCATCTTTCCAATCCTTCAGGGGCCTATTCCAATTCACGAGCTGAAGCCCAGATGCTTCCACAGGGCCCAGAGCCTTTGTCAAGCCGCCTGCACCTCCACAGTCCCACCCCCAGCCCGGAGGACCAGTGCAGGGCCCAGGGAACAGCAGGCGCTCAGCAAACGGCGGGTCAGTGAGAGGAGTGCCTGAGAAGCACATGAGCTCCGAGGCTTGTCTCCTCTCCACCAGCATTAACCTGTTGTAGAAGCCTCCCAGGGCTGCTGTCACAAACTACCACAAATTTGGAGGATTCCAACAACAGAGTTGTTGTCTCACGGATCTGAAGACCCGAAGGCCGAGCTCAAGGGCTGGCAGGGCCATGCTCCCTGTCAGAGCTTCGGGGAGACGCCTTCCTTGCCTCCTCCCGCTTCTGAAGTCCCCAGGTGCTCCCTGGCCTGTGGCTCCGTCCCTTCTTCCCTGTGTCTCTGTGTCTCAGTTTCCCTCTCTTTTTTCCTATAAGGACACCAGTCAGTGGACTCAGGACTCACCCTAAAACCAGGACGACCTCCTCTTGCGATGCTTAACTTCACAATACACGCAAAGTTCCTACTTCTTAATAAAATCACATTCACAAGTTCCTGGGGTTAAGACTTTTTTGGGAGACACAACTACGAACAAACTACCACAGTCAAGGGTAAAAGAGGTCAAGGAGGGAGACGTGATTAGAAAACGGAGAGCTCTGACCGTGCCCAGGAAGGAAATGGGATTTTCATCTGCAGTTCTGAGACCAGAGCCGTCTGGGCGCTGAGCGTGCCATCTGGCGAGAGCCCTCGAGCGAGCCCAGAGCAGCTGGGGGACAGTGTTTTCTGCTCTTGGTTTCAGATCCACTTGTTAATGGTTTTTGTTTTTGTCCTATGAAAGATTATTTATTAATTAGGCAAATTTGAGAAAAGGAAAAAAAAATCACATGAATCCCATCATTCTTACATCTTTTTTCCCCCATATTTAGGATTTGGTTTGGGTTTTGTTATTTTTTTAATGAATAAGCTTACACTAGACATACAATTTGTGCCCTGCTTTTGTCATATAACAAAATTATTAAAGTCAAAATTATTTCCATTATATTAATATACTCTCTATAAATATTTTCTCTTAATTTATTTTAAATTTAGTTTCATATTTTTCAAAATTACACCTGCACAAAACTTCAGAAAGTTTGTTACAAAGATAAAAACAAATCAGAAACAAAAAAACAAAACCATCAATCCTCTGTACCATACATCTCTCCCATGTCCTGCTGTCCAAAAACTACTGTTTTAAAGAATTCTCAGCTGATTCTTTGTTTACTTTCATATATCTCGATAGCGTGCCTATAGTAATACTTGATTTCTCAGTTTTAGATGCTATTTATTGCCTGGCTGGCACCTCTGCATCTCTCCCCCATTTCCACCGTCACTACTATCACCAACAGACACACACACAATCGCACGTATCTTATCTCCTTGTACTTGCGATATGTTTATATATTAATTGCTCTTAGATCAATAGGCAGTGTTGACATTACCTGCAGTTGAGCCAGGAAGTGATGCTATAATTACTTGTTTCATTCTCAGACAAGTTTTGTCTGCATTTTTTGCTTTGTTTGCTGTGTATTTATCATGAAGACATTTTCAAGTTCTCAATTGTCTAAATCTCCTTTCAAGAATCTATTAATTTCTCCTTTTGGAGCCTTATCTCCTGGAGCTAGCTGATGTGTTTCCATAAGCTCGAGGGCTCCCTAGACCGGCTACCCAGCTGCCATCCTGGGACGGCATCCTCCCCTTGAGAAGTCCCTTCACCTCCACCTCCCATGGATTCCCTGTTTCCCAGGTCCCATGTCTTCCTTTTTATTCCTTACTCTCTCATTGTGGGGGAACATCTCCTTCAGTAAGTTCCTAGGAAACAATGTTCTGATGGTAAATTCCCAGGGACACTGCACGTCTGAAAACATCTCTATTTCATAGTTAACTGATATTCTCCTGGGAATAGAACCTAAGTGGAAAATAATTTTCTTTCAGAGTTTGTAAGAAAAGCCTCCATGAATCTCTCGCTTCCTCTGGTTGCTGTTAAGAAAACCAAATCATTCACCACCAACATCTTCACCCAACGAGTCCCCTCCTCTACCTCTAAGCTTACAGGATTTTCTCCTTGTCGCCAGGGTTCTGTACTTTCATGATTATGAGGGTACCAGCCAAGGCCAGGAAACTCACCATACTCCCAGATGACATTTTTTTTAGACTCTTAATAAAGGAAGTGGTCATGTAGGCCATGATGAAAGGAACCCAGGGATTTGGAGGCACTTCAGAACTAGCAAGTGCAGAGGGCTAAGAGCAACATTTGACCTGAAGGAGCAGGGCGAATAAAGAAACGTCTGTATCAGATTCTGCTTGCATGCTGCAGCTCTGGACAAAGGGTTGCACAACAGGAACTGTAGCAGCAACAGGAGTAGTTGCTGCTAGGACTGTGCATGAACTTGTCCTAGTCTGGGTCATCTGGTTGTGATAAGAGTAGAACACATTTGTGTCCTCACTCACCTGGTCTCCCGGTGAGTGCTTGGTGCTGGCCAGCTGTGTCTTGGTCTCTAGCTGATCAGATGCTCCTTCCTATGCTCACCAGGAGAAACAAAAATACTTTCCTTTTGCTGAGTACAAGGGTATGTGTTAGATGTGGATACAGGAAGAAGATTAATTGGTAGAACTTAGCTGTTGCAACTTAGTTGGTAGAGAAGGAAGAAAGTCCAGCTGTCCAGCCGGGAGGAAGTATAGCTTTTGGGCCACTCCTCCAGAGCCCTGTTCCTTTGGGCAAGAAGAACATAAACAATCGGATTGTCTCTGGAAGGCCTAACAGATAGCCTTTCCAAGTAAAACATACATGAACAGGTCATGAAGGAAAAACATCATCCAAAGGACCCAGGAATGGCCAATGTGGGTCCCCACAGGGCCACTGGCCTCTATAAAAGTATCTTTGTATGAGCCAGAGAAAGACAGCATTTTTGTGGGGACATCTGAACAGGATGCCCACTCTGGGCAGAATCAGTCCTCAGGGAGCACAGCTCAAAGAGTAGAGCTGGGTTAGATGCCAACCGCCATTGACTCCTGGGTCAGGGGCCTTTGTTGGTCAAATGGACAAACTTTACAACTATTTAAAGTGGCCCCAGGTACTCATTTACAGAATACAACAAATTTGTTAGGGTATGGACCATGATCAATAGAGCATCCTAACATCCACTAAAGGGGTCTGTCGTCACCCTCCCAGAGCTGACTCTGAGTAAAACAGTAACACAGATCTGGGGAAGCTAAAAATGCAGGAAGATGAACAGCAAACAAGTTAGCAGACCCAAGAAAGGTGAATCCTAAGCCAGCAAGTCAAGACACCATCAGAATTACACCACGAAGAGACCCTCACCACAAACAGAATTCCTAAAATGTTACCAGAATTCCCATTCCAAAGGGGATCAGACCTGGCTTCTCCCACTTCCCTCATGTGTCCTTTGCCTTGAAGCAAGTTTCGCCTACAATCATTAAGAGTGTTGTTCTTCAAGGGAGACCACTAGAAGCCTGGCAGGGACCCTGATAGCCCGAGAAGCAGTAGCCACAGAGCTGACTGCAAGAGCATAAGAAGCCCACCCAGCATTTAGCTCCTTCTGAAACCTTGAGCTCAGGTGGGATGGAGGAAGAGCTGTTCCGTAGGACTAACAGATAGAAGGATGGGTCTGTAATCTCCAAATGGGGCTAGAGAAAGCTACAAAGTCTTGGCTGGAAGAGTTCCAAGGCAAAGTAACCTCTGACATCCCTCGTCATCTGGGTTTTCAGAAGCATCGGAACAACACGGTCCATTCTGCTGTGGGGGCTTGGCCAGACCACACACCTCCTGCAGGTCCCATCTCATCCTCCCAGGCCCAGAAAAAAGGTTTTATCAGGAGCTCACTTTCCCATTCCTGGCAAGTTAGCTCAGTTAGGAATAAAGAATACTCTTAAAGTAGATCATAAATCTAAGCTCTGTGGGTAGCCTTCCTTGTGGTATTGCATCTAACATCTTGTTGCTGCCCTGTGTGGGCATTGGGGAGATGTCCAGGAACAGGGGAGTCTTCATCTTCCCCAATATTTCAGCATTAGAATCCCTGAGACCTTTTCAGGAGATCCAGAGGTCAAAACTACTTTTTTTTTTTTTTTTAAGATTTTATTTATTTATTTGATAGAGAGATCACAAGTAGGCAGAGAGGCAGGCAGAGGGAGGGGGGAAGCAGGCTCCCTGCTGAGCACAGAGCCTGATACGGGGCTCGATCCCAGGACCCTGAGATCATGACCTGAGCCGAAGGCAGAGGCTTTAACCCACTGAGCCACCCAGGTGCCCCAAAACTACTTTTATAATACTAAGATGTCATGTGCTTTTCACCACATTCCTATTTGGACTGATGGGACGAAAGCAATGCTGGGTAAAACTGTTGGCACAAATCAAGGCAGGCACAACAAAAATGTACTAGCGGCCAGAAGTCACTCTCCTCTCTACGGCCACACATTCACAAGAGGGAAAGCCAGTTTTACTTTAAAATGTCTTTGATGGGGGCGCTGGGTGGCTCAGTGGGTTAAAGCCTCTGCCTTCGGCTCAGGTCATGATCCCAGGGTCCTGGGATGGAGCCCCGCATCAGGCTCTCTGCTCGGCAGGGAGCCTGCTTCCTCCTCTCTCCCTGCCTGCCTCTCTGCCTGCTTCTGATCTCTCTCTGTCAAATAAATAAATAAAATCTTTAAAAAATAAAATAAAATAAAATAAAATAAAATGTCTTTGATGAAGCAGTAAAAAGTATAACTTTCATTAACTCTTGATTCTTGTTCATATTTTGTCTGATAAATTTGGCAGGATGCATGAAGTTAACGCATAACAAAGTAACATGTTTGTCTCAAAGGAAAGCACTTGTACAATTTTGAATTTCAAGGTGAACTAGCTACTTTTTTTTTTCATGGAGCATGATTTTTCCTTGAAAGGAAGCTGAAAGACAAATACTCATATTCTGATTTGGGGTATCTGACAGAAAATTCAAAAGCAAATCCATCCCCTGAATCCATCATATGGACAATATTGGTTGCCAATTACAAAATTTGAGCTTTCGAGCAAAAATCACAATTTTGGGGGGCGCCTGGGTGGCTCAGTCGTTAAGCGGCTGCCTTCGGCTCAGGTCATGATCCCAGCGTCCTGGAATCGAGCCCCGCATCGGGCTCCTTGCTCGGCAGGAAGCCTGCTTCTCCTGCTTCCACTCCCTCTGCTTGTGTTCCCTCTCTCGCTGTGTTTCTCTCTGTCAAATAAATAAAAAAAATCTTTAAAAAAAAAAAAAAAAATCACAATTTTGGAAAATTTGTACCTGTATCATGAAACTGACAGCTTTCTAGTACTTAGGGATGTTTCTATCTTTAAGTGGCTTAAATTGTTTTTCTGAGACCCGTGCTGAAATAAACAGTTGGGATAAAATGGTAAAATATGTCAACATTTTAAAGATCTCTATAACTCTAAAATCCATTCAAAATACCAAATAGACCAATAGACTTTTCCTGAAACTGAGTATGAAAGTTCTTTGATACGGTTTCAGATTTCACAACGCAACTAAACTTTAAGAAACTACCACTTGTTGGGGTTCCTGCTTGGCTCTGTTGGTTGTGCATCTGTCTCTTGATTTTGGCTTAGGGTCCAGATTTTGGAGCCCTTGGCCCCCGGGGTCATGAGATCCAGCCCGGCGTCAGGTTCCATGCTCAGCGCAGATTCTACTTGAGATTCTCTCCCTCTGCCTCTCCCCTACTCGAGCTCGCTCTGTCCCCCTAATAAATAAATAACATCTTAAAAAAAAAAAAAGGAAAAGAAACTACTGCTTGTTGAGGAGTAATTCCTGTAGCAATGGCTGTGCTTGAGAGCAAGGGTGCATAGGCTGACTTTAGGATTGCAGACGATCCATTGCAATAGAAAGGAAGGTGGAGACGGAGGCAAGGTGGTCAACTTGGAAGAAGCCCAAGGATATGGAAGCTCTGTCCTGAGGGCAACGTTCTCAGGGAAATGAGAGGCAAGAACTCCAAAGAAGGGAGAGGGAACTGAGTGGAGAACGGAGGAAGATTGCTAGGCAGCCCCCCAGGGCCCACTTGAGGTTTGTGGTCATAAATTTAAAGGGAGACCAGCCAGCACATTTATGTGGAATACATTATTAGAGCTTTCAGTTGAAATAAATTTTTTATTGATTTCTAAGAAAGAAAAAGTACCGCTTGTCATTTGGTGCAATGTCAAAGGAGAATAAAATGATCTAAAATGGCTGCTAAACCACTCCTCCCTTTTCCAACTACTAATCCACATGTGGCTAGCTTTTCCTCATATACTTCCACCAAGAGAACGTATCACAACAGATCGACTGCAGCAGTGTATGTGAGAATCCAGCTGTCTTCTATTAAACCAGCCACTAAAAGATCTGCAAAAATGTAAAATAATCACCCTCCTCTCACTAAATGTTTTGTCTTAAAAAATATAGTTCTTTTTGGGGCGCCTAAGTGGCTCAGTTGTTGAGCGTCTGCCTTCGGCTCAGGTCACCATCCCGGGGTCCTGGGATCGAGCCCCACATCGGGGTCCTTGCTTAGCGGGGAGCCTGCTTCTCCTGCTGCCATTCCCCCTGCTTGTGTTCCCTCTCTCGCTGTGTTTCTCTCTGCCAAATAAATAAAAAATATTTAAAAAAATATATATATAGTTCTTTTTAATTAAAATATTCCTTAGGGTAACACGTATTAGATGTAATTATTTTAAATGAATTAATACATAATTTAAATTTTTATTGTAAAATACATTGTCTTCATAAAAATATACTATTTATGTGAATGTGTAATAGGTTTATTGCCATTACTTTTTTTTTTTTTAAGATTTTATTTATTTGACAGAGAGATCACAAGTAGGCAGAGAAGTAGGCAGAGAGACAGGAGGAAGCAGGCTCCCCGCTGAGCAGAGAGCCCAATGTGGGGCTCGATCCAAGGATCCTGAGATCATGACCTGAGCCGAAAGCAGAGGCTTTAACCCACTGAGCCACCCAGGCGCCCCTATTGCCGTTACTTTTAAATGACTTCATAAACAGTTAATAAAATTTTCTTAGTTCTACTTTTTAAATGTGGTAAATTCACTCATAGAAACAAATGCTAGTTGGGGTCCTACAAAATTTGAAGAGTTTGAGGGGTTTCTGAGACCCAAACAATTGAGAATTCCCACAAGTCAACACGGTTGAAGCTAGAGCTTACTGGGCAGGTCCTTGGGAAGAGGACAAAGAAGCACTCTGGCTCCCATAATCCACTAGGGCCCATGTTACGCTGTTAGTAGCACTGAGGGAACATGAATAGAAAGAGGATCGCACCATAAATTTCAATTTGTCTACCATCAAAAAGACGAGCTGCTTCAGAGAACTCTGCACCTGATAAAGGACAACTGCCATCTCTGAGAAAGAAATCTTCCTCTCTTATTTGCTCTGGAATGACCTCCTATAAGCTGCCCATTGGACCAGCCACCAGGGAGCCCCTGTGGAAAGTGGGTGCAGGTGGCGTCCTCTGAGCCTAGTGCACCGTAGGTGGGACCCGTCGTGTGAGACCGAGTGCCCAGCCTGTATGCTCCACACAGGACGTCTGACTGCCAAGCTTGGCAGCTCAGCTCAGCAGATCCCAGCTCAACTCACACAAATCATTTCTTTTCATCTTCATCTCTTGGCCTTTAAAATAAAGGATAAACAGTGTGTTCATTCCCAGAGTTGCAGAGAAAATCAAACAAGATTTATGTTGCAAAACACTGTACCAAAAAGTGGCAACAGTCAGTTAACGTGGCCATTACCTCCTCCTAACACAGTCGAGGGATCTTTAGGTCAATTATGATTTCTCCGGTTCATATGTCCTCTTCCTTGGCACTCAAATTGTTGTGTAATCAAATCTCTCCAGAACTTTTTCACCTCGGAAGCCTGAAACTCTACTGATTAAATAACCACTCCCCATTCCTCTCAAAATTGATTTTGAAGTAATCCTTCCTCTCAAGCTTCCAGAGCCATGATCAGCTAAGCTGATGGGCCACAGAGGGGGCACCCCAGGAATTTTCTTCTCCTTCCCATTAGCTACTCATGAAGCATGGATTATATTAAGTGCACCATGACAGGTTCTTTGCAATGCTTTGAGGCTATAAATATATATATATATATATGTGTATATATATATATATATATATATATTTTTTTTTTTTTTTTTTTCTCCTCAAAGATCTCACGGTATATTTTACAAGTCTATCGGTAACTGACTGTGATTCAGTGGTCATTATATGCTATTAAGGTCTGCACACAAGTGGAGGTAGCCTGGAAGAAGAAGCCATCCACTGAAGTGAGAGAGGGGTGCAAAGGAATCATGAGGGGGTGTTATTAAAGGCTCCATGGAGAAGGTTCTTAAGTTGGGATTTGAAGAATGAGGATGCAAGAATTCATTATAAGAGAACAGTGAAAAAGTTCCGAAACACAATGGATTCAGTCTTATCGAGGTATTTTTAGTGTAATGTTTTTTCATCAATTGTCTAATTCACCAAAGAGGTTTTAAGTGATAAGGATACTAGGCAGGAACTTTAGTAGAGCAGGGGAGGGTGGCTATGACCATGACAGACCAATGAAGGAGCCATTTTTGCAGAGACTTGGAAATTCTGCCTGTGTAGGCGACACCTCTCTCTAATGTGCACATATCCCTCTGGGGACAAATATTCAGGATAAAAAGAAAAATTATTCCATGTGCAATGGAATATTAGCCATATAAAAGTATGAGGTCATGCCATTTATGACAACATGGGTGGACATACGCTCAGTGAAATAAGTCAGACTAAGAAAGACAAATATGATATGATTTCACTCATCTGTGGAATCAAAAAAGCTCAAACGAACAAACAAAAAGCACAATGAGACCAAAAGAGAACAAACTGATGGTTGCCAGAGGAAAGCAGGTGGGGGGATGGGCAAAATGGGTGAAGGGGAGTGGAAGGTACAGGTTCCAGTTATGGAATAAACACGTCACAGGAATAAAAGGCACAGTCTAAGGAATACAGTCCATGATATTGTAATTGCCTCCTATGGTGACAGATCGTAGCTCCACTGTGGTGAGCATAGCATAGCCTATAGACTTGTGGAATCACTATGTTATACGCCTGAAACTAAAGTAAATCTTTTTCTGATGTATCTTAATTTTTTTTTAAAAGATTTTATTTATTTATTTATTTGACAGAGAGAGAGAGATCACAAGTAGGCAGAGAGGCAGGCAGAGAGAGAGGGGGAAGCAGGGTCCCTGCTGAGCAAAGAGCCCAATGCGGGGCTTGATCCCAGGACCCTGAGATCCTAGGCCGAATTTAACCCACTGAGCCACCCAGGCGCCTTGTATTTTTAATTTTTTTGTTTTATTTCAAAGCTTGAGTTCTGTTTATATTGCTAAAAAGCCTACCAATTGTGTAGGGAGGTTTTTTCTTTTAAAGTCTATTCTTTTGCTGTTCAAAACCATTTTTAAAAATCAATCTCTTTAGAAACTATTCCTAAAGCCATATTTACCCACAGCAATCTCAAACCTATCTGTTGGACATATTCCAAGTTAAATATTAATCAAGAGTTTAACAAGTGACTTACCTTCCTTTTTGCCTAAGTTTTCTAAAATAGTGACAGGATTGTTCAATAGCATTCCGAACAATATAGTTAATATTCATACAAATATTTACTTGAAAATCAGTGCTTTGTGACTTCAGTATAGAAGACTTATTCCTACTATAAACTCTATGGATGTTTTTAATAAACAATCAAAACATTTACAGACCTGTAAAATTTAAGATCCCTTCTATCCTACAAATGTAGCAATTGCTTCCACCTCACTTCAAAAGAAGGGCCCGACAAGCTAAAGGTAAGAGGAAGTCAGGACTGGGACCCATCATGGGGAATTAAATAGTCCCAGGGCTCGAGAAAGCACTCCCTTGGATACAGAAGCCTAATAGCTTGGGGATGTCTTAACTTCCAAGGCAGAACTCACCCGAGTTCCTTCCTAATTTTCCTGGCTCCCAGGGGCCACTATCCAGAGGCTGCATGCCACAGAAGAATCCTAAAACCAAGTGAAATAACCCTGAAATGTCATGGTCTTAGCATAGACGTGAAGCCAGGGTAAACATGCCGCCCAGGTAAAAACCCACAAGGAACTGTCAGCAAGCTTAAACTATGATCCCCTTCACCTTGATTTTTATTTTGCTACGTCGATGGCATCATTTAGCAACAAATTAAAATTCAACAAAAAATTGAATAAGGGAATATTTTGAAATCTACCTGGGAGACCATAGTGATATTTGCCTTTTTGTGTGTATATATATTTGGTGGGGGGGGGGGGGGACAATAAAGATGGATGTTTCCCAGATGTTGTGGGCCAGGGGCAAACATCCAGGTGCTTTCAATTACTCGAGAAGCGGGAGAGTCTGTTTGGACGGAGCATCTCCACGTATAATTTAAATTCCATGATTTAGGAAATTTAATAAGACAAAGGAGAAATGCTCTGTACTAATTTGTGTCATCAGCAAGCTCTCCAATTATGGAGCCTTTAACTAACATGCCAGGAAATCTTACAGTCTGCAGGATGCAAAGGGTATAAAAGTCTCATTGGGTTTCTTTTTATTCCATTTCCTCCGTTAGTATCAATTTTTCCATACTTGATTAGTTTCAACCAACATAACTATTTTAACATCTCTCCCTCCTGAAATATAAAGTAACACAAATTTTTTTGTAGTGACCATTTTTCCTTTTTCACCCCGTGATTTAAAAATATTCTTTTCTTTGAATCAGTTCAGATACTAGAGCATCTGTTTTAAATATAATGCTTTTTTGGGTAGGTTTTTTCCTCCCACATTTTTGCTAAGTGATACATCAGCTTTATTGGTTCATCTTGAAATGATGTCTGCTTCTTTTAAATATGAAAACATCTATGAGAAATTGACTGTATTATTCATAATTAAATACTACATTTACGGATATCCCTTTGGACTAAAAGACTTGAAGCCTATGTGAGAACCTCCAGGTACTAGCTAGCTCCCAGGAGGGAGGGGGAGGAAATGATGGGGCTTCCACTGTATTGGTAACATTTTATTTCTTTCACAGAAAAAATTATCTGAAGCAACTATGATATATTATGAACATCTATTAACTCTCTTAATGGGGAATAGAGGTCATTTGCAGTTGCCACAACAGCCACAGGAACCTTAGGAATAAAGCTACTGCTGAATTCATATAACTGTCAAGGCATAAAACATGAGAAGAACAAACATCATCAGATAGAACGTATCATGGTTCTGAGGGAAAACCTGGCTTTGAATCCCATCTCTGTCACTTTGTAGATACAACCTAGGATAAGCTATTGAACTCTGAGCCTTAATCTTTCCATTTATAAAAAGAGTACAGTGATATTGACCTTGTGGGTTATGAAAAATATTAGGTAGCTATACATGCAGAGTATAAAATCAGGATCAGAACTTTCCATAATCCACATAGAGTGATGATCCATTTATCAATGAAATCTGAAATTCATTTCCACATTGATTTCTAGATTTATTGAACATTTTACAAATTTCCAACAAATTTCAACATTCCTCATTGAAACACCCTATTTATAAAGTAATCTAAGTAGTAGGGTGCTAGTGTGAATGTGGGTAATATAATAAAGGATCTGAATACGTAGAAAAACTTAAAGTAGAATATGGAAAAATGAAACCTTGAGATGGTGTTACTGTGAAAAAAGATCTCTTTAAAAACTTTTCATTTTTGTGGAAAAAAAAGAGGAAATCTATGGAACTACCTACGCAGAGGGGACAGAAAAGGAAAATTCATCATTGCTTTCACATGTCACATTTACTACTCTTACCCAAGGTTACACAGCTAGTGAGTGGGGAGAGAGAGGCTTCAAAGCTAAGTTTAGCTTCATTCTCAGACCCACACTTTTCATTATTCTACAAAAGTATTCCCTTTCTGGAGGCTAATTCTGATCAACACAGAGGAATCCGCTGGCTAAGGGGAGGTGATTATTCTATACCACTTTACAGAGAGAAGAACCTACTGATAAAATCTCTAAACCATTTCATCTTTGATTTCTGGAAAATATAAATGTGAGAAAAATTTAATTCTAATACATTCCTACACTGGGGAATTTTAGTACTGACCCTTATCAAGAGGGCAACTTGTAACCATTGAAAAACAAATCAGTGATCACTACAACCATTATAGTTACATAAAATGAATTGTGATAAATGAACCTCATTTCTCTTTTAACAGATTTACATAGGCTGATCAGGAAAAAGGCAGTAGGAAACACTTACCTGTGCTCTAGCAGGGCACTGGACAAAATCTCTCATTCTATCACTCAATACACAATTACTAAACCCTATACCTGGTGGACACCTGCCCTGACATTTAAGCAGCCCAACCCATCCATGCTTCATACAGCATACTTGTCAGAATCTGTTTACCTATTTCCATTGGTGCCCATCAGTGCATTTCTACCATCCACTCCTGGGATTAACTGATACCTGCTCAATCTTTGAGATTCAAGAATCACTGCCTCCAGGAAGGTTTCCCCAACGTCCCTTCCCCTGCAGCAGTCCCTCACACACAGCAGTCCTGTGTACAACCAAAGTTTCTTGTGCACAGATTTATCCAAGCACCACTAGATTTATCCAAGCATCCCACTGATTTGCAATTGTTGGCTTACTTGCCCATCTCACTCTCTGGATTTTAATTATCCTACCAGGAAGAATTCTGTTCTCTCTCTGTTGCCGGCATAAAGTAAGTGCCTGATAAATAGTGCTTGGAAGAAAAATGTATTCAGCGGTACTGGAAATGGTACCAGACTTAACACATTAAATATGCATAAGCCTCCTCCCCTTTCAGTGGTCAATTTCCACATTTATTCAAGAGAGTTTCTTTTGTGCTTGTCCCAACGTGACTATCAGACAGCTGCTCACTTTTGGGTGTCCCCTTCCAGGTCACCTTAGCCATGTAAGTTACGGCAAACTTCTTTCTTTCAGGTTGCCCAACAATTAACTGTGGATTCAGAAGACACACATACAGAAAGCAGCTCCATGCATTTCCATAAAACAAACAAAGAGTGAAGTCTAAATCCATAGGAAACGATTTCCTAATTGTCTCCATAATTAGGTAAGAGCACACTGTACATGCTTTACCTCTTTACATTGATCCTTATATTAATCAACACCAACCATTCTGTTTCAAAAATGACAAAACAGAGGTGACGGGAGATGTGAATTCCTACATGCAGTATTTAAGGGGAAGATCCGGAGCCCAGGGCTCTGGTCCCAGGCCCGGCAGGTTACATTCCATAACTTGGTGCCTCTGAGTCAGTGTTTCTTCCCTAAGGCAGCATCCCAGCAGGGTTCCAGAAAGATCCCAATCACCTTCAGGTTATATTAGGCTGTTTGAAATTTCAAAGCATTTTCAAGTATTAAAGGAGGGATAGGGTTTGGGTCTCCTCCTACAAACATTATGTCCTCCATGCCCCTCAGTACAACTTGTCTGCTCAAATGCACAGAGGTAAGATAGCCCAGAGGGTTGCGGTAGCTTTTTATTTGATTTGATTCCTTTCCTTCATTAGAAGAGAGTTATCTTCTCTGAGTCACTGATGATCCGTAGCAACCGCTCTAGCTGAATCACTCAAAACCTGACTCCCCTGGTCAACAGACTCCCATCCAGTGAACAGCATTTCAAATCTCAGAAGAAGCATGACTCCTCTGGGACACTCAGCACCCAGGCCCTGTGAACAGTTGGATTTTAAAACCATTGACCTGCGACTGGGATGCCAATCTGCCTGAAAATCCTTGTGGCAACTGACTCAACAGGACCAAGATACATAATTACATCAATTCAGGCCAGTCTCTACAAGACACACAGGAATTAGGGAAATTATATAAAAAGCAGATATATTTTTTTTTTTTTTGTCTATTCTCCTAGTCTCTAGCTGATTGTTCAATATTGCAAAAAGAGTTCAAGTCTCCTCCTATTGGAGTTCAGCGCCCCAATCTCCTCATTTGAAACTGGCATCTCCTTAATGAAAGAAGTACAAGCCATGGGGCAGCTGAGACAGTAGAAGAACACCAACACCACTGGTTGGTCAGTAACATCCACGTACAAGGAGTCATGGTGGATCTGGGGCAGTTAGGAGTTCAAAATAGCTAAACCTTGCCTGATTTTTAAAAGGTCTGTAAAATACTTCTGGCTTACAAATGACATCTGGCCAGCAGTTCCCCATTCAGCTTGTCTGCTTCTTACTAGAAAGACACTGGGGAAAAGGTAGAAACTGATCACAAACCGAAACTAAGTCAAGAAAGTATCTTTCCATTTAGATTCCTTCTTTTATCTGCCTAGAAACACAGGATTTTTGCCCTCCATCTTTATTATTCAAAGTGCTTCCAGAATGTGTTTGACGGTGTACTTCTTTCAGTGAATTTCACCCAGGAACACGTTTCTATCTTGCAGTTGAATTGTTCCCACTGTTTCACTTCTCTGGGGCTCTTCTGCAGGATCACAGGCTTCACCTGTGAGAAATCTCTGGTTCTGTCTTCCACGGCTCTCATTTTCTTTCTCGTCATCATCCTTTTCTTGTACATCCTGCAGGAATGCGTCCATTGTGTATTGTACTTTGTTGATGAGATTTTCCATGGTCCCAATGCTCCCCCTTTCTCCTTACTTGTAGGATATAAGATGTTTTTAGATTCTTTGTGGTCATTCTTTATCTTACCTGATAACTTCACATATGCCCACCACCCACGAAAATGCCAGAAGACACTCAGTGAT
The DNA here is from genome assembly GCA_028646535.1 of Procyon lotor. NCBI lineage: Eukaryota > Metazoa > Chordata > Mammalia > Carnivora > Procyonidae > Procyon > Procyon lotor. Next base: position 59,201,382 of record CM053615.1, read on the forward strand.
TATATCCAAATGATTACAACCAAATTGCCTATAATGAGTGGAGGCAAGAAATTCAAACTTCCAAATATATAAATAATTAGAAATGTACCATCCAGGTGCAGTTTTTAGAAAAATGCAGATTAATACCTACCTCCACATGAGTGCTGTACAAAGAGCTAACACAAGGGAGAAAAAGAAGTAAAATAATGGGAGGGAGCATACTCAACTCTCTGATAGTCAGAGAACAGGATAAAAAATTTCAAGACAATCACTCGTAATATTCCAAAGCACTGCAAAGTTAAAAGCAAAGAAAACATAGTCCATAAAGCAAAAGAAAGAAAACGAAGGGAAAAAGACAAATGGGAAAGTACAGAAAATGCCAGAAATAAGAAAAAGTAAGTTAACTATAATAAATGTAAGTCAAATCACTTTTCCTAGGAAATAAAAAGCCTCTCAGATGTGTCAGAAAATGAGGTTCTGCTATATTCCATTTCTACAAAATAAATTCAAAGTGAGGTGCCTGGGTGGCTCAGTGGGTTAAAGCCTCTGCCTTCAGCTCAGGTCATGATCCCAGGGTCCTGGGATAGAGCCCGACATCAGGCTTTCTGTTCAGCAGGGAACCTGCTCCCCCCCCGCCCCCCGCGCCTGCCTCTCTATCTACTTGTGATCTCTCTCTCTGTCAAATAAATAAATTTTAATAAAAAATAAATTCAAAGCAAAAGTAAAACAAAAATGGCTATAATAAAGATATAGTCAAAAATATAAAGCCAATATCTGGCAAAAATAAAGCAATGGTCACAATATTAATATCAAATAAATTTGAATTAAAGGCAAAAAGCATGAATTGGGTCTAAGAAGGCAATTCATATTAATAAGAGATTTATTTAAAATGAGTAATAATATACTGTTTTTATACATTTCAATAAAACATAAAAAATTAACAGTAGAATAACAGTACTGAAAAATGTTAGCACTATTTTGGTCAGTCTACTAAAAACTTTTAACAGACTGTTATTATTGATTGTGATCAATATATGGCACTTGAGGTATTCAGGTACATGACTTTTTAGTCTACATAAATAAAAATTCCTGAAGAATCCTCGAATTAGCTGAGGGGGTAGCCTTGAACAAGCTCAATCTCATTGTTCTGAGAGAAACAGTAACCAGATGGTTTAAGAGCCTAAAGAATTATGTGATCAAATATTCATGCTGATTTAAAGTATAAGCTGTATCCTGTGGGATAATATCCCAGTCAGGCAGGATTTTGTCTCCCAACTCCCTTCATTAGGTCATTCACTGCTTCTAGGATGAGGTACTAGTAATACTAGTGAATTGCCTGGGCACATATCTTTGACACTTCTTTCACTATTCCCAGTCAGAAGAAATGTTGTATGAAATATCATGACAATGGACAGGCCAGTCTATAAATCCACAGAGCAGTGCTGTCAGGGTGAAGCACATCCCTGTCAGGAATTTGCATGTATTTCTTTCTTCCTTTTTTTTTAAAGATTTTATTTATTTATTTGACAGAGAGAGAGAGAGAGAGAGAGAGATCACAAGTAGGGAGAGAGGCAGGCAGAGAGAGGGGGAAGCAGGCTCCCTGCCGAGCAGAGAGCCTGATGCGGGGCTCGATCCCAGGACCCTGAGATCATTATCTGAGCTGAAGGCAGAAGCTTTAACCCACTGAGCCACCCAGGCGCCCCTGCATGTATTTCTTTAAAAATAAGTTGCTGCACCCTCCATGATGGTGATGGCAGATCAGTTTGGCAATGGTGCCATATCAGAGTTTCAGCATTGGTCTCATCTATTGATAAGGTAGACCATCATCAGGGTAACCACCAAATAAATCTTGGTAAGAGGAAATCTACATTTCTGAGTCCATGCATAACCTCCGTCCTTGCCAATATGGTCACTTTGTACAAAAGCCCACCAAATAAGCCATCTGGGGGAAAGAAACTGTCTCATATTCAAGGATGGGTCATCTTGTCACCTGATTGTTGAGATATTGCTCTATAGAGGGTACCATCTGATGAGATACAAATATCTTCAAATTCTTTGGCCATTCTGTGAGGTCCATTCATATATTTCATATTACCAATCCTCTCTTTTTAAGTCCCAGACCTGCTGGCTGAACAGTCAGAGCTTATTTCCCACCATTTGGCATGCACGTATCTCACTAAACAAGGCCAGGCTATTAACAGAATGTGTTAATTTTCTCCAGCAGAAACATCACATTTGGAATAGCAGCTGCAATCAGAGATACCACTGATGGTAAGTTCAGTAATCCACTTTAGTAATGCCACTACATACCGCATCTTACCATATTCTCATTGCCCCGGACACTCGAGCTGAGAGGTTATTTTCCTTAAGTAAGATAGCAATCTTGCCCAAGAATTCCTATGCTGAAGGGGGCTACTTTTTGTGCAAAATACCCAAGTCCTGACAGTAAGCGGAAGTCTCTCCAGTAGCTCAAATTAGGAGACTTTAATGAAAACACCATTACAAATATATGGGCAGTAGTAATGAATGTCGAGGAACCCTGAAATTAACAGGGAGCCATTACCACCCCTCGGCTTAAGAGACAAGGAGAGGAAACAGTGTTACTGGATCCCAATGAGCAGAGAGTCACCAGTAGAGAGCTGTACTCATGGACAGTCACAGCTACTGGCAAAGATGTAGCACTGAAGCAGAAGAACCCAGGAATAAATACTCTGATATCTCTTGCACACCACCTCTGATCCCCATCAGCTAAATCCAACTGTAAGTCAGACAACGAACCCTGTGTCATACACTGGGAAGAGATTAGGCTTCTAGAGTAAACAAGAATGCAGAGAGGGTAGATAATGGGTATGGAGTAGGGAGACAGAATCATGTGCACAGAAATGCATAAACAAAAAAAGCTTATGCTACCGTCCATTCAGATAACAAGGACTAAACTAATGATCTACCTAGAATGTGTAGCATTTATTGCATAAAGATATATCTACAAATTATTTTTATAATGATTTATAGTCTATACATATATATAGACTATAAATATAAATATTACACACACACACACACACACTATTCAGTTGGCCCAACCCATAGCTTTTCTAAGAATTCCACCCTCCTGGGGTACCTGGGTGGCTCAGTGGGTTAAAGCCTCTGCCTTTGGCTCAGGTCATGATCTCAGGGTCCTGGGATCGAGCCCGGCATCGGGCTCCCTGCTCAGCGGGGAGCCTGCTTCCCTCTCTCTCTCTGCCTGCCTCTCTACTTGTGATCTCTCTGTCAAATGAATAAATAAAATCTTAAAAAAAAATTTTTTTTTAAATAAAAAAAAAGAATTCCACTCTCCTTTTTTACCAACCCATCTATGTGGTCCAAAGCGCTAAGTAAGCCAGTAAAGGTAGGGTCAAGAATAATGTAGATGTGTAGTGAAAACATAGGAGAAAATGGAGAAAGAAGATGTATAAAGTGGTTCCTTCCCAGTCTATTCCTGAAACACAATATCCTATTGCCCCTGAACCTCCTAAGATTCCCTAGAATCTTTCAAACAAATCCACCTACAGTTGACCCATGAACAACATGGGTTTGAAGAACACAGGTTCACTCATATGTGAATTTTTTCCAACAAATACAGTAAGGTATGTTAAGTATTTTCTCTTCCTTATGATTTTCTTAATAACATTTTCTTCTCTCCTGCATACTTTACTGTAAGACTACAGTATATAATATATACAACATATAAAATATGTGTTGATCAGCTCTTTGTGTTATCATAGGTTTCTGGGCAACAGTAGGCTATTAGTACTTAAGTTTTGAAGGAATCAAGTTATCACAGATTTTTGACTGCATGAGGGGAGAGGGGGTCACAACACCTAACTCCTGCATTTTTATTAAGTTAGAGTTTGGTTTCTGTTACTTAGAATCCTAACTAATAGATCGTCATCATGAATGCATAGACATAACACAACTTTAAACATTAATATATCATGTCAACTTGAGCTTGTAGCAATGTTTCCTTCTCAATCTCAAGTGATTCTTTTTGAAAAATATGAGAAAATGAAAAGAAAAAGATACATTACATGTGTTGATTGAAGGGAAAAGAGTCAAAGAAAAGAAATTGGGGGATGAGTGTGTTACAGTTTTTCTACTACAAAAGCAGAAAACCCATTAAATTTATATAAGCAATTCTAGAAATGTATCACTGCAATTGCACATGAACTTTTGTGTAGAACACAGATAATCTTTGAATTATCTGAATTCCTAAATGGCAGTGTGACTCACAACCAGTTTGATTTCATTTTGTCAATGTACTCCATTTCAGAAATTACCAGAGACCTTTTCCCTTCTCAAACCCCATGAACACCAGCAGCTTATGAAAGTCTATATACTCCCCACTGGGGGAACACAAATAAAATGGATATTCTTGAGGGAAAAAAAGGTTGTTGAGAAAATGACTTTTCAATGCAATTTGAATCCACAAGCTTCCTCTGCTAAAATTCCCCATCTCAAATTTCTATACCAAGATCTTAGCTCAAAACACTTATCTACAAAAATAAATATCCTCAAGAAAATAACATCATCCTAATATTTTCTCCTAAATCCAAGCTTACTTCAGGAAAAGGAACTTAATTTAGTGTCAGAATTAGCCATAGAAAATTTGGTCTGGATGTATGTTGAAAACATTATTAGACTCTAATCCTGACCTGAGAAAGGTTAAAATGGTTTTGCTCAGTTGGTTGTGTTTAGTTAGTAGAGGAATGTTTGTTCTCCCTCTATATTGCTCTCATAAAACACATTGATCATTGTCTGTAGCCATTTGGTTTTACTGTTTATATTTAAGAGATGTTGCAATATTGAGCAGGGAAGTTTCTGTCATAGGACGGAAACGATTTGAACCATAAATGGTTGTTTACAAATAAAGCCAGCTTATTCATCTGTTTTCTGTTTATGTTGCTAATTATCAGAGCTAAATGAGTGTTTTCGTAGACGTTTCCTGATTCTCAAAGTCTCCTTCAGGCAGATTTTGAATACCAGGGGATTTATTTTTCACCAACCATCACAAGCAAATATTTAGCCTAATTTCCAAACTTATTATTGCATTGTGATTCCTGCCGCCTTATCTTTCCCTAATCTCATGGAATGAACATAAAAATAAGGACATTTTAAATCCAATGGAACAAACACTGGGTATTTTCATGTGCTAAACCTGTGCTAGTCATTCAGGGTGCAAAAAAATGAATACAATTCCTGGTATCTGGAGAGGAAAGGAAAGCAGAAGATCCACAAGTGTTTGCCTCTATTCTCCATAAAGTTAAGAGAGTTGTTAAAAGTAGAGGGCAATGGGGAAGAAAGGAAAATTCAAGGGAAAGGACATACAGAGAGGAGCAAAATTTGGGATTTACCATTAAAAAAAGGGCAAGCATTAGCTGAATATTATGTGCCAGCCAAGGAATACACTGTCACTTTAATCCTTAAAAATAATCTTTTGAGGGGCACCTGGGTGGCTCAGTCGTTAAGCGTCTGCCTTCGGCTCAGGTCGTGATCCCAGGGTCCTGGGATCAAGCCCCGCATCAGGCTCCCTGCTCAGCAGGAGGCCTGCTTCTCCCACTACCATTCCCTCTGCTTGTGTTCCCTCTCTTGCTGTGTTTCTCTCTGTCAAATAAATAAAATCTTAAAAAAAAAAATAATCTTTTGATATAGGTACCACTGTTCTCATTGTAGAGATTAAGTAATGGAAAATCAGAGAGGTTAAATGACTTACCCAAGGTCATACAGACTAGTAAATTGTAGAATCAGGATATAACCTGCTATCTATAAAAGGGATTGACCAGAAACAAGCAAAGACCTGCTGAATGGCAGTAAGTGCCTTGTTCAGTTTAACATCTATGAATTTACAGTAATATGAGCTTGCAGAACTAGGCTATTTTTTTTTTCCAGCAAGTCTTGGCAACTCGAGAACAAGAATGCAGAAAGGTAATTGTTGAAGTCATCTAGGATTGGCTGAGGATTGACCTGGTCGTGGTGGTTAAAGCACAGGCAAAGGAACTGAATGTGCTGAAGAGTCCTGTGGAAATGAGTATTAGGTTAAAAAGGGGAGAGGTGCCTGGCTGACTCAGTGGTAGAGCAGGTGACTTTTGTTCTCAATTTCTTGAGTTCAAGCCCTACACTGGGTGTAGAGATTACTTTTTTTTTTTTTTTTTTAACATGTGTAGTGTTAATGGCATAGAACAGGTGATCTATGCTGTCATCACCCATAGGTAATGTGGAAAGATGGGAGGAACTAAGATGGATAAGATTAGCCAGGGGCCAATGTTTTAGATGGATGGCAGGGAAATGACTGGGTAAGTTGATATGTGACAGCAAGCAGTAAGGTGGAGGGTAATAAACTTAAATGGAAAAAGCCTCAGTGGAGAGGATTTTTACAAGACAGTGGAGAAATGTAGGTGGCAATAGTAAGCTGGGAAGATACCAGCTTTGCCCTCTGGTCTTAAGTACATAGACTTCGCAGAAGTAAATAGCCACAGCCACTGATAAGAGTATCATGGAAAGACCCAGATTTCATTGAAGGCAAGGAAGTAGAGAGAGCACTCAGGCAAGAGGTTGAAAATATGGGGATGGCGTTGCTGGCTATGTAGCAGCCATTCGAGAGAGAACAGGCAAAGAGTCTGGGAGGTGAGGAAATATGGTGGCTAGTTCAAGAATAAGGAAGCAGCAAGCATGAGAGGGATTTCACTTACACTTTGATTTAAAGGAAAGAGAAGCATGGAGGATCTGGTCTCAACAGTCTTTCTGAGAAAGGCAGTCATCAGTCGCAGTAGCCAGAAGACTTAACTCACTTGACTGAGTTGAAGGTAGCTCCAGAACCTATAGAGAAATCTAGCTACTAGATGAGCTTCCATTGATTGAATAAATATTATGTATCAGGTATTGTTTGTATTTATTTCACTTAAACCTTATACAAGTCTTATGAGTAATCATTCTTATTAGAATTATTAGTCTTATGTGTAATTATTCTAAATTTACAAATGGAAAACAGAAGCTTAAAGACACTAACATGGCAAGGCCAGGACCCAAAGTTTAAAAGAGATTTCTACCAGTGGCTCATAAACCGTAATAGACGGGAAACATACTTTGAATGTTTTGTTTGGTCCTCACATTCTCAAAGGAAATGCATACAGGTTAGTCTAAAGGAGTTATATCTAGACCTCCTTACTTGTTTTTAATGTTACTGGATTACTCTTGTGGGCATTGAAATTTGCTGACCTTATTTAAACTAAATAGATCTGACTCCATATTTTACATACTCTACAGTATTGAACAAGAAAAGGCAGGCTCCATTTCCAGCCATGACAGAGTACCACCCTAAACAACTCTAAAATTAGACAAACCATAGAAGGCCACTGCTTTCAGGTACTGAACCACAAGAAATGCAGGATCATGATCCTTAAGAGAAGGAAAAAGCAGAAGATGAACATCATATTTTTCCTAGATTGCTGTCTGGGGACAATTTCCAGATGACTGAGTTGGGGAGGTGAAGGCCAAGCAGAGCACCACGGTCCACTGAGCTAACAAGGTAGGAGCCAGTGTTTGGAGCTACTTAGGCAGCTGGAATTTGTGCATTACGGTTCAAGAGAAGAAGTAACCGCACAGAGGAAGAGTCCTGATGTCTGCATGGGGTGCCCAGTTTGTTACTGGACAAGGCCAGGCTATACAGTCACAGGATGAGACTCCACCAGGCCCGGCAAAGAGTAGGAGATAATGTAGGACTGAGGGCTAACTGGAGGCAAGAAAGTTCATACAGAGATGAGAGAGAAGGGATTTCTAGCCCAGCCGGTTTGGAGAGGACTTGTTGAGAACTCCACAAATGCCACATCTTAAGAACAAGGACCATAACCTTATGTAAAAGCCACACCCTGAGAACAAGGAGAGCAAGAGTCAAAATACTTGAAAATATAATGGCTAAAACTTTCTAAAATTGGTAATACCCATAAACCTCCAGATCTAAGAAGCCCAAATAGCGTAACTAAAAGAAAATCAAAATAAAACCTGGTTTAACATAGACACACTCCTATAGAGAAAACTTTTAAAGGAGCTATAGAAGAAAATAGACATTATAGAAAAGGACATTAAAAACAGAAAAACAAGAAAAAAATTATTTCTGATTTTCTATCATAAACTTTGGTGGATAAAACACAAAGGAATGTGAACCTAAAATTATTTAACTAGTGAATATATCCTCTAAAAATGAGAATGAAATAAAGACATTTTCAGAAAAAAGAAATCTAAGAGAATCTGTACCCAACAGAACTACACATAAGAAATGGTAAGGAAAAGGAAGTTCTTTAGGCTGAAAGAAATGATATACCAGAGGAAGAGTTGTGTTGACACAAAGGAATAAATAACACTGGTAAATATTTGAGTTAATATAAAGACTTGCACTTTTTTCCTTTAATTTCTGTGAAAGATAATTGATAATTATAAGAAAAAATAATGACATTGTATTGTGGGGTTGATATCACATGTAGAAGCAGAATATAGGACAATAGCACAAAAGGTGAGGATAAAGGGAATTATCTTATGAAAAAAACTCCATTTACAATAGTATCAAAAAATAATTATGTGGGAAACTTTTTTCTCCTCTTTTTTTTCTTTTGCAGGGCACAGAAGGAGGGAGAGAATCTCAAGCAGGCTCCATACCCAGCACAGGGCCTGACATAGGCCTCAACCCTACAACCCTGAGATCATGACCTGAGCTGAAATCAAGAGCTGGATGACCAACTGACTGAGTCACGTGGAAAAACATTTTTAAACACAAGTTCGAGATTTGACCACTGAAAATTACAGCATATCACTGGAATAAGTTAAGACCTAAATGAAAGGGAAGACATTCCATATTCATGGACTAGAAGATTTAAAATTGTTAAGAGAGAAATTCTCTACCAAGTGATCTATAAGGTCAATGAAATCCCTAACATAATCCCAGCTGCCTTTTATTTTTGCAGAAATTAATAAGATGATTATATGAAAATTCTAGGAATTCAGAATAACCAAAACATTATAAAAGAAGTACAACATTGGTGGACCCACACCTTCCAATTTTAAAACTTACTACAAAGCCATAATAATAAAAACTGTATGGCACTTGCATTGGAATAGACATACCAATCAACAGAATAGAGAGTCTAGAAATAAATCCATACAACTTATGGCCAATTTATTTTTGATGAGTGTCAAGACAGTTCAGTGTGAAAGAATAAACTTTTCAATAAATATTGCTAAGAGAATTATCTATTTACATACAAAAGAATGAATTTAGACCACTACTTCACATCGCATCAAAAATTAACTCAAAACAGATCAAAGACCTACATGTAAGAGCTAAAACAACAAAACTCTTAGGAGAAAGCATAGTACAAGTCTTTATGGCTTGGATCAGGCAATGATTTCTTAAATACAACACTAAAAGCTCAAACAACAAAAGAAAAAAACATACAAATAATATTTCATAAAAATTTAAGACATATGCTTCAAAAGACACTAGCAAGAAAGTGAAAAAATCCAAGAATGGGAGAAAACATTTGAGAATTGTATACCTGATAAGGGACTTGTATCCAGGATATGTAAAGCACTCTCACAACTCAACAAATAACCCAACTGAAAAATGGACAAAGGATTTGAACAGATACTTCTCCAAAGATAACAAAGAGGCCAATAAGCACGTGAAAATATGTTCAATGTCATTAGCCACCAGGAAATGCAAATAAAAATCATAATGAGATACCACTTCACATCCAATAGGATGGCTATAATAAAAAAACATACATAAGAAAAAGATACAGAAAAATTAGAACCCTTGTATATTGCTGGTGGGATTGTAAAATGGTGTAGGCACTTTAGAAAATAGTTTGGCAGTTTTTTGAAAATTTAATCATATGACCCAGCAATTCCACTCCTAAGTATATGACAAGAAAACTGAAAATATATGTTCACACGAAAACTTTTGCATATAATGTTTATAGCAGAATTATTCATAATAGCCCAAAGGTATAAATCATCCAAAGTCCATCAATTGCAAATGGATAAACAAAATGTGGTTTTACACACAATGAACTATTATTTGGCCATAAAAAGAGATGAAGTACTAATACATGCCTCAGCATGGATGAACCTTGAGAACGTTACACTCAGTGAAATAGATAGAGAGCTTTTTTTAGAGAAATGAAAACACTTTAGAATTAATGGTGATGTTTGTATAACTTTCTGAGTATATTAAAATCCACTGATTTATACACATTTTAATGCAGGTAAATTTAATGGTATTTGAATTACATTTCAATTTTATAACTGAAGAACTCTGTGGAAAGATGAAATATAAAGGTTATTTTATTTGGGACAGGAAAACTCCCTAAATTAATTCATAAATTCCATATAGATCCAATCAAAATCTTAAGAGGACTTTTTTTCACTTGACAAAATGATTATAAATTTCTTGAGAAAATAAACATGAAAGAATTCATCTTTAAAAATCTGGAAAGTATTACAAAATGTAAGCCAGCTGACATTGACTTAGCTCTCCTAGGTATTGTGTGTTAAAATACAATGCCTAAAACCACATGCAGTGAGGAATTTTTCAATTTTTAATTTTTAAATAATGCAAATAGATTATTTTTATAATAATAAAACAATAAATCAAGCAAAAGAACAAATTAAAAAATAAATAATCTATGCATCTCCTATTCCAATGTTAATTTATTCTATTTTAGGCTAAAAATCCCTCTTTGGTATATCTTCATATGCATGATTTCAAGTTGCTTTTTCAGCCTTGTTGATTTTCTCTGAATATAGATTAATTTATGAATAGCCTCCCTAGAGTTTGGCACCTAGCCCAAATACATTTAATGTGGACTGACTGGCACACAATTAACATTTATTTTCTTGGTTATTCTGGTTACTTCATTTACATGAATGTATCCTAAAATCATATTAGTCCTTCGGGGCAGTTAATGCACAAAGTTTACTGATAACTGAGTCAAAGACTAGTGCCTAGAGCCCCAAGACTTGTTCATAATCAGTGCTGCTAAGTCAAAACTATCTTTATCATCTTGTCCCTTATGCAGTGATATTGGAATAAAGTACATGACCTTACCTTAATTCCATCAAATTTTATCTTGATCTATTATCCCAATTCTTTGTATTTGATGCAATCTTTTAAAGTATTCATTAACTCCACCAGCTCTGTGATACCTGAAAATTTGTAAAGAACAATCCTTAGGTCATCATCTAAGTCACTAATGAATTATCAGGACGTCTTGGGGGACATAGATTGCACATAAAGTGAAAATCTCCTTATGCATTAATTAATTCCCATCATGTTTCTAGCATCTAGCCCATGGATACTCAGACCTTAGTGTACCTAAGAGTTACCTGGGTAGCTTACAAACCCTCTGGACTCACCTGTAGGGATTCTGATTCGATAGGTCTAACATCCACCGAACTACTTTCAGATTTACCAAAGACTGCATTTCTCTTTTTAGATTATAAGCATATTGGAGAGGTCATGTCATCCATGTTGCTGAAGGCAAGATGTGGTGTCTATGGAACTGAAGGCAAGGTGCAGTGACCTCACCCTCCAGCCTGGCTCCTAACTTAAAGGGAATAAAGTTAAGTGCAAGAAAGCTCATGTTGCCTTCTTATGAACAATGCTGCCTATGTGTTCACAAAGCCTTTTCTAATAATCAGTCCTAAAGGCTTACTTTCATATGCTTTCATTCAATTACCAAATATCTAGGGGGGCGGCTAATATACGCCAAATATTATGCTAATTTAAACTCCCACTGGTGGTAAGAGCTTTTTTCATTGTGTTCATGTTCAAATTGGGTCTTATAATTCTTCACTGTACTTAGTTTGAAAAGATAGAATAAACATATTTGCATTATTTTATGTTTTTGTTATCTTCAATACTGAAGGTGAAGACTTTTGTATTTTTCTTAGCCATTACAAATATTCCATTGATTTCTATCAATTGCGATGTTTATGTTTTCTAATAAACTTATAAGTTATCACTGCTATTTTTAATCCATTATAAGAGTTGCAAATAGTTTTCTCATTTTCTTTGTTTCTCTGTTCCCATTTTTTTGTTGTCTTTTAACCTTTTTTATGATTTTTCTCTTTTATAGCAAATATGCTTCTATTTTTTATGGAAAGCCAACAGTCTTTTCATTGTGGTTTCTGCCATTGTTTGAAACCATGCTTTAAAAATCTTCTTCCAAGATTACATAAATATTCAATTATATTATATTTAGAATATATTTTTTCATATTTTTATAGATTTAAATTTTAGATATCTTTTTATCAGTTATATATTCCCATTGTTTTTTTAAAAATATCATCCTTCAAAAATCTGATAAGGATATTATAGCAGTATTGGTTAAATACTAAAAATTGAGGAACTGCCTAAATGTATCATAAGATGAGGTTAGTTAATTATGTAGAACATCCAGAAGATAGAACCTTGTGCCAAGTGAGATTTTGGTCAAACAGGATATTTTCTAACATGACAATATTCGTAATTTCATGTTAAGCAAAACAAAGCAGGACTAAACACAGACACACATCCATGTTCATGAAGTCTGGAGCTAAAACTACACACTATGTTGAAATCTAATAACTTTGAGCTAAATAGAAAAATATGGTAAAGTATAAACTATTTGGTTTTAGGTGACCTGTAAAGTATTTGGAAGTTATTTAGAAATTTTTGTTTTCAAATACACTGTGCTGTCATCGTGAGTCACTGACTCCCAAACCAAGTCAGCAATATACTTTCTATAAATGAGCATAAGTTTAACTAGTTCTATATGGTCATACACAAATATAAATATACTGTCACATTTTACTGATATGGAGTCAGCATGCTTCTCCACTGAAATTCATTTCCACACTTAAATGATTTTTTTTAAGATTTTATTTTATTAGAGAGAGAGAGAGAAAGCACATGAGCAAGGGGAAGGGCAGAAGGAGAAGGAGAGAGAGAATCTCAAGCAGGATCCCTGCTGCGCTCGGAACCAGACTAGAGGCTTGATCCCAGGACCGAGATCATGATCTGAGCCGAAACCAAGAGTCAGATGGACACTTAACTCATTGAGCCACCCAGGCACCCCTAAATGATGTCTTAGTAGTCAATTAAAAATCAGTTCTGTCATAAGAGTTTCAACACTGTGTCAGGGGTCCACAAGACCACCCCCAGGTTTGATGATCTGCTGGGAGGACTCCAAGACTCAGAAGAAAGCCATACTCATGGCTATGATTTATTACAACAAAAATATCAAAGCAAAATCAAAGCAAAGGCCAGAGCAAATCATGAAAGCTTCCAAGAGTGTTCTCCCAGGGGAGTCACAGAGGAAGCATTTAATTCCCCAGTAACACACTGTGACAACACATGTAAAATGTCGTCTACCAACCAAGTTCATTAGAAACTCAGCCCCCAGGGTTTTTACTGGGAGCTGGTCACACAGGCACCCTCTGCCTAGCATGTTCCAAAATTCCAGATTCCTAAAAGGAAAGCTAGTGTTTAGCAGAAACCACACTGTACAAATGGTCTAGGCACAGTGAGCCACTCTTATCAGTTCTGCAAACGGCAGAAACCTTCCAGAAGTCCAGGTTTCCAGATGCCAGTCAAGGGCCACTTGCAAACGCGCATTTCCAAGGATAGCAGTTTCTAATCTGCTGCGTTAAACTCTTTTCTGTACACATGTTACAAGTTCTCAAGTCACTAGATGTGGCAATCACATACACACATGTGTTAGTCTCATCCAGGCCCAAATAAAGTTAAAGAAAAGTGAATGAAGTTTACCTAAAATTCACTTTTATTGGGTCCACAAATAAATCCTATTAGAAGTGACCAATTCAGAAGGGCTCAGAAATTAAAATATTACAATTTTTTTTCTCGAGTTGTAAAATTAATGCACATTGGTTATAGAAAATGTGGAACACTCAGAAAAATATGAAAGAAGTAAGATTCACTGAAGCCCTCAAATGTTGATTTTACCATTGCTAACTTTTTCTATTCATGGACATCTATTAATGATTAATGTAGTTGATAGCACGCTTACTATTAAATTTTACTTTAGTTACCTTCATTTTTCTATGCCATTAAAAATTCCCAATGAACATTTTTCATAATGAAAGTATTTTATTCCTGGTAATAATATAATTTTTAAAGTCTTCTTTCAGTTGGATATATAAACCTATATATTTCCTATCATTAATTTCCTATCATTAATATTTCTTTAAGCCCTCATAAAACTTTTCAGAGGCTTCCTATTGCTCTTGGAATAAAGGTCAAAATCTTTAATATGGTCAACAAGGTCCCATGTGACCAGGGGCTTCCTTCCCTCTGCGGCTCCAGTTCATTCTTTCTGATTCTCTCTCTGCCCTCAATCACCATGGCCTTCCTGGAATTCCTCAAATAGGCCACTGTCTCCTGCTTCATGGTTTACCCAGGTGTAGGTTGCCCCTATCTTATATACTGCAATCAGCACTGTTTTAATTAGTCATGTCATTAAGTATGCACATTTTTAAAATATATATCTTCCATAATAGGCAATAATCTCCTTGGAGGCGGAGCATATATCTATCTTGTTCACTGATGCATTCCCTCCCAGGGTAGATGTTATTCCTGGAATATAGACATGCAAAATAATTGTAGAACTAAAGAACAGAGGCATTAATAACGGGATTCTACCTTTAAGTCAACCGTTACCCAGTATTGTGTGTAAAGTTTTGTTTAAATGTTGCAGTCTGGTGCTCGCTTCGGCAGCACATATACTAAATGTTGCAGTCTGATCTCAGCTAACTGTTACTAATCAATGGACCTATGTCCCCATTTGGATTATATTTTATTTTATTACAGGGTGAGCTGCAGTAGCCTTAGAAAGCCAGTTTGGAAATAATAAGAAGTTATTATCTAAAGATCGTAGATGCAGGCCAGAGGGAGGTTACTGGCCCAAGGGTGCAGTGAAATCTAGGACTGATGTGGGAAAATACTTGGGTATTCTCTAGGGAGTCCCAGAGACCTTAGGGAGGGGAAAATGAGAAAAGCCTAACTCTCTTGTGGTCAAACATAATGAGAGCTCAGATCCTTTCATTCAGAATTAGAGGGAAGTGCTAGTTCTGACAACCATAGAGGTCAGCAACCCTTGGGTTACAAACCAATAAATTCATTTAATAGGCAGTCAATGAGACAGAAACTGCTTTTCCAGATGCTTCTGTGTCTTCCCGCTACACACAGCACTATGATTACTGTTCTGAAGTTTTATTTCAAAATACACATTAACTTTTTTTTTTTAAAACACTGAACATAGATGAAGGTACGATAAATGTGGCACCTTCGTATTAGATACCTGATTAAAGAGCCACAAACTTATTTGTGTAATTAGACCTAGAAATTCTACTTAATGAAAACATCCTAAAATAATGAATCAAAAATATGAGGGAAGACACAAAAAGGTGTTAAAAAACAAAATAAATTTCAGGTTTACAAAAATGCCTTAAAACTTTGGGATGAAAAGCAAAAGGTATTGATTCATTAATAGAGAGAACACTGATTAATAACGATAAGGAGGGGTGCCTGGGTGGCTCAGTTGGTTGAGCGACTGCCCCGGGCTCCGATAATGATCCAGGAGCCCAGGAATTGAGTAGTACATCCGGCTCCCAGCTCCATGGGAGTCTGCTTCTCCCTCTGACCTTCTCCCCTCTCATGTTCTTTCTCTCTCTCAAATAAATAGATAAAATCTTTTAAAAAAAAAAAAACCAATAATGATAAGGAGACAGATATATTATTTATACCACAAACAAGAGTGTAAGAGTTTTGGAATTACATATAAGATTAGATAAGTAAAATAGGCAGCAGCCTGAATGCAAAATGGCAAATAATATGTTAAGCAATTCAAAGATTTTCAACATTTAAAATATTGAGTTGCAAAAGGACAGCAGTGTATCCACTGTGAAATCGGCTCCCTGGCTTCAATTCCTGGCAGAATGAGAGGTAGCCATCCCTGGTGTAGGCCGCAGAGCACGTCAGAGGATCTTCACTAGCTAGCTTGCTTTCTCTACCCTTCCTTCACTAGCCGTGCTTACATATGTTGAGGGGAGGGCATGCACGTTCCTTAGCAAACAGTAATAGCTCTTAGTAGTAACCTCCATTCATACTTAGATGTACTTGCCAAAGCATGGAAATAGTATGTACACAAAAGCATCCAGGCGTATGTGGCTGGTTCAGGTGGTTAAGCATCTGCATTTGCCTCTGGTCCTGATCCCAGGGGCCTGACATGGAGCTTGTGTGGGGCTCCCTGCTCAGCGGGAAGCCTGCTTCACCTTCTCCCTCTGCCCCTCTCCGTGCTCACACTCTCACTTTCCCTCTCTCAAATAAATAAAATCTTTTTTTAAAAAAAGCATCCATCACAGTGTTATTCATACCAGTAAAATATGGACACAACCTAAAATGACTAGGAATTAGAAAATCGTTAAACATTTCATCATAAGTGAGCTCACTGAAATACTCTGGAACCGTCTGAAAATAATTTTCTAACTACATTTTAAGTTAACTTTAAAACATGCACACTGGGAAATTTCTTACAATTGAATAATAAAGGTAAAAATAATATAAAATATACAAATATAATGACCCTACCTCATATTTATAAAACAACAAAATGCTAATCCACTTTTTTTGGAACAGTGAGATTAATTTTAGAAGAAAAATTATATGTGAAGATACATGTGATGTCTGTTTGCTTCCCTAGTTTTTGGGCCAAAATCAAAAAACCTCAAGGTGACTGGGGCTCTGTGGTAGGCAGCCAGCCAGAGATTCCCATTTTCAGCCCTGGATCCAGTGGACCCCCCAAAAGGGTCAGCATCCCCGACCCGCATAGCACCTTGATTCAGCCATATAAGTTTTTAAGGTGGGGCACCAAAAAGAAGATGTTCTTGTAGATGAATGATAAACCTCCAGAATAAAAAGAATATATATTTAAAGTGTACAACTTGATGATTTGATGTTTTGATTTGATACTGTGAATCAATTACCAAAACTAAGATAATTAACACACATATCAGCTCATACACTTAACCTGTATGTGTGTGTATGTGCACGTGTCTACTCTCGGCAAATCTCAAGAGTACAATACCGTACCATTAAGTAAGGTCACCATGCATTAGCTCCTCAGAACATTATCTAATAGTTGAAGGTTTATACCTTTTGATTTACATCTCCTCATTTTCACCTACCTACAGCCCCTAGCAACCATTCTATTATTGGTTTCTAGGAAATTGCCTTTTTTTTTAGATGCCACATATGAGTGATACCATATAGTATTTGTCTTTATCTGCCTTATTACTTCACCTAGCATAATGCCCTTCCGATTCATCCATGTTGTCACAAATGGCAGCATTTCCTTGTTTTTTAAGGCTGAATAATATTCCATTATATGTACACACTACATTTTCTTTCTCTGTCTCCCAAAGGACATGTAGGCTGTTTCCACATCACGGCTATCATGAATAATGCTATAATGAACATGGGAGTGCAGATATCTCTCCAAGATGGTGATTTTGTTTCCTTCAGATATAGAGCCAGGAGTGGTTGACCAACCATAGATGGTTGGTCTATGGTAGATCATATGGTAGAATGGAAGTTCTTTTTTTTTATTTTTATTTTTTAAGATTTTATCTAATTATTTGACAGAGAACGAGATCACAAGCGGGCAGAGAGTCAGGAAGAGAGAGAGGGGGAAGCAGGCTCCCCACTGAGCAGAGAGCCCGATGTGGGGCTCGATCCCAGGACCCTGAGATCATGACCTGAGCCGAAGGCAGAGGCTTTAACCCACTGAGCCACCCAGGAACCCCTAGAATGGAAGTTCTATTTTTAACTTTTTGTGGAATCTCTATGCTATTTTCCATAATGACTATAACCAATTTCCATTCCCACCAATAGCATATAAGGATTTCCTTTTCTCCACATCTTAGCCAACATTTGTTATCTCTTGGCCTTTTCATAATAACCATCCTAGCTGATGTGAGGTGAGAGCTCCTGGAACCACCGACATTTTTATTTCCAGGTGAATATCACCCTTTGAGAGAAATAAGGAGCCTGCCTGTCCCTGTGGGGTCAAGCTTATAACTGAACTAGGCTAAGTGATCAGATCACCCCCTCTGTCAATGGCAGGAAATAGTAGGAAAGTAGAGAGACTATATCTGGAGTTTCACCAATTCATGACGACCACAGACCATTACAAAGCATCCTGTCGGAAAAAAAGAGTAGAGTTTATTCTGTTCTCACCAGACTCCAGTCCATCCCTGCATTGTCCAGAGCCTACCCTCCGTGAGTTTAAACTTTACATTTTGTTCCTCTCTTTTCAGTCTTCTCAGTCAAGTATTCTGTAGCAAATGCACAAGAGTTAAAATCTACCGTGTCTCCTAGTTAGCAATCAACGTGACATACACAGAACTGCCACACGTTTATTCAGCAGGTATTTTCTTTTCACTTCAGGCCCAGAGACATCTGAAGACTCATAGAGATAATTTCACAGTACAGGTAGCTAACCATTTGTACCTCCATACAGATGCTGTTTAGGTATGTGTGCATCCTTTACTTAAAGGAGAAACCCACTGAATGCTGGTTGGGAGGACCCCGGGCTCCTCTGCACTGTCCGAGAAACAGAGGCTCACTGGCTGTGACTACGGCTTGCTTTCTACAAAGCCGATTCCTCCCACCCCAAGAGTCTATCTAGGGAAAACACTCTTCCACCACCTAGAGAGCTCTCCCTGAGAGTAGCTGTGCTAAATACACTTTTCTCCATATAGTTACCTTTCCAGTAATGTTTTGGTAGCCCTATAACTAGAGACTCAGGCAGCTATCTTGTCGGCTCACCTATTTCCCAAAATAGGAAATCAGTTCCATGATGAAAAATCAGAGTAGTGGACGTCCGGGGGGAGGGAGAGGGAGGGGTGGAGCGGGGGCAGGGAGTATCTAGGAAGAAGGACAAGGGAACTTTCTAGAATGAAGGAAATAGTTGGGCTACACAAGTATATGCATTTGTGAAAACTCAGGAAATTAATACCCAAGACTTGTGCATTTCACGGTATGTAAGTTTTACATTAAAAAGTGTAAATTAATAGTCAACTCTTATTAATGACATACATAATACAATATACAGGTGTCAGTATACTGAAGTCTACAATTTACCTTGAATTACGCCATCAAAAATAAGATGGATTAAAAAAAATAATAAGATGGATTAGGGGAGCCTACGTGGCTCAGATGGTTAAGCATCTGCCTTTGGCTCAGGTCATGATCCCAAGGTCCTGGGATCAAGCCCCGTGTTGGGCTCCCTGCTCACACCTTCCCCGACTCATGCTCTCTCTTTCTCCCTCAAATAAATAAAAATCTTAAAAAAAAAAAAGACTAGGTGGCTCAGTCAGTTAAGAAGCTGCCTTCGGCTTAGGTGGTGGTCCCAGAGTCCTGGGATCAAGTCCTACATTAGACTCCTGGCTCAGCAGGGAGCCTGCTTCTCTCTTCCTCCACCTGCCCCTCTGCCTGCTTGTGCTCTCTCTCTCTCTCTGACAGATACCTAAATAAAATCTTCTAAAAAATAAAAATAAAAAATAAGATGGATTAACAGATGTTTATAGGGATGGTTAGATATGTGACAAAATAGAGTAAGATTTTCATTATAGAATGTAGATAGTGGACATAAGGGTGTTCACTGTAAAGTTTGTTCAACTTCGCTGAATGTTTAAAATTTTTCATAATAAAGTCCTGGAGAGAAAAAAATCAACTCACTTTCTCTAACCCAGTTCTAAATAAATTATGAAGTAAATATATTACTTTGCTGTATCTGCCTTCAGATAACCCCCTTCACTCATGGTAAATTTTGGAATGTTTTGGGATTACAGTTCCATTCTTCCTTAAAAAAATAGACTTGCCTATATTGATTCAGTATACTGCTAGTACTGTGAACATCACACAGCTCAACCTGAATTACTTTACCTCACCTGGAATATTCGATCATCAGTATTAGATTGGTTGTGATCACCATATGTTGACTAACTTAAACAAACTGGAATTTATTGGAAGGATATAGGGAAGCTCACAGGATTGAAGGAAGGCTTGGAAACCAGGCATGGAACATGCAGAAACCGGACTGCTCCGAAGAGCTTAGTTAGGTAACAGCAAGTATACCATTGCCCCCCAGGAACTGGTGCCATAAGGAATTAATTCCAATAACTAAGAGCCTTTCAGCATTCTGCTCCTAATTCAAACTTCAGGCAGAGAACTTCCAACTAGCCTTTCCTGACCATCAGACTGTCTTTAATGGGAAGAAAGATCATTTCTAAAAGAAAATCCAGGTCCTATTTCTAAAAGAAACTGAAACAGATGCTGAATAACCAAAAAACAAGACCAAAAAAGCTAAACAAAGATTAAAGTGTACCTACATTACTGTGTCACCCTTACCAGACACTGTATTATTTATTCAAACACCACTGTTTTTCACTCCATCTCTTTCTTTTGTTTTGTCACTCCAACTCTGTGGCCATCTTACTATCTCCACAAAAATTTCCTAGGTTCTATTTTTGCTCCCCTTCTCAGCCCAGACTCCATAACTTCATAAAGAAGCATCATCTCTCAATACTTACTTCCAGGAGCTGGCTAAGGATTTAAGACTATTCTGGGTCCCAGTAGCGTATCTAAACCTAGATCAGTTTGTATACTTGGGTCTACTTCGTGATTAGGAAGCTCTTCTCTGGATATTGGAGAAGATGGGACCTTGGTCCAACTTGCTTGTCCAACACAATATATCAGAACTTAAGGAAGCTCAAGGAACTAACCTGACCAGCCTGAGTTCCACTTTCTCTAGAACAAGAATGCTGAGATGATTGCTTCTTAGGAGAGCTACTACCTAGACACAGGAGAGTAGTGAAAGTCTGCAGTGCAGACTTTGGATTTGAAATAGCTAACAATTTCAACAAAAATCTGTGTGTAGGGAATGGAGACTTGGCCCTGGCGCTGCACATTTGGGCCCTGTTTATGTGAGTCAGGAGAAAATCTGGCCCTGAAGCTGACACACCAGCACGGCTATGGCTGGTGCCTCGCACAGTACTTTGGAAAACATCCAGCCAGGACTGGCCCTCCGGCGGGGGAGGCGGGAGGCCAGCTGGAATTATTTTCCATGGGTACCACACCCCTGGATTTTCAGGGTGTCCTCACACCACTGGCTCCAATGTGAAAGAGCACACCCAAAGTCAGATAGCAACCTGGGGGGTTCCCATCACCACTTGATTTTCCAAGTTCTGACTTCATTTTCTACAAGGCATTTTACTCTCATTTTTCTGGTTACAAGGGACTGCAGCTGCTTTATTTGGCTATGCTTGTCCTTAAAAGTGGAATATTAACAGGTTTAAGAGTTTATAGCTATCTATTCATATTCAGAAAATTTTAATTCCAGTTCTGGCTTCATTAGTTATTGTCTGAGTTTGGAAAAATCACTCCCACTTCTCTAAATTGTAGTTTGTTTGTTTAAAAAAAAAAACAACTGTCCTATGTACTTTAGATTATTATGAGGATGACGTGTCATAACTTTTTAACATTCTACAATAGGTTTCCTAGGTATGTCTGATAAAACTACATAGATTCTTTATATATTAAATATATGAATCATATAGCAAATTTTTAAGTCTGGTATTTGCCTTTAATTCTCTTTAGGTTGCTTTTAAAATACAAAATAAAATCAAATGCAATGATTATGAAAAGAATTCATAGTGTTATAGTTTTTAAATAGACACTCAAAAAATTAAAAATTACTCAAAACTTCACTCACCAGTGTGCATTCTGGAATATACACTTACATTTTGACTATGCATATGTATGCAGCCATTTATGAAGACATACATATTTTATAACAAAATTAGGATCAGAGATATAGTTTTGTAAATTCCATTTTTATTTCACAATATATTGCAAATATGGATATGTGAGATGGTTTGTAAAATACAAAATATTTTGCAAACACTTCTCATCACTGTCATTATAATAATTTCTATTACTAACCCAGCAAAACTTAAGTTTTCCCAGGACAATGATTAATTTTAAGATTGTATTTCCGGGGCACCTGGGTGACTCATTTAAGATACCAACTCTTGATATCAGCTTGGGTCATAATCTCAGAGTTCTGAAATCCAGCCCCACATTGGGCTCAGCGGGGAGTCTGCCCGAGATTCTTTCTCTCCCTCTCACCCTGCTCCTCTCCCCACTCATTCTCTCTCTCTTTCTCTCTCTCTCAAAAATAAATGTCTTTTTAAAAAAATACTGAGAATGTTACAGCTCTCATAGTTTAATTTAGGGATATAACCTATCATTTGACTATCACAAAACTGTCTTCCCCCTTTGCCTGGGTAGAAAATTAAACCATTAAAATTTTTCCTAGTACTAGCAGAATAAATGGAAATACATGATCAGAGATTTCACAAAAGAGAGAGTATAATAATCCTTGTTTCCAATAATTATAAATGTTCAACCTTCCTATTAATTAAGGATATGGTTACAATGATAATGTATAAATATTTTTACCAATTATGTTATTAAAAGAAAACAAACACAAGAGACTATTGATGCCAGCTGTCCATTAAAATAAACAATATTGGTGGTGGTGGCGAAAGTGCTACAGCTTTTAGAAAGTAACTACATAGTATGTCATAGGGTAATTTAAAAACTAATAGTAATTTACCAATAGTCACAGTTCTAGAACTCCCATCTAACAAAAAAGTTGATTACAGTAGGATCTTTATCATGGATTTGGCTGTTATACTTTTATCTATGTTAATGAAAATAATAATACAAATATCTGAGAATGGGAGACTAACTAAGAGACTCGTACTACATCTACTCAGTGCAATATAAGGCCATTGAAATATGATTAAAGTAACTTCCTAATAACATTTGTATATGCTTGTGCTATCATAGCATGACAAATTCGAAGTTAAGAACACTTCATAAGCTGCACATTATTTTTTGTTTTTCATGCTTTTGGAGACATCTATTCCAATCTTGTTTTTGTCTTCCAGCAGAATAAGTGGAGTCTCTTCTCTCTTCCTCCATTTATTTGCCTCCTGACTGGACCCTCACCTCAGACCCATTGATGTACTCCACCCTCTCACATGGCTCTAGCCCTCCGGCCACAAGAGGACACTGGATGCAGCCCAAGGTTTGATTCTACTCAGGTATATATCACCCTAAAAGCCTTCCTAGCACCCTCCGCATTCTTTTAATTTCTTCCCTGACCTATAACCTCTCCATTGAAGTAAATATACATCTTGGAAAATAACACATCCCTGTGCTCCTTTCCTTTAGTTTGTAAGATGGTCAGGTTGCTGCCATGAGTGAAAAAATGAGGACAGTTGATGGGGGCTAGGAATTAGAGAAAGAAAGAGATGCCTACTTGGCCCATTGACCACAAAATTCAGATATATGAGGTGGTAAAGGAGGCTGCCTTTCCGTCCAGGGAACCTTCCATCTCCCAGAGGTAAAGCCAGAGAGCAGAGATGAGTTCAAATCTCTTTCTATTTCACTTTCCCGCCTGCCATGCACTGTGGCATTAGTAGGGGAGTGTAGAGGTCACCCTCTTTTAGTTTCAGCTTCTAACTGCAACAGATGGAATTTTCTTCTGTCCTGTAGAATGTGGTCTCCTAGTATGTGTAGTTTCTAGGGGCTTTATTCATTTAGTTGTATTTGGGTTTAGGGTCTTTGGTTACGTAGTTTTATATACCAGTCATAGCCTAATGGAATAATGGGAAAGAGTATATCATACAATGAGTTTTAAAAGCAAATTTGGTAGCACAAAATCTAAGTACGGGTTGTTAAAAAGTTGCCATACCAAGAGTGCTTAAAATACCTTAATCACAGATTACTGTTTTAAATTAGTTAGCTTAGAATACCTAGTTGTAGATTTTTTATATTTGTATATTCATATAATGTCATAAATAACTTATTTACACATATTTTAATAAAAACCTATTTGGGGTTCTGCTACCCTCACATCCATTTCAAAATTTGTCTTTCTTTTCCTAGATAATGATCCTAAGGACAATGTTTAATGGAGATGACTTGAGAAACAGGTAATGTAAAAAGAGAAAAATAATTTTGTTTTATTTATAGACTTTTATTTATTTATATTTTTTAAAAGATTTATTTCTTAAAAAAAATTTATTTCTTTATTTTAGAAAGAGACAGTGCATGAGCAAGGGGAGGGGCAGAGGGGAAGAGAGAGAGAGAAAAGCAGACTCCCCACTGAGCATGGAGCTCGACATGGGGTTGACCTCAGGGACCCTGAGACCACGCCCCAAGCCAGAATCAAGAACTGATGTTCAACCGACTAAGCCACCCATGTGCTCCTATTAATGGGTTTCCAAAAAATGATGGCATCAGATGAATTTTATTACAGTGCTTTAGGAACAAAAAGTCCACTGAAAATATCAGACTCATCATCTTTTAGATGAAGAGAAATGCAAATGTCATCCAACAATACATTAATGAGATTTTAGGTCTATTTACTTACAGAAAGTCTTGGAGTTAGCACGGCATGTAAATCTTCAAGCCACAAACCCTGCAGAAAGATGAAACAACGAAAGTGGCATGCCAAAAGGTTTCAATTAAATGGAAAGCCATGAATGCAATTTAATTGGGATCTCCTAGGGCCAGAAATGGGGCCTCCCGCTCTGTCAGGACCGTGCCTTGCTGTGGCTTATGTGTGAACAGCTACATGCTGAGGGTCTTGCAGTCACTCTTTACATCAAAGCTATAAGTCAAGCTTCTCCAGTGACTTTAAAGCAAGTTAAATAAACACCCATCAGGGAAAAGAGGAAAAGTCATGATTAAGAAAAACAGAGAGAATTCAAAACAGCAAGAAGCAGCAGATACTATAGAGAGCCACTTTGTCCCCCCAACCTCATTTGGCAGGGCCAAGGATATGACCTCCCCAAGTTTCTCAGAACTGTGATGAACACAGCAATACACTGTCCAGGTCCCCCTTTAAGAACAGATTCACTGCTCAACTAAGAGGAATGTGGTAAGCACCGAGCCTCCGGCTGACAGAAACCTCAGGGTTAGCCTCCTCTACCTAGAACTGCTTCCCCCATGCCTAAACACTCCTCAGGGCAGCCTGTGACCCATTGGATATATGGGTATAAAGGTTCAGTCATTAATGTATGCAGTGTGATTCCAGGTGGCTCTAATATATCAAAACCACAATAAAATAAATAGAAAAAGAGGGTGAAGTAGAGAATAAAATACTACCAGGTGATAGGACTGGTATACAAAGCATTCTATAAAGTCCTATACTCTTGCTAGTGGTGGGCTGCAAATTTGAGTTTAAGAAGAAATGTGCCCTCTGGGGCACCTGGGTGGCTCAGTCAGTTAAGTGTCCAACTCTTAATTTTGGCTCATGTCATGGTCTCAGGGTCATGAGATCAAGCCCCACATGGAGCTCCATGCTGGGTGTGGAGTCTGCATATGATATTCTCTCTCCCTCTCCCTTTGTCCCCCACCCCTGTGTTCTCCTCATACTCTCTCAGAAAGAAAGGGAGAAAGAGATAGAGCTACCCTATGACTCTGCCATTGCACTACTAGGTATTTACCCCAAAGCCACAGATGTAGTGCAAAGAAGGGCCATATGTACCCCAATGTTCATAGCAGCAATGGCCACAATCGCCAAACTGTGGAGAGAGCCAGTATGCCCTTCAACAGATGAATGGATAAAGAAGATATGGTCCATATATACAATGGAATATTATGCCTCCATCAGAAAGGATGAATGCCCAACTTTGTATCAACAGGGACACGATTGGAAGAGATTATGCTGAGCGAAATAAATCAAGCAGAGAGAGTCAGTTATCATAATGGTTTCACTTACATGTGGAGCATAAGGAAAAACATGGAGGACATTGGAAGAAGGAAAGGAAGGGTGAATTGGGGGAAATCAGAGGGGGAGATGAATCATGAGAGACTGTGGACTCTGAGAAACAAACTGAGTTTTGGGGGGAGGGAGGTGGGGGTTGGGTGAGCCTGGTGGTGGGTATTGAGGAGGGCACGTATTGCATGAAGCACTGGGTGTGATACATGAACAATGAATCCTGGAACACTGAAAAAATTAAATAAAATTTTAAAAAAAGAAAAGAAACGGAGGGAGGGAGAGAGGGAAGGAGGAAGGAAGGAAGAAATGTGCCCTCTGGTTCCAGCGAAAATGGCCAAATAGGAGAACCCTGAGTTCACCTCCTCCCATGGATACAACCAGATAACAGTCACATCTGTGTAAATAATCCAGAGAATGACCCACCCAAAGACTGGAAGAACAAGCTCCACAACTAAATGTAGAAAAGAGACCACATCAGATTGGGTAAAAAGGGCAGAGACTCCATGGGGAACTAAATAGACACATGAAACTGTCTTCAAGAGGGTGGGAGCCACTGGTTTGGAGAAGGGAGAGAAAAAAAAGACACTGGGGAGCCTGCAAAGAGAAGATGGATCCCCACAATATTTGGTAAAATCTAAAATTTTACCAAATTTCATGAGTTCTTACAACCAGTGGGACTTAAAGCCTGGAACTTTAACTTTAACAATCAGCAGGCTCAGCTCTGGGAGACAGAGGGTGATAGGAGGCCAAGTCCCCACCCTTAAGGAGACAGCACAAAAACAGCCCACAGAAATTCAGCATGGAAGTATCAGTTTGAAAAATGCCTGGAACACATGAAAGGGAGAATTATTTACTTTCCCAGAAGGACAGAGATCACTGGGAGACTCCTCCAGAAACAAAGGGGCTGGTAGGTGCCATTTCCATCTCTGCCCTCCCCTACCCCCCAGCAAAAACACATGGCTACATGCAGGGGGAAACAGCACGGCACCAGCATTCACTGTTTAACTTGCTTATGCAGTGTCCTACCTCCTGCAGCCAGCCAACCTCAATCCCAGCTTTGTGGATTCCCTCCCCTAGAAGACATGAACAAACCTTGCCAACACCAAGTCTCCCAAACACCTACTCTGCGGGGCCTCAGTCCTGGTGGCTGCCACCAGTCACCTCCCACAGAGTATGTATGAACCTTGTTAAAATGGCACACCTGCCCCCACATGTTTTGTGGATGGGCCTGACCAGCCCTGGTCTCAGTGGCAGCTGCAAGTCTCCTGTGGAAGAAGACTAGCTCGTAAAACTTGCAGGCACTACATGCCCCACCCACACATGCTTTGCAGATTGACCTCCACGGGCTATGTCTTGGCAGCAGTGGCATATCCCCTCTGGTAGAGGACCACTACCACCCGTTAAAAGTTCATGCTCCACCCACTATTTTCAAGAACAGGAGACTTAGCTCACATTCCTAACACAGAAACAAACACAGAGAATGAGACAAAATGATGAGACAGAGGAACATGTACCAAATGACAGAACAGGACAAAATTATAGCAAGAGACCTAAGCAAAAATGCAGATAAGTAATATGCCTGATAGAGAATTTAAAGTAATGATCATAAAGATACTCAATGGACTGAGAAGAAAGGAGGACATTAGTGAGACCCTTCACAAAGAGATAAAAAAGAACGAAGCAGAAATGAAGAGCATAATAATTGAAATTTAAAAAATACATTAGATGGCATAAATAGGCTAGAGGAAGGAGAACAAATCAGCAAACTAAAGGATAGAATAATGGAAAGTAATCAAACTGTGCAGGTGAGAGAAAAAAAGAATTATGTAAAATGAGGACAGACCTAGGGAACTCAGTGACTCCATCAACTGAAATAACATTCATATTATAGGGATCTCAGAAGAAGAGAAAAGGGGACAGAAAATTTCTTTGAAGAAATAATAGCTGAAAATTTTCCTAATCTGGGGAAGGAAACAAAAATTCAGATCCAGGAGGCACAGACATAACCCAACAAAATTAACTCAAGGACACCCACAAAAAGACATATAATAATTAAAATGGCCAAAAGTAGTGACAAAGAGAATTTTCAAAGGAACACGAGATACAAGGGAAACCCCATAAGGCTATTAGCAGACTTTTAAGCAGAAACATTACAGGCGAGAAGGGAGTGTCATGATATATTCAAAGTGCTGAAAGGAAAAAAATCTGCAGCCAAGAATACTCTAGCAAGGCTATCATCAAGAATTGAAGGAGAGATAACAAGTTTCCCAGACAAATGAAAGTTAAAGGACTTCATGACCACTAAACCAGCCCTACAAGAAATGTTAAAGGGGACTCTTTTTTTTTTAAATTTCATTTATTTATTTTTTTCAGTGTTACAAGATTTATTGTTTTGCACTACACCCAGTGTTCCATGCAATACGTGCCCTCCTCAATACCCACCACCAGGCTAGCCCAACCCCCACCCCCCTCCCCTCCAAAACCCTCAGTTTGTTGCTCATAGTCCACAGTCTCTCTTGGTTCATCTCCCCCTCTGGTTTCCCCCCATTCACCCCTCCCTTCCTTCTCATAATGCCCTCCATGTTTTTCTTTATGCTCAGCACGTAAGTGAGACCATAAGGTAATTGGTTCTCTTTGCTTGACTTATTTCACTAAGTGGAAAAGAAAGACCATAAGTAAAAGTAAGAAAAGTAGGAAGCACAAAGGCAGTAAAAATAAGTGTATCTATAAAAATCAGTCAGGAGACTCACAAGTTAAAGGATGTAAGGTATGACCTCATATACCTAAAATGTGGGGAAGAGAGGAGAAAAGAATGGGTTCAAACTTAAGTGACCATCAATTTAACATAGACTGTTATAGGCCTAAGATGTTATATATAAACCAAATGAAAACCACAAATCAAAAACCAGTAATAGATATGCAAAAAATAAAGAGAAAGGAATCCAAGCATATCACTAAAGAAAGCCAACTTATGGTGGGAGAAGGGAGAAAAAGAAGAAAGGAACAGAGAAGATCCACAAAAACAACCACAAAACAATAACAAAATGGCAAAAATACATACTTATCAATAATTACTTTGAATTTAAATGGACTAAGTGCTCCAATCAAAAGACAGGGTGACAGAATGGATAAAAAAAAAAGAAATAAAGAAAAGAAAACAATACCCATCTATATGCTGCCTAAAGAGACTCATTTCAGACTTAAAGATACGTGCAGACTGAAAAATGAGGAGATGGAGAAATATTTACCATGCAAATGGATGTGAAAAGAAAGTCAGAAAGAACAGCAATACTTATATCGGGCAAAATAGACTTTAAAACAGAGATTGTAAGGAGAGACAAAGAAGGGCATTATATAATCATTAAAAGGACATTCCAAAAGAAGACATACCAATTGTAAACATTTATGCACCCAACATGGAGGTACCCAAATACATAAAATGGTTAAGAACAAACATAAGGTAACTAATCTATAATAATATATTAATAGCAGGGGACTTTGACACTCCACTTACAACAATGGACAGATCATCCAAACAGAAAACCAACAATGAAACGGTGGTTTTGAAGAACACACTGGACCAGATGAATTTAACAGATATATTCCAAACATTCCATCCTAAAACAACAGAATATACATTCTTTTCAAGTGCACAGAATAGATCACATATTAGCTCACACAACAAGTCTCTACAAATTCAAAAAGATCAAAGTCATGCCATGCAACTTTTGTGAATACAACACAATGAAACTAGAACTCAACTACAAGAAAAACTTCTGAAAAACCACAAATACATGGGGGTTAAATAACATGCTACTAAACAATTAATGAGCCAACCAAGAAATCAAAGTGGAAATAAATAAATGGAGACAAATGAAAAAGAGAACACAATGGTCCAAAATCTTTGGGATGCAGCAAAAGTAGTTGTAAAAGTTTATGGCAATACAGGTCTACTTCAAGAAGCAAGAAAAATCTCAAATAAATAACTAACCTTATATAAAGGAACTAGAATAAGAACAAAATGTAAAACCAACAGAAGAAAGGATATAATAAAGATTAGAGCAGAAATAAATCATATAAAATAAAAACTAAAAAAAATAGAACAAATCAATGAAAATAGGAGCTGTTCTTTGAAAAGATCAATGAAATTGATAAAAATTTAGTCAGACTCATCAGAGACAGAGGACATAAATAAACTAAATTAGAAAATGAAGGAGGAGAAATAACAACCAACGCCTCAAAAATTCAAAGGATCTTAAAAGAATACTATGAAAAAAAATTATACCAACAAATTGGACAACCTAGAAAAAATAGATAAATTCCTAGAAACATAAACTACCAAAACTGAAGCAGAAAGAAATAGAAAATTTGAACAGACCAATTACCGGCAAGGAAACTGAATCAGTAACCAAAAAATTCCCAACAAACAAAAGTCCAGGACCAGATAGCTTCACAGGTGAATTCTACCAAACATTTAAAAAATTGTTAATACCTATTCTCAAAATTTTCCATGAAACAGAAGAGGAAGGAAAGTTTCCAAATTTATTCTATGAGGCCAGCATTACCTTGATTCCAAAACCAGATAATCATGCCACAAAAAGAGAACCACAGGCCAATATCTCTGATGGACATAGATGGAAAAAAAAATCTCAACAAAATACTAGCAAACTGAATCCAACAATACACTTAAAAAAAAAAATCATTCACCATAATCAAGTGGGATTTATTCCAGTGAGGCAAGGGTGGTTCAATATTCTCAAATCAATCAACATGTTATGTGACATCAATTGACAGAAAAGATAATAAAAACCATATGATCATTTCAATAGATGCAGAAAAAGCATTTGACAAAGTACAAATTCCATTCATGACAAAAACCATCACCAAAGCAGATTTAGAGAGAATATACCTCAACATAATAAAGGCCTTATATGGAAAAATCCATAGTGAACATATACACAATGGGAAAAACTAAGACCTTTTCTCCTAAGGCCAAGAACAAGACAAGGATTTCTACTCTCACCACTTTAATTCAGCATAGTATTAGAGGTCCTAGCCACAGTAATCAGACAAGAAAAAGGAAGAAAAGGCATCCAAATTAGTAAGAAAGAAGTAAAACTTTCACTATATGTGATGACATGAAACTCTATACAGAAACCCAAGAGACACCACCAAAAAACTACTAGAACTGATAAAAGAATTCAAGAAGGTTGTAGGATACAAAATCAATGTATAGAAATCTCCTGCATTTCTATACACTGCTAATGAAACAGCAGAAAGAGAAAAAAATAATCTCATTTATAATTGCACCAAAAATAATAAAATACCTAGAAATAAACTTAACCAAGGAGGTGAAAGGAGGATCTGTACTCTGAAAACTATAAAACATTGATAAAAGAAATTGAAGACGACACAAACAACTGGAAACAAATTCAAAAAGACTGAAGTCATGCCATGCATCTTTTCCATGCTCATGGATCAGAAACAAATACTGTTAAAATGTCCATATTTACCCAAGATAATCTACAGATTTAATGCAATCCCTATCAAAATACCATCAGCATTTTTCACAGAATGAAAACAAACAACCCTAAGATTTGAATGGAACCACAAAAGACCCCAAATAGTCAAAGCAATCTCAAAAAAGAAAAGCAACACTGGAGGGATCACAATGCTAGATTTCAAGCTATCTCACAAAGCTGTAGCAATCAAAACAATGTGGTACTGGCACAAAAACAGACACATGGATCAACAGAATGGAATAGAAAGCCCAAAAATAAACCCATGATTTTATAGTCAATTAATCTTCAAGGAAGATGGCAAGAATATGCTATGGGAAAAAGACAGCCTCTTCAACAAATGGTGTTGGGAAAACTAGACAGCAACATGCAAAAGAATGAAACTGGACCACTTTCTTACACCATGAACAAAAATAAATGCAAAATGGATTAAGGTCCTAAATGTGAGACCTGAAACCATAAAAATCCCAGCAGAGAGCACAAGCAGTAATTTCTCTCACATTGGCCATAACAACATCTTTCTAGATATGTCTCTGGAGGCAAGGGGAACAAAAGCAAAAATAAACTATTGGGACTACATCAAAACAGAAAGCTTCTGCACAGCAAAGGAGATGGCCAACAAAACTAAAAGACAACCTGCTGAGTGGGAGAACATATTTCCAAATGATACATTCAATAAAGTATCAGTACCCAAGATATATAAAGAACTTAAACAATTCAAACACCAAAAAAATCAAATAATCCAATTAAACAATGGGCAGAAGACATAAACAGACATTTCTCCAAAGAAAACATACAGATGGCCAATAGACAAATAAAAAGATGCTCAACGTTGCTCATCATCAGGGAAATGCAGATCAAAACCATAATGAAACATTACCTCGCATGTGTCAGAATGGCTAGAATCAAAAACACAAGAGAGAAGTGTTGGCGAGGATATGGAGAAAAAGGAACCTTGTGCACTATTGGTGGGAATGCAAACAGGTGTAGCCACTATGGAAGACAGTATGGAGGTTCCTCAAAAAATTGAAAATATAGTTACTGTATGATCTAGTAATTACACTACTGGGTATTTACACAAAGAATATGAAAATTCTAAGTTGAAGGGTATATGCACCCCAATGTTTATTGCAACATTATTTGCAATAGCCAAATTATGGAAGCAACCCAACTATCTACCAATAGATGAATGGATAAGATGTGGTACGCATACATACATACATTAAAACAATAGAATATTATTCAGTTATGAAAAAGAATGAAATCCTGCCATTTGCAGCAACGTGCATGGATCTAGAGAGTAGTATACTAAGTGAAATAAGTCAGTCAGAGAAAGAAAAAAAAACCATATTTCACTCACTTGTGGAATTTAAGCAATAAAACAAATCAACAGAAGGGGGAAAAGAAAGAGACAAAACAAAACAAAACAAAAAAACCACAAAAAACAAAAAGGGGCACCTGGGTGGCTCAGTGGGTTAAAGCCTCTGCCTTCTGCTCTGGTCATGATCTCAGGGTCCTGGGATGAGCCCCGCATCAGGCTCTGTGCTCAGCGGGGAGCCTGCTTCCCCCTCTCTGCCTGACTCTCTGCCTACTTGTAATGTCTCTCTCTGTCAAATAAATAAATAAAATATTTAAAACAAAAAACAAAAAAACCCCAAAAACCCGGACTCTTAACTATGGAGAAAAACTGATGGTTACCAGAGGGAAGATGGAAAGGAGGAGGGATGAAACAGGTGAAGGGAATTAAGAGGACACTTATCATAAGGAGCACTAAGTCATGTAGAGAATTGTTGAATCACTATACCTGAAGCTAGTATAACACTGTATGTCAACTACACTGGAATTAAAAAAATTTAAAAAAAAAGAAAGGTGCCCTCTCAATTAGTAATGAATGAATCAGTGAATAACTGGTTAAATAAAAAAATATAAAGACAACAAATATTACTAAGGAATGTAAAAGTATTTGGAAATACGAAAAGACAAATCATGATTTAAGTTGTAAAGATAATCATGCAAATATTCCTCCCAAATAACTCATAACTTCAATGCAATCCTAATGAAATTCCAAAGGGTTTAGGAAATTGACAAAAAGGGGCACCTGGGTGGCTCAGTCGGTTAAGTGTCTGCCTTCAGCTCAGCTCATGATCGCATGGTCCTGGGATCGAACCCCTTGTCTGGCTCCTTGCTCAGCGAGGAGCCTGCTTCTTCTTCTGCCCCCCCAATTTAATTTGTGCTCACTCTCAGTCTCTCTCTCTCTTTTTCTCTCTCTACCTTTCTTTCTTAAATAAATAAATAAGATCTTAAAAAAAAAAAAAAGGAAATTGACAACAATTTTTTGAAGTTCCCCTGAATGAAAAAACAGATGGGAATTTTTTTAAAATCCAGAATAACAAGGGGGAATTGCACTACTAGAGGATAATATATAATGAAGTAATACTAACAGCAATGTGAGAGATGGGCAGAAAAAACCCCAGATGATATCAATCCCACAAATGATAAGAGACAGAAACAGACCCAAGTATAACATTAGAATTTAGTACAAAAATCCATTTATTGCTTCTCATAATTCTGAAATCAAGGTAGGGCTCTGAATAGACAGCTTATTTCCACCTCTCATTGTGTGGACTAGAACAGCTCAGCTTGGGTTAGAAGTTCCAAGATGGTTTTCACCATGTGTCTGGGGCTTCAGCTGGGGTGGGGGGATTGGACTGAGACTGGCTGGACCTTCTCTCCTCTCCTCTTCCCCCTCCCTCCCCCTCCCATCCTTCCTCTCTCTTCTCTCTCTCTCAATCACACACCTCTCTTCCACCCCCACCATCAATTGCTCTCTCTGCACCTGGACTCTTCATCTGTCAGTAACCTAGTGTGAGTTCCTTTACACAGTGGCTGATAAGGCAAGAGAGCAAGAACCCAAGCTCCCTGGTCTTTTCAGAACAACAGCTAGCATAGCACAAGCACAGCTGCTTTCATGGGCCAAAGCAAGGCACACCACCCCAGATTCAAAAAAGGGTAAACAGACTAACTCTTGACTGGAGGACTTTCGTGTGTGTACATCGTCCCATTGCTCATGTCTACCTCTGCGGACAACCTACCAGAATAGATTTGTTACTATCATGATACACGTTTGCACGCACGCACCCACACTGGGGCCCATGTGGTTTTATGGACTAATTCTATAAACATTCTCTTCCAAAAGATAAAAAAAAAAAGCTCCCTAGCACACTTTATATGGCTTTTATAATCTTGATTCCAAAGCCTACTGAAGTACTACTGCAAGGAGAATTAGCCAGTCTTATTTAAAAATATAAATCAAAAAGTACCTTGATAAATATCTGTATTATTAAATCAAATCCAGCAATGTGTAAAATAAAATACATGGTGTCCAAATGCAGTTCACATCTGAAAACCTAATTAGTATCACCCAACCACTTTAACAAAATGAAATAGTGGATGAGGGAAATGATTTTTTTATTATTCAAAACTAATTCATGACTTTAAAGAACTCTTAGCAAACAAAAATGAAAGTGAACTTCCTTGACCTGATAAACAGAATCTACTGAAAGCCTACAAACAATCCCCCTGAATGGTGAGAAGTAATAGCATTCCTTTTGAACATGATAAGGATACCAACAATCAATACTTCCTATTCAACATTGTACCAGATGCCCTAGCCAGAGGGCTAAGGAAAAAAAAGATAAGTGGCATATAGGTTGGAGAGAAAGAAATAAAACTTATTTCCTGATGATATTTGTTAACATTTAGAAACTCTAAGAAACCTTTCAAACAAACTACCAGAGCAAACAAAACAGGTTAGCTAAGTCATTGTATAAAATGGCAATATATATAATCAATGCACTCTCCTACATTAATAATCCAAACAAAAAGACACTAAAATTAACTATTATAAATTTAAAACAAAACTATCTTAATCCCAAAGAAACTCTTATGCATTAATGTTATTTTTTTTAACGAAACTATTGGACTATCAGAAAATAGAGATGAATGTCTAAGCAAATGGAAAGAGATTTTCCAAGTGTAAAGGCCATGGAAAGATTCATAAAGCAAATAACTGATATATTAAACTCCATAAAGTGTGTTAAGTGATATAAAAAAATTATAACACATAAGTGAGAACTGGAAAAGTAGCCACAAATAAGGCAAAAATTTGATACCCTTAATATACAAAGCATACTTCTAAGTCTTCAAATCCATTGGAAAAACACTACTACTCCCAATAAAAAATAGTAGCAGAGAAAATTCACACAAGAAAATATTACTTATAATCACGTGAATAAAAGGTTAGCCTTACCATAATAAAATAATTGCTTTTTAAAATAACAGTACTGTCTTAATTTTTAACCAGCAGATGGAAAATAACACCTAGAAAACATAATTTGTGTGCTTATGGGACAGGTCCTTTCCTACATTGTTGTTAGAAGTTGAAGGCACACAAGCAGACCTTGTGTATTTCGTTATGGAACATAGTACAACACTCTGTGCCTAACCCACCACCTGGGTCCATATCTTTTCATGTATCCCAGAGAAATAATCATATATTTATATTATATATATTCACCTATTTTACACATAATCATATTTAATATATTATATTTATATTATGTAATTACATGTGAATCTATATATGCATGTACAAAATGGTCCATGCTATGACTTAAACTATAGAAAAACTAGACATGCAACAAATGGGAAATGGTTAAATAAATCATGGCTCACCAGTAATTGATTTCAAACTTAGATATGCTTAGGAACCCTTCTTCAAGGAGAATTTTGTACAGAAGCCCAATATATAGATTAGTTAAGTGTGGAACTGCTGTTTGAAAATCACAAAGGGAGCCTTGAGCCCAATTGACTCAACAGCTTTCCTCCCAGTTCTTGCTTCTCCCAAGCCCTGTGGTGGCCCTCAAGCCCTTTAATGAATCCCCAAGGCTACATGGAAAACTGAAAAAAAAAACGAAACAAAAACACTGCTGTACAATAGTCTAAGACTATTGAATTCATACTTTGAAAAATTTGTAATGATGAGAGCAAAGGCTCAGGATGTAATATCACATAAAAATTAATACATCAAAAACTGCATCCTATATGATCCCAACTCAACCCAACTCAACACATGTATATAAATATCCAGCAATCCTTTCTACTTTCTTCTTTATAGTTATCTGTAATTTTCAACTTTCTTACCAAAACCATGAATTCTTTTCATAATTATGGGGAAATGGAAAAATTATTAACAAACGTGTAGTTTGCATTCAGGCCCACTAGTTCATGCTAGAATTATTATATGTATCTGTAGGGAAAAAAATCTTGGAATTTTTAAGAAAGTTTTATTAGAAACAGCTAAAGAGCTCTCCAATAATCTACCTCTGGGACATTTATCTTCAGTGTTATTCAGAGCACATCTGAAATCAATTACAGCCCCCCAACTGGCTTCAGGAGCCTCTGTGTGCCTCTAGCCATCTCCACAGCAAATTGCCTCAGCCGTGGTCAAAGTCAAAATTTCTCAGTTGCCTTGGTTGACCTAGAAATGTTTTATGTAATTTGCCATTATCTGGAAGGGAAACAGTTGTTAGAAAATAAATCTTTTTTGGCTTTGTCTTGTTAAAGGGGTGCCAAGAAATATTCTTCATCGTTCAGACACACCAGAAGAAAAATAAGAAATATTCAGTAAAATAAATGGAATCTCCAAAGCAAATCCAAAGAAAAATCACTGCTAGTCTACCTCTAGAGACACAAAGTGTACTGATTTGTTTTTTAGTCTTTGAATATCAGAAATAGGGCATCTATAAGGACTGAACATGGAAATAAGAGGCAGAATTTTTATTTTTCTTTCCTTCCTCCATTCATTACAGATTTGCCCAAAAATCTCTAATAAGAAGATAATGTACTAGTGGCTGGGACTAGAAATTCATGCTCAGTGAAGGAGAGAGTGGAGGAAGAAATGTAAAGAAATCATTGCAGTTTATTGAAGAGTGCTAGAATAAAGATACGTGTAAGCAGTTTGGGAAGCACAGGAGGGAAACCACTCACTTACCTTCCTAGGAAAAAAAATTGTGAAGGGGGATGTGCAGGGAAGGATGGAGGCAGAAATATCCTAGTGCTGCTAACAAGTCACGTAGCTTTACGTTGATGATCCCTAATCTCAAATGGTCCTGGAGAGCCTCTGAGCAATTCAACTGAATTTCAGTAGCTCATTCAACTGCCTACATGACTGGTTTGTACCCTTGTCTGTCTCCTCAGACCTCCAACACTTCCTCCCCTTCTTTTGTCTCAGAGGCTGAGAGTGCTTGCTTTCTCACTGAGAAGACAGAAGCAATGGGAAAAGGTTCTGACGTACTCCTACCACCACGTCTCCTGACATATCGGTATGTGTGCCCCTATTCTCCACCACTCCTGCTGTGGCTATGGATAAACTCATGGTCTCTGAGCCAAGGCCAAGCCCTCCACTTGTGTGGTAGGTCTCATCCCTCTTGCCAACTCAAGAACACTACTTCAACAATTGTTTCCTCTCTCCCCTGCATCTTCAATTTCCCTCTCTCTACTGAGTCATTCACATCAGCACACAAAAATGCTAGATCTTAAAATAAAACCCTCACTTGACCCCACATTCCCTCCCAGCTACCACAACACATCTCTGCCTTCTTCTACGGCAAAAATTCAATGAAAGGTCGACCTACAGATAATGTCTCAAATCCTGCTCTTCCCATTCTCCCTCGAATGCATTCCTATAAGGCTCTCTTTTTTTTTTATTTCTTTTTTTTTTTTTTTTTTAAAGATTTTATTTATTTGACAGAGAGAAACACAGCGAGAGAGGGAACACAAACAGAGGGAATGGTAGCGGGAGAAGCAGGCTTCCTGCCGAGCAGGGAGCCCGATGCGGGGCTCGATCCCAGGACCCTGGGATCATGACCCGAGCTGAAGGCAGACGCTTAACGACTGAGCCACCCAGGCGCCCCCCTATAAGGCTCTCTTACCAACCGCTTTGTAAGAAAGTGGTTAGTAACAGAAACAGCTTTCATAAACATCCCAAAACCTGTCTCCCTCACTCACTCTCCTTCCTTCACCTCATGACTTGATATACCATATGTTTACTTGCTTGTTTGTTGCCTATCTCCCCCAACTCGTCTGTAGTCTCCAGGAACTCTACCCCCAGGACCCAGAATATTGCCTGGCACAAGTAGACAATAAATTTGTGTTACATGGATAAGTGAGATAAATAAATCACCAGGCCCAAGATTATGCAACTATCCAGTTGGGGAGCAGATATCTAAACCCAGCTGTACCTGACTTTCACCTTGTGTACCCCACCACTTCATGGTACAACCTGGGCCTCTGGTGAGGTGATTGAAATAGACGACAGTAACATTAGTGACATAGGATCTATAACAGGAGGAAGATTTGCCATGGAGAGTTGTGAAATGATTTAATAATTTGCAAAATAAGCATAACATTAGAGAAATTGCCTACTTACTCAGAGGTGAGTAATCTGGCAATCTCCTAGGTCTACTACACAATCCAGAATGAGAAATGGAACAACCACAGCCTCTAAATGACCTAAGCAGATGTCACAAAGCCCAAGCTTACACACGTGGAGCTTAGTGGGT
Source organism: Procyon lotor (assembly GCA_028646535.1). NCBI lineage: Eukaryota > Metazoa > Chordata > Mammalia > Carnivora > Procyonidae > Procyon > Procyon lotor. The sequence goes on from CM053615.1 coordinate 59,240,448, forward strand.
TCTCTCGGGGCCCCAAGTTTAGGGATAGGTATTCCAACCACAGAAGCTTAAAAGCAACAGATGAGGAGGTACTAGAGGGAAAGCGCGTGTGCGCGCGTGAGCACACGCGCACACACACACACACACACACACACAATTTCCACAAGCTTGTGAAAGAAGACCTAATGCATTTCATTCAGGCTTACCACAACCCTTCATACCTCACAAACCTTTTACATGTCAGCAGTGATTCTTCTGCAAGACAGTCGAATGCAGAGAAACATAAGACAATTGTTTAGAGCAAGGATCTGAGGTTATAAGGATAAGAGGTTAAGAGGATCTGAGGATATGAGTTGTATTCAGTTATCTTTTATTTTTATTTTTTAAATTTATTGAAATTCAATTAATTAACGTAGCTTTTTATTTTAAAAAGGCAGATAGGGAACTCACACATTTTAGAGTTATCCACGGAATCTGGTTGCAAGGTTTTAAAGCCTGAATGTTTCTGGGGTGGGGGGGTGGTGAGGAATCTGTTTAACAGAAGAGCCCAACCCTCAATCATGCTAAATAAATGGGACATTAGTGTACTGCTTCAAAGGGTAAAAAAAGAATCAAAGTGGATTTAAGTGGATAAATGGATTTAATTTTTATTTTTAATTTGTGTTTAAGTCATGCCAGAGGCATTTGAGAGGTCATAAATATATCACAACTTGCATCATGGAAATAACATCTGCTATCAGCAATCCAACACAAGTTGGTACTCACTGGTCCAGGGAATGGGAGGCTGCTGACGTTAGTAGGTCTACAATCTTCTAGAGAGAGATGACTGTCTTATTTGCAGGTAACTAAGTATACTTTTTCCAAGTAAGAGAGTGGCTTTTCTAAGATTAGCAGTATAATGTTAAGACTGAAAATAAATTAGCAGTACCAAAGAAAACTCTAGTAATCAGGCTATTAACTCTGCAAGCCAAAAAGAGAGAGAAATAAGGGCATAATATCAAAATTTTCAAATTTTTCCCCCCTCATTAGCACTTCTGGTCTCAGATTTCACTGCTGGCATTACCGACAGCGTATGGAAGCTTGTTTTTGTCACATATGTGAAGATTTATTTAACTTGAAAGCCCTCCCCAGTTCATGCAGATTGAAACCATAACTAGACACCTTGTCACATGTTTCCCATTGTGAATAGGCACACAGAGCTTTCTAAAGAATAATTAATATTCCAGGGTGCAGATTTTGCTCAGACTTTCAAAAGGTAGATTATACATCTTGAGAAACTAAAAAACTTATTTATGATTTTTAACCAGGAAAAGACTGTTCAAAAGACTGTTCAAAATAAGACATGGAAAACAACTCATTCTCTGGAAAATAGGAAAATAAAGCTTTGGAAAACCAATTTCCCCTTTTCTCTGAGCCAGATTCTAAAATCTGTGGTAAAAAGATATTACGTGAGGGGAAAAAAAATCTTTTTTTTTCCTGTATTCAGTAGTCCAAATATCATATGAGATACTTCAAAGATAGAATTTTTGCTTTTGGGGGGAATGGAATGGTTTCCTAAATGTCATTTAAGATCATCACTCTGCCTTGTGGCCAAATTTTTCTAAATTCCCTACAATCTGATAGCCAAACATATAAAATTCAAGACAATATAACAAAGGAATTAAGACTATAGGATCTCAAATCAGATTTGAGTTTGAATTCTTCATTCTATTTACTACCCTACTATCCTCGAGCTATTAACTTCTATGAGCCTCACTTTTCTCATCTGCAAAATGGGATAAAAGTATGGTCTGTTCCATACTTTCAGAGTTACTGAAAGAATTAATGGAATAATACATAGAAACCAACTACCATAGAGTAAATGCTCAAGCACTATTATTAGTGATTTCAGTTATGAATGTGACTGTCGTCAGGGTAAGTAGCACAGATGGCTGTGAGTGAGTGTGGCTTCACTTTACCACCACTTGCCTGCCCAGCACACAGTCACATAATACTTCCTTCTTAAATATTTCATAACAGACTGATGGAAGGATGAGTTTTAACCTGGAGCCTTGCTCTTAAGAATCAAGAAATGTAATGATTCTTCTCTATTTCATTTGATCCACCCTCATTGTTCCTTCAACTTTCTTCCCTACTTTCAGAAACAACAAGAGAAGGAAAGAATGAGAAGACTTGGTGACAAACAGGAAAATGTTTTTGAGGATTTGGACGTTGGAGAGCATGAGGTTGACTCCTGAGAGAGTTGAAATGGGGCAACATAAAATGAAATACGAGGGACAGCAGGCCACGTGAGAAGAAAACAAATCCTGACCCATATATGTCAATCATTGGTATGACCTACTGAAAAGCCCATCTAGCAGCTACTTTTTTGCCTCCACACTCCATAATTGAGCTTTTTCCATCTCTTTAAGACCAACTCCCTTCATGTGGTAGCTGTATTTAAAAAGTACCAGTGAACAAAAAGTTTCATTAATTCAGTAAATTACAAACCAAGAAATGATGACAATAAAGAAGGTACCAGCAACACTACTGGAAGACTGATAAGGGGTGTTCGGGTAAGTTCAGTGGACCTTGAACTACTTTTTAGTGTTCACCCAAATCCGATCCAAAAAGGAAAGTTCAGTCCCTTCTGTTTTTACACAGAGCTTGATGAGCATGTTTTATCAATTATTATCAATGCCTGACCATGACATTAGAAAATGTTATTTCATCAAACTGAAAAGAACCTGGCATTGACCCTTCTCTGTTTTGCTTCTCCATCCCCCGCATAACCATGCCCCTTTGCCTCTGTTTTTTTTTTCTTCTTTCTTCTTCTTCTTCTTCTTTACTTCAGGATTTATAAAATCCTTTGAAACATGTTGTTTCCAGATGTAGGTCCCAAGTGCCCTGTCATTTACTTCCTGTCCAAACACAGAGCAGATGGAATTACACAAGTTTGGCCATATGATTCCACCCTCCAATGCCTTCATTAAACTTCAGGATTTTAAAAGAGTCTGCCCAGTTCCTGGCAGGGACCTTTCCATACTTCCACCCCCAAAGCTGTAAATTACTACCTCATTAAACTCAATTGTAAATGATTAGGTGTCTGGTATGTACTTTCCTTTCCCTGCAGCCTCCTTGGAGTAATTACTGAATCCCAGGCCTCCCTCCTTAACTTAGCACATTATTCAAGCAGTGCAGTGTTTGAGTAGTTCATTGAGGGAGGAGGTATTATTTCTCTGAAGGTATTAGAACTCTGGCTTTTGGTTTCAAAAATGGGAGATTTGTGATCTCTCAGTTCCCATGCAGCAATCTCTCTTTAAACAAGGGAAAGCTGTAATCAGCAGGCCTTTTTCAAGAATTCATTTTTCTTTCTACCACACAGGCAGTTGGAACTACAGAACTTTTGTTTTTTCTGAGGATCAGTGAGATAATTTAACATTTTTGAAAGGCTGCTGTTGCTACCATTAATTTCCACAGGTAAAGATCACCTGGGAAATATTTAAAGGGGGGTGTTTTGGTTGTTTTGTTGTTGTTGTTTTGTTTTTTTAGACAATGAGAAACAAAAATAACTCAGATAACCAATGCCTAGTCACTTAAGTTCGATTCTTTGATGGCATTTATTTTACAAAACCTCAGAGACTGGAAAGGTCATGGGTAAAGGGTAGGAGGGGGAGATAGAGGAGGAGGGACTGTCACATTGAATAAATAATCTATCCCAAATTCC
>CM053615.1:59244632-59261860 GCA_028646535.1 Procyon lotor
GAACCCTCCTACACTGTTGGTGGGAATGCAAGCTGGTACAGCCACTCTGGAGAACAGTATGAAGGTTCCTCAAAAAGTTGAAAATAGAGCTACCCTACGACCCAGCAATCGCACTCCTGGGTATTTACCCTAAAGATACAAATGTCGTGATCCGAAGGGGCACATGCACCCAAATGCTTATAGCAGCAATGTCCACAATAGCCAAACTATGGAAAGAACCTAGATGCCAATCAACAGATGAATGGATAAAGAAGAGGTGGTATATATATACAATGGAATACTATGCAGCCATCAAGAGAAACGAAATCTGGCCATTTGCAATGACATGGATGGAACTGGAGGGTATTATGCTAAGCAAAATAAATCAGTCAGAGAAAGACAATTATCACGTGATCTCTCTAATATGAAGAACTTGAGAGGCAAGACTGGAGGTTGTGGGGGGTGGGGGAGAGAAATGAAACAGGATGGGATGGGGAAGTAGACAAACCATAAGAGACTCCTAAACTCACAAAACGAACTAAGGTGGCTGGGAGGTGGGAGGGTAGGGATAGGGTGGCTGGGTTATGGACATTGGGGAGGGTATGTGCTATGGTAAGTACTGTGAAATGTGTAAGCCTGATGATTCATAGACATGTACCCTGGGGCAAATAATACATTATATGTTAATTTAAAAAATTAATTAAAAAAATAAATTTAAAAAAATGTTTCCAGTAAGCTGGTTTATTTCAATTTTTAATTTCTAATTTTGTTTCAGTGGATGAAACAATGGGATATGAATTATTCCTAGCTTTTAAATTTATTGACAATTGTTTTAACTGAAAGATACTTGACATACAATGTTACGTTAGTTTCAGGTATATGGCATAGTGATTGGGCAAGGCAATATGTTACACTAAACTCACCACAAGTATAGCTACAATCAGTCACCATACAACACGATTACAATACCACTGACTATATTCCCTTTGTTCTACCTTTTATTCCTGTGACTTATTTATTCCATAACTGTAGCCCTGTGTCTCCCACTCCCTACACCCATTTTGCCCATCCCCCCACCCACCTCCCCTCTGGCAACCATCAGTTTGTTATCTGTATATATGGGTCTGTTTCTGCCTTTTGTTTATTCGTTTGTTTTGTTTTTTAAATTCCACATATAAGTGAAATCACATGATATTTGTCTTTTTCTGACTTATTTCATTTAGCGTATTACTAGGTTTATCCATGTGGTCCCAAATAGCAAGATCTCATCCTATTTATGGCTGAGTAATATTCCATTGTACATATATTACCACTTCTTTATTCATCTTTTGATGGATGCTTGCATTGCTTTCATATATCAGCTATTGTAAATAACACTGCAATAAACATGGGGTGCATATATGTATATATATATATAAAATCTTTCCAAATAGTGTTTTCAATTTTGTTGGGGCGGGGTGGAGATAAATACCCAGTAGTGGAATTACTAGATAGTATGCTATTTCTATTTTTAGTTTTCTGAGGATCCACCATACTGTTTTCCACAGTGACTGCCCCAATTTGCATTCCCACCAACAGTGCACAAGGGTTCCTTTTTCTCCACACTCTTGCCAATACTTGTTATTTATCTTTTTTTTTTAATTTTTTTTTAAAGATTTTATTTATTTGACAGAGAGAAACATAGCTAGAGAGGGAACACAAGCAGAGGGAATGGTAGCTGGAGAAGCAGGCTCCCTGCTGAGCAAGGAGCCTGATGTGGGGCTCGATCCCAGAACCCTGGGACCATGACCTGAGCCGAAGGCAGACGCTTAACAACTGAGCCACCCAGGTGCCCCTATCTTTTTGATTCCAGCCATTTTGACAGGTGTAAAGTGATTTATCTCATTGTGGTTTTAATTTGCACTGCCTTAATGATGAGTGATGGTGAGCATCTTTTTATATGTCTGTTGGCCATCTATATGTCTTCTTTGGAAAAATGTCTATTCAGGTCTCCTGCCTATTTTATTTTTTTAAATTTTTATTTAAATTCCAGTTAGTTAACATACAATGTAATATTAGTTTCATGTGTACACTATAGTGACTCAACACTTCCATACAACACCTGATGTTCATCACAGTAATTACACTCTTTAATCCCCACCACCTCTTTAACCCATCCCCCCACCCACTGCCCCTTCTGGTAACTATCAGTTTGTTCTTTATAGTTAAGAGTCTGTTTCTTGGTTTGTCTCTCTCTCTTTCTTTTTCCCCTTTGATTGTTTTTTTTTCCCCAAATACTTTTATTTTTTCAGTGTTACAAAATTAATTGTTCATGCACCACACCCAATGCTCCATGCAACGTGCCCTCCTCAATACCCACCACCAGGCTCGCTGCCTATTTTAATCAGATTATTTGGTTTTTTGATGTTTGGTCACATAAGTTCTTTATATATTTGGATATTAACCTCTTATTGGATATATCATTTGAAAATATCTTCTCTCATTCAGTAGGTTGCCCTTTCATGTTATTGATGGTTTCCTTTGCTGTGCAAACGCTTTTCATCTTGGCATAGTCCCAGTAGTTTTTCTTTTGTTTCCCTTGCCTGAGGAGATCTATCTAGAAAAGTGTTGCAACAGCTGATATCAAAGAGATTATTGCCTATGTTTTCTTCTGGGAGTTTTATGGTTTCAGGTCTCACATTTAGGTCCTTAACCCATTTTGAGTTTATTGTTGTGTATGGTACAAAAAAAAAAACTGGTTGAGTTTCATTCTTTTGTAAGTAGCAGTCCAATTTTCCCAGCAACGTTTATTGAAGACTATCTTTACCCCATAGTATATTCTTGCCTCCTTTGTTGGAGATGAATTAACCATACAAGTGTGGGTTTATTTCAGGGCTCTCTATTCCATTCCATTGATCTCTGTGTCTACTTTTGTGCTGGTTCCATATTGCTTTGATTACTACAGCTTTGTGATATATCTTGAAGCAGTTATTATGCCTCAAGCTTTGTTCTCCTTTTTCAAGATTGCTTTGGCTATTCAGGGTCTTTTGTGGTTCCATACAGATTCACATTTTTTATACCTTAATACATGATCCTATATTTTTAAATACCTATAGACAATGAAAAAGGATGTGTTTTCTCTGTAGGGTACATTTTATGTATATTTATAAATCAGCTCTCCTATCTGGTTTCTCTCTATTCTTACCTCACGCAGTTTACCTGCCAGTTACATTCCTCCCACAACCAATATTTCTGCTAGTTTCTTTTTACTTGTTTTCTCGTTTGCTCGAGTTTCTCTGAATAGCTGCTGGGACAAGGCACAGCAGAGGTAGATGACAGCTTCATATAGCCTACTGTCATAATTCTGTAAAATGTAACTTATTTTAGAAATGACTACTCTGCTATTTCTCACTAATATTATCAAGTACCTTGGACAAATATGCCTCTTTAATAAAGTATTAGGGACGACATTTACTCAAATAGTAATTTGGGCTATCTTTCAGGTTGTAGTTTCACTATAAATTCTTATTCCTAAAAAGAATTTTTAACTAATTTAGTAATAAAATTTGGGATTTTTTTAATTAAAATTTTAGACACTAGTATACCTTGTAGCCAAAAACCTTATATAGTCTTTCTATATTTTCCAGTGTTAATAATAAACATTTTCCCATTATTATGGCATGTTTCCACTATTTTAAATTCTTTTAAATTTATATCAGTACTGGGGCGCCTGAGTGGCTCAGTCGTTAAGCGTCTGCCTTTGGCTCAGGTCATGATCCCAGAGTCCTGGGATCAAGCCCCGCATCGGGCTCCCTGCTCAGCGGGAAGCCTGCTTCTCCCGCTACCATTCCCTCTGCTTGTGTTCCCTCTCTCTCTGTGTTTCTCTCTGTCAAATAAATAAAATCTTTAAAAAAAAAAAATTTATATCAGTACTTAATAAATTTTATATAAAACTCTATGTATTATTTTATAAATTATGTTATAATTTCAAACATTGCCTAAGAAGCTATGTAATGTTTTCTAACAAATCCAAAGTTTTTCATTTTATAAAATATAGCCTCGGGGCACCTGGGTGGCTCAGTGGGTTAGAGCCTCTGCCTTCGGCTCAGGTCATGATCTCAGGGTCCTGGGATTGAGCCCCGCATCAGACTCTCTGCTCGGCGGAGAGCCTGTTTCCCAACCTTTCTCTCTGCCTGCCTCTCTGCCTACTTGTGATCTCTCTCTCTGTCAAATAAAATCAATAAAATCTTTAAAAAATATATATATAGCCTCTTGTAATTAAGGCAAAACTGGAAAGTTAAAAATGAGATGTAGGTCTGCAGCTGGTGAAGAAACATGCTAAAAACACCATAGAGTTAAAAATTATAGAGGGTAAATTTTCAGTCAGATGTTTTCCCAATGTCAGGTTAATAATTTGGTGTGTCTGGCAACTGTGAAAACAATAGAACTCCAACAAGATGGGATTGTTGTGGGGGAGGGGAAGAAGAAAGCCAAGAAGGACAAGGAGGATATGATTTTAACATGTGAAACTCAACTTTATAATGAGAAACAGAGGAGACATGATGTCATACTGTAGAAGGTAACTCCGCTGTATTTTCTTTTTTTTTTAAGCTGGCTTGACCTGAGGTTTTCAACAAAGTCCAGATGGAAAGAAGGGAGAACTCCATATATTCCAAGCTTGAAACAAAGACTTAAAACAGGGGGTTTTCTCACTCATGAATTTAACATGCTTGCATTTAATGCAGACCAAGTAAAGGCACCTCATTATTCCCTCCTCCTGGCCTCCTTACCCCAAATCTGTTAACCTCACTCTGAATCTGCAGGATGCTGGCTGGCCTGGGTAGTTGCCTAACCACTAACTGAGGGAGGAGGTTCCTTCTTTCCTACTGATGGAAAAGTCATCTATTGTCTTTCATCAACTCTAAAGACTCAGGTTTGGTTTATTGTGTTTAGTTTTTGTTCTTGTTTTGTTTGTTTTTCATATTTTACCACCTCTGCAATCAGGATGGATCTTACGATCTATGACACTTTGTGGTTTGACTGGCAAAGGTATTTTTGTTGTTGCTGTTTGCCTGCCTGCTTGCTTTTTTATTTGCTAATGTTGTCTTAGAATTCACAAAATATAATAACTCTAATGGGGTGACTGATGCAGCACAAGGTCTTTATCTGCTTTGTTTTGCTTGGTTTCACTTTTATTCTGGGGTGATAGCTTTTTTTTTTAAAGATTTATTGATTTATTTGAGAGAGAGAGAGAGCTTGCGAGGGAGAGGAGCAGAGTGTGAGGCAGAGAGAGAACCCCAAGCAGATTCTCTGCTGTGTGGAGCCCCACAGGGGGCTTGATCTCATGACCCTGAGATCATGACCCCAGCCAAAACCAAGAGTTGGATGCTCAACCGGCTGAGCCACCCAGGCACCCCCTGGAGTGACATCTTGATTGAAGAAGACACCCAGAAAGGAGCTCCCAAGGAGCTGGTCTGTGTTTAGTGAAGATTCACTTTTGTGGCTGCCCCCGATTATGCAATGTAAAGCCAGCAGTCACTTTTCACATGGGGGAAGGCTGCCCATCTTCCTTGAAAGCTCTAGGGAGGAAGTGTATCAACTTGCATAAGAAGCCCAGAATCTACGAGGCAGAAAGGATGGAGACTGCAGTCCCTGTCCCCCTAAAACTCCAAGGCCTGGGAAACGTGGGATGAACCAAGGAGTTATTGAGCAAGAGATGTTGGAAGAAAGTGACAAGTACACGAAAGGAGAAAACACTGAGAGAAAACCAAAAAAGGCTCTTTTTTCTTGAGTAGGTGGTGCAGCCTTAAGCCAAACCTAGGTTTTAGGGAGGAAAGCAGCGGGTGGCTAGGACAATATGCCCTGCAGACTTGGCCACTCTAGCTCGGTGCTGAGGTGTTTGGAGAATAGTGACCAAGCCCAGAGCGCAGCAGCCCAGCCAGGAACCGCCGCAGCACTGGTAGGAAGCCAGACCTTTACGAGCATTTCCTCAGCTGCAGACAGGCACCCATCCGGCTGAGCAGGACTGGCCTTATAACAGCAACAACGCAGGGCAGAAGCCAAAGCAAAGGCACCAATAAACCGACTCAACTTGCCAGTCCCCCTTCTCCACGCGTTTGGAGGTAAGACTGACACCCTCTGGACCGGGTATGGCTCTGCATTCATGAAAAATTAATAAAAGAGTAAAACACTTGCCAATCTATGTATCCCAGCTGCTTGGGCAGACCATTTGCCTAACAAGTACTCAGTACCTGGTACAAATCAGGCACCACAGAAGAAATTTTAAATGTTCCCAGTGATCAGGGACAAGCTGTAATTATTCTAAGGAAACAAAGTCACAAGGTTTAAAAAAAAAAAAAAAAAATTGTCCAAAGATAGAAAGCTAGTAAGCAGTGCATCTATAGTGCATTAAAAATTCAAATGAAGGCCAACCTGACTTGGAAAGTCATATTCTTTTTACAGCTTCATCCCGGCCATCTCTGGAAAGACAATTGTCTTTCCACAAGGCTCAAGCTCCTCAGAGATCATCCACAATGTTTAACTGATTGCTTTACTTTGGATTAGATTATATAACCTCGGTTTAGAATATGAAGAGGAAATAACTGGGCCTAGAACCAGCCATTCATTCCAGTGATGCAGAAGTCTCCAGTCAAATTTTCTTGGGTTCCCTGTGCACTGATGGATCCGAAGCTTGACAAATTTGGGAGTTCCTGAAAGTCTCTAATGAGAGGTTTTCTGAAAAACAAAGGAGACCTTGACTCTGCTTCCTCAGGAGGAAACACACAAGATATTATAGAGAAGTCCTGAAAAATCTGTCTTGCAGTCTCATTTCGTAGGTCAATAAGGAAAGGTAGAGGGGTTTGTCACTTATCTAAAATCCATCTACTTGGTTGCCTGGTGGGGAGGGGACAGGTGAACCGGCTAAAAGGAAGCAGGAGATACAGGCTTCCACTTATGGAATGAGTAAGTCAGGAAAATAACAGGCACAGCACAGGGAATATAATCAATAATATTGTAGTAGCCCTGTATGGTAACAGTTGGTAGCACATTTGTGGTGAGCAGAGCATAAGAGAAATCAAATAACTTTGTTACATACCTGAAACTAACGTAACCTTGTATGTCAATTATATTTTTTAAAAAATTTTAAAAAGTATAAATAAAATCTATCTACTAAAGAACTGATGAGGCACCTCTATAACTTTCTGGACATTGAACTTCTTAAGGCAAAAGAGACCACTAACACTTCTGCATTATTTTTACATCCTTTTTCTGGTTATGAAATATGACATGACTCTATGTGAATAGAATAAAAACAATTTCCACAAATGGAACTGGAGGGTATTACGTCAATCAGAGAAAGACAATTATCATATGATCTCTCTGATATGAGGAATTTAAGAGGCAGGGTGGGGAGGGGGTTGTGGGAGGTAGGGAGGGAAAACATGAAACAAGATGGGATCAGGAGGGAGACAGGCATAAGAGATTCTTAGTCTCAGGAAACAAACTGAGGGCTGCTGGGTGGTGGGAGGGATAAGGTGGCTGGGTTGTGGACGTTGGGGAGGGTATGTGCTACGGTGAGTGCTGTGAAATGTGTAAGCCTGATGATTCCACAGACATGTACCCCTGAAGCAAATAATATATTATATGTTAATTTAAAAAAAAGTTTCCACGAATAAAAGGCAAGACAATATCTGATCCATAATCTTCCCACAAAGTGATAAGAAAAATTACCAGTTCGATTTACCGTTTCCAGTCATAGCTAGTAAAAAATCCTAATTAGTACCACACATGGAAATAGTTGTATATCCTTCTTCTGCTTAACATTACATCATGAGTTTTCCCTTAGCCATTACAAATTTCCAGAATGTGCCAAGCTTGTAATTTTGGGCTTGGGCCATCAAGGATTCTAGTCATGGAATAGAGACTGAAAGAACACAGTGCCTGCCTGCTAATATGTTCGTAGGAAACAGCAACCAAAGTCAGCAAGACGAGGGCGTGCTTGAGAGGCAATGGAAACTTGAAGTATTATTTCAAAAGGCATGAGTAGGAAACAACAACAAGAAATCAGAAAACATCTGCTCTAAACATTAGGGAACTTGGGTTAAAGTAGTAAGGGATTTAAAACTCTATAGGGTTTTACTGGGCTAATGACACCCAGAGGGAGGGAATCTTTTATAAACAGGGTGATTACATAATTTATCATTAACTCTGGAACACTGTTGATAATTGCACTGGGACAATGGTAAACCAGGACATTCCTAGGGGGAAACTGACACAAATGGTTGCCTTATTTATAGTTCCTCATCTATAAGGAATATAGATATAAGCCGATCAAGAAGATACGAAGGTGAAGAGTTCTCGTGAGCTCCCAGCCTGCTTGAATGTTAGCGCACTGGCGGTTGGACCACCAAGGCACCGGCAATTCTGCTTCTGACTCTCTTTCACTGTTCTGGCTACGCTACTCAAAGTTGCAAGCAACGCTTCAATATCATAAACACACACACACACACACACACACACACACAAATGGTCCAGTGGGATTCATGAGGCAGAAACTAGAAAGTTCCCTAGGGGGTGATGGTCCACAAGAGTCCATTAAGTAATGCTTTTTCAGAGGAGACTGGACACTACATAAGAAACATTCATTATACAGTATTTCTAAGGTCCCTGCACTGTTGTGTCAATCCCCACATTCATCCCAGAGCATAGTCATCATAATTCCAGGATTTCCCTTTGTCCCTTTTCCCCTTCTCTGTCACAGGAATGCTAAGCAAGAGAATGAGATTTTGGTGGGATGAATGAATGAGAAGTAGTGAAAGACGGGGTGAATTTGTGTGGAAAAAGCACCAGGATTCCAAAGGTGGTGGGATTGGCAACTCCCACCAAGACTCCTTAGACACAGGTAGCACATAACCATTTGCCTGCAGGAGATGCAAATGTGATGGAGGCAGAGAGATGGACTTCCCAGGGCCTGGATTAAGTGATAAAAGGTTTATTAAAACTGCTGGGAAGTTTTTTTTTCCTAGCAGAATGAGGACAGGCTGAGAAACCTACCCCCAGCCAAGGTCACATCAAAGGATCAGTCTGGCACACTGCTGCTGCCGCCACCAAAAAAAAGTTAAGCAATCTGCCCAAGAGCCCACAGCTGCAAATAAAGAACAGGGATTTAAACCTGGACGGTATGATTCCAGACTCTTCACTACCCAATTCAGATATGTAGAATCTGTAAAATCTACTGTACTGGGGGTTATGTATGATATCTTCAGGGTAGTGGGAATGACCGCTTCAAACACTCTGGCTGGCATTTTTTTAATCTGAATGCTCTCTGAAGTACTGGTTCTCTAGGGTGTCATGTCCCTCTCAGAGCACGATGAAGACATAGGCCAGAATAGTCTTCTACCACACCTTGACTAATGCATATAATAATGCACTAACAAAAAAAGAGAATGCACACATGTGCAGCAATATTCATTGGCAGTAAAAATTGATGAGAAATCTAGGGCACAAGGAGCGCCTGGGTGGCTCAGTTGGTTAAGTGTCTGCCTTTGGCTCAGGTCATGATCCCAGGGTCCTGAGGTCGAGCCCCACATCAGGCTCCCTGCTCAGCGGAGAGCCTGCTTCTTCCTCCCCCCTCTCCTTGTCTGTGCTTTCTCTCTCTCTCTCTCTCTCTCTCTCTCTCTCTCTCTCGTCAAATAAATAAATAAAATCTTTAAAAAAAAAACAAACCTAGGGCACAAGATGGGAAATGGTATATTTGTCATTTAAATAAAGCAGACAAGTAATTTAAATGACTTGGTAATCAATTTAATTAGGCAATCCGATATCATTGTCTTAAATCAACCACACTCTACAATTATCTTTTTCTAAGTAGTATTTTGTGTTGACAATCTCTCTCTCTTTCTCTCTCTCTCTCTCTCTTTCCCTCAGCATTACTTCAAAGTAAAATAGATGGTCCTTTATTTCTATGGCATGTTTCCTGTTCCTCAATAACTCAGCTTTTTGGAAGGAGTTAATGTACAGCATAAATTCTATTTTGTCTCGCTGGAGTGAAATTCCAGGGGTCTACCACCTTTTTTCTGTGACCAAGCTTTCTGGCTGAGTGTTAACAACCTTCTTTATAAAAGACAGAGCCCAGGAGCATGAAGAAGACCCAAGCTAAACAATGTGCACGCAGTTATTAAGTATGAGAGAACCCAAATTTGTTTGACAGAAAAGATGTCCTCCATGTGTTACATACATTACCTGAAGCATCAGCTTCTCAAAGATTTTTCACTGAGATTTGTAACAGTCACACCAACTTTCCCCAGGCTAATCTGTTATTTAGGGATGCCAGATTAAGTATTTATAAAAGTAGAAGAAATTATTCACTAGCCTTATTTTCTTTTTAGGAGAGAAAGAGTGCTTAATGGTGTATGGAGCACATACATTTTAAGGAATAATCTATATCCTTTCACATTCTTGAGTAATTCTGGGAGAAGATTATTTTACATAGAGAACTGTCTAGAAATTTCCCTCAGTCTTGAAAATGCTCTCTGAACAACGATTATACTTCTGAGAATATGGACATAGTAAGATCTCACGCAACCATGGCAGCACCCAAAATGTTTGCAGTTGCACATAATTCTTACAGTATACTGAAATATTCTGCAGATTATAGGACAGAGAGCCCCTTTGTCATGAGAGCAGGACTATTTGGTAATGCTGAGGCAGAATGACGTGATAAAACAGAGAATGTGGAGAGAGACAGGTCGGGGTTGAAAAACAGATAGCTGAGAATTCCCTGTATGTCCATCTGTAAGCCTCTGACAACCCTTCGTCTACAGGGATAGAAGTACTTCCTACCTCAGGGATACTATTTCAGAATGAGCAAAGAGTCTGCAAATGGCCCTGAACTGCTTCAAAACAAGGGTGCAGCGTAAACATAAAATTATTAATTCTTCTATGGGTCACAGTTGATTCATTCTTAACCGAAGGATAAATATGATGGTATTTACTCAGGATTCTGAGTGTACAATTAGCCTAATAATATACTGGAAGGGTTCAGTGTTTGCAACCTAACTTGGAAATTCTAAGTATTTTTACTTTTTGAAGTTATATATTATTTTAGTCTTTGCGATTTGGCTACTTTTGTTAAAGACTCATTTCTTATATCCATTTATTATTGCTGTTCCTCCAAATTCCAAAAAGGATTTTAAGAGACTTAGAAATGAAATGAAAGATTAACAGAGACATTGTAAGAAGTGGTAGAATAAGAAAATATGTGAGAAAACTATGTTGAGGAAAAAAAAATTTTTTGAAGTAGGCTTCACACCTAGCATGGAGCCCAATGCAGGGCTTGAACTCATGACCCTGAGATCCTGAGATCAAGATCTGAGCTGAAATCATTTTCAGCTGAAATCCCCCTGAAATCAGGGATACTTAACTGAATGAACCACATAGGAGCCCCGAGGAAAAATATTTCAAAAGAACATAGGACTTAGATATTTCCACCAGATAAAAAAAAAATATATATATATATATATATATATATAAGACTTTGGTATAAAATGGCAACTACTTAGTAACTTCTATAGGAATCTTCCCTTAAAACATTCTAACACTGTGGTGAAGATTCAGAAAACTATGAAAGCAGCCATCAGATTAATAGACACTATAGTGGAAATATGTGGAAGGAATTCCCACTGACTAAAATGTCAAAGGAGCTGGACTGAGAAAAAATAATCCCAGGCTTCTCAAACCTCATCAAGTGAAAGAGAGGGCTCTGCTTAGCTGAAAAATGACAGCACAGACACTTCCTCCTTCTCTGCTCTCTTTCTCTGGCCCCAGACAAGGAGAGCTGTATCACAAAGGCAAAAACGGGGAGAGCCTTGATAAGAATGTACGATGCCGGTTTTGATGTTTAACGTGCTCTTGGTTCACAGAGTGGAAATGAGAGAAAATCATGCCTTGTTCCAGCAGAATGCATCAACCACGGTGCCATTTTAGCTAAGAGACACCCAATAAGATCACGCCAAGATTCAAGGAGAATCTACTCATCTTGACTGATGAGATAAACACCAGGTTTGAGTAGGTCTTTCCATTAATCAAAAAGAATAAGAAGGGTCATCTAGGTGGCTCAGTCGGTTAAGCATCTGCCTTTGGCTCAGGTTATAATCCTGGGGTCCTGGGATTGAGTCCCACATTAAGCTCCCTGCTTAGCAGAGCGCCTGCTGCTTTCTCTCCCTCTCCTTCTGCCCCTGCCTTCACCACTCATGCTCTCTCTCTCTCTCAAATAAATAAAATCTTAAAAAAAGTGTAATGTCAATTTTTTGTTTAAAATATTTTAAAAATATAAATATTTTAATTTAGATGTTTAATTAAAATTATTTTAAATTTAAAAGTTTTATTTTAAATTTTTGAAAAAACTTACAGCTTCAAATTTCTTCCAAAACAAAAAAAAGAAAAAAAAAGTAGGCAGCCCCTGTGGAAAAAAATAATGTATCATGAGGAAAACATATTATCAATCTGATGATCTAAAAGAGACTTTCGTATCTTGGAAAATGATACTTGGTGGGAAGCAAAGGATAATTTCATAAAACTTGGCATCTTCAATAGGATGCAAAACAACAAAGCAAATATGAAAGAAGAACAGGAAGAAGTAAAATAGTGCAACAAATTGAGAAGCCCGGATAGTAATTAAAGATGAGCAGGGGTTGGAGTGGGAGAGGGAAGAACAAAAAGGAAACTGGTACTGAAATAGCAGAATTAAGATCTGCAAAGAGAAGAAATGATGTGGCAAAAAAAAGCAAATGTGGAAATTAACTTGAAGAGTCTTCCAAAAACAGAGCTGTAAAGGACAATGAGCTGACTAAAGGACTTATATGACAGTCTAACCAAGAAATTAATGATGGTCATACTTATAAGACCAGAACAATTTTAAGTCATATATCTTTTCTGAACTTAAAAACACAAATATTAAAATATTTCATATCAAAAGTAATTAACATGTTCTATGTGAAATTAACAAAAAGAGACCTATGCCAAAATTCCTGAATTACAAGAATAAAGAAAATACCCTATAAGATCGAGCCCCACAATGGGCTCCATGCTGGGTGTGGAGCCTGCTTAAGATTCTCTCTCTCCCTGTCCTAATGGCCCTCTCATGCTCTAAAAAAAATTAACTATATACATATATATATATATATATATATATATATATATATATATATATGGAAAAAAAATATATATATGTATATGTATCTCCTTTAAGCTTTCCGGGGCACAAAGGAAATTTAAAAGACCACAGCAACAACAACCAAAAAAAAAAAAAAGAAAGAAAGAAAAATCCTGACCTCAAAATTCTCTCCAATAAAAAATGCCAAAAAAAAATAGAAAAGTCTCTAGGATTTTCTGGAGGTAAAGTCCTAACAGAAGAATATTATTTCCACATGAGTAGTTATTCTTGTATGAAAGAAAAAAATCATCATTCCAGATATACAAAAACCCAGAAAATAGAAAAGCCAAGTGCTTTTCCTTAGAATAAATTTTTCCTTTCTAATTATAAAATCTACATAACAAATGTATTATAAAAAGAATATTCAAATAAGCAATAGGAAAGATGGCAATCACCCATAAGATGACCACCCCGAGATGACCTTCTAGTTTCAGGCAGCAATGTGTCCCAAACTGTTGCCCATCTCATTAAAATCCTCCTACAGCATCATTCACAATGTTGGGGTTAGAAGTTAGAGTTCATGGCAATGAACTCCAATATAGAAAATAATGAATTATGGGTGTGCCACCATTTAACTAACCTATTCCCTGTGACCCAAATGTCCATTTGGTCAAAAGTCCAATACCTTCCCTCAAGATTTTGTACATTCTTAGGGAATTAAAATTCCAATGTTACCTTTAGCTTTGAATTCTAGCTCTCTATTGAATTCACTTAGAATAGCTTTGGCGGGGCACCTGGGTGGCTCAGTCGTTAAGCGTCTGCCTTCGGCCCAGGTCAGATCCCAGGGGCGTGGGATCGAGCCCCGCATCGGGCTCTCTGCTCAGCAGGAAGCCTGCTTCTCCCGCTACCATTCCCTCTGCTTGTGTTCCCTCTCTCGCTGTGTTTCTCTGTCAAATAAATAAAATCTTTAAAAAAAAAAAAAAGAATAGCTTTGGCTTATACTGTATCTGATCCTGTCACTTCTCTGCTACAAACCTTATAATAAACACTTTTCCAATGCCCTGGTAATAAAATATAAATCACTCAGCTTGACTTACAAATGCTGCCTGTGCCTCGAGCCTCATGTCCAGACACTGCCCCCTCCCACTGTCCACGCTCCTCCTTCCCCCTCTGCTCCAACCACAGGAACAACTGATTCTAGTTTCCCAAACGAGTCACATTCCCTCTTTCCTCTAGACCTCTGGCAAGTTGTTCAAAAAATATTTACTAATCTATATTTCTAGGCACCTTGCTAGAGATGTAAAGGGCCTGGTCTTAAAACAGACAAATGAGAATATGTAGCAAGAACACAGATTTTAGTATGTCTAAGACTTTAATGTGTGACAAAGTGTCACACACCAGTGGAAACATAATGAATTATCTAACAAATATTGTGTGACAACACTGGCTTCTGTGGGGAAGGGGAAAAAAAAAGGTCAAGAATAATAAAGATGAAAGCCCCACCTCATACTATGTATAAAAATTAGTAAGCCAGACTTAAGAAGTTAATGTAGCAATGAAACACTTAAAAACCAGAAGATATTACAACTGGTTATTTAACTGATCTTGAGGTGTGGAAAGAATTCCCAAGAACGTAACAATAGAGCTATCTTTAAAGTAAAAATTTAACAGATTCAATAACATAAAAATTAAGAACTGTGGCAATTAGTTTGAGTTGTAATGAATGTTTTGTGTTTTCAGGGACCCCCAGCTCACTCAGAGGGAAGGCCCCAGTCCTTGCAACCCAGCAGTGACATGACCTCATCTCCTCCACTCTTACACCCTCCCTGCCAACTCCCTTGACTCGTGGCCACACGAAGCCCTTCCTGTCCCTCAACCCATCCTGCACGCTTCTTCCTCAATGCCTCAGTCCTTGCTATGCTTTCCTCTAGGATTCCTCTTCCCCAATTACCTGTTAATCCTGCTTCTGCCTTCACTTCTTTCCTATCACTGCTGTAACAAACTACCACAAGCCCAGTGGCTCAAGAATGACATAAATATATTATCCTACATTTCTGAAGGTCAGAAATCTTAAAATCCAGCTGCCAGCAGGGCTGCATTCCTTCTGGAGGCTCGAGGGGAGAATCTGTTTGCATGCCTTCCTCAACTTCTAGAAGTTGCCTGCGTTCTTGGTTTATGGCCCCTTCCTCCATCTTCAAGCCAGCAGCACGACATCTTCCAATCTCCCTACTCTACCTCCCCATGTGGCATCTCCCTCTCTGACTGACCCTCCTACCACCCTCTTATGAAGACTTTCAGGGAAAAAAAAAAAAAAGACTTTCGGGCCCCCGCTTGTAACAATCCTTTCCATTGGGTCTGACCTTCCCATCTTGAGATCATTAATCACATCTGCAAATCCCTTTTACATGGAAGGTAACATATGTACAGGTTTCAATGATTCAGACACAGAAATCTTTGGAGGGGGGCATTATTCTGTCTACAAAATTTCCTTCGGAGCTTTGCTTAAATGGTACTTTATCAAAAAAACTATGCTACACCTATTTTAAATAAAACAGAAAGAGCTTCTATTCCACCCCTAAACCTCCGCTTCTCACTGTATTTTATTCTTCTGTATAGGACTTTGTACCAATGAATTTATGCAATGTCCCTCAGGTGAGGGATTTCGTATTAACTACCCATGTATTTGCACACCTGGAAGAGTGGGAAGCATACGGTAGGTCCTCAATACATGTTTGCTGAATAAATAAATGAACCAGAAAAAATAAAATGACTTGTTTCTAGAGCAAACAAGAAAATACCAGTGATGAGAAATTCTCTCTGTATCAAGAAAAAAAAAAAAAGAAAAGAAAGGAAGACAGGATGCATTGCCTCTTCTCAAACAGCTGTCAAATCATGAAAGTTCCCTATTATTGGTCTGTAAAACTTTCCCTAAATCATGCATTAGATTTTCTTCACATTTGGGGCAGCACAGCATAAGTCACTGTAATGATGGCAAGAAGTCAAAAGTCTGTACATTTCTCAAGAAAAGTCTCAATTCTTACATGTTCTTCCCGCTTCCATGGTAACCCAAGGAAGGTAACTCTAAGCAAAATCAAAAAGGGAGAAGGAACATTGAGCCCACATGGCCACTTCACAACAGAAGTCTGTTCCACTGTGATCTGTAGTCTATTATTCAGCAGGAAAGAATCTTGGAAAAACAAGCATCTTGTCCTTGAAACGTCAGAGAGAATCAAAATAATTCAAAATCCAATCAGTGGCTTTGAACAAAACACATACTCTTTTCTCCTGCTAGATTTGGACAATTCTAGATTTGGACAATTCCTCACACAGTAGATTTTGTAGAGCTGGGGACTACTGGAATAATGAGCAAGTCTAGGAAACCCTGAACCACACTGCTTGCTAAGAGTTGGGGATGGTGCAGAGCTGTAGGGGAGACCAACGGAGAGGATGGAAGAGGGAGCGATGTTATGAAATGCAAGAGTGGATTCCGGCAAAGAAATTGCCTGCTCTGGGATTTGCATAGCCGAATAGTAACACTTGAAACCTTTGCTTTTATTTTTCCTTAAAATGTATGAAGCCACCTGATTCCTATAGTCACTCCTGCTGTATAAAAAGTATCCCAAGGTTTAGTGGTATAAATACAATCATTTGATTTTGCTCACAATTTTGAGGGTCAGGAATTTAGGAAAGGCTTTGCTAAGTCTCTCTTTGGGGTCTCTCATGATATGGCATTCAGATGTCAACTGAGGCCACAGTCACCCAAACACTTGCCTGGGTGGACAGCCAAGCTGGCTCAACCACATGGTTAGCAAGTGTTCACCTCTGGTGGGTCTTTTTTTTTTTTTGGTGGGTCTTTACTGCATTCAGTGTATAATTATTGAACACATACCACCTGTTAAGTACTGTGCTAAGTAATTAGAATGATCACTTTCTGAAATAGGAAAAAAGAAGGGAAGACTCTATTTTAGTTTGTCACGTTCCACTTTAAAAATAATGTTCTTCTTGGCATGCAGATAAACTGTGTGGTTCACTCTGGCTTTTGTCCTTCAAAAGTTCAAGGATTTAAAGAGAGAACTTAAAACATGAGGTTCGTAAATCAATGTTTGAGAATCACAGG
>CM053615.1:59262360-59282747 GCA_028646535.1 Procyon lotor
GGATATGGCTAATGTGGGCAGTTCAGACTCCTTTTAGCCTTTTGTGTAAGGGAGTATCCTGATGAAAGTGGTATTTTATGAATATCAGTATAGCAGAGGTTAACAAGCTTCACCTCAGGCACAAGTCCTTTTTTTCTTCTTTTTTTTTTTTTTTTTACAAAGAGGACACCAAGCAAATGAGAAGGCACACAGTTTTGTGTCAACTGCATTCAAACTGCATATCCTATGCTTAGAGTCACCTGACATAACATGGTGTTTGAACATAGCACCTGGATGTGGATCCTTCCTTCTCTATTTCTTCTATTCATTAAAAAAAAAAAAAAAAAAAACTCACTGCACACAAAATGGTCAAGCTAAGGGATTTGCAGAACATCCATTAGAGATAAGAAACCCCCAGCTGCTGTTTGTTCATTTTCAACTAGCAGACATCTCCAGGCATAGGTGTCACCCGGAGTAGTAATGTAAACAGGTCACTGAAACAAGGAATTCAGGTAGAAAATGGAAATCATCAAAGTACCATTAATGCCCACACCAGCTTGCTTCAGCTAGAAACAAAGGGAAAATATGCACCCTCTCGTGAGCTGATGGTCACAGGGCACATCAGATCGTTTTGTCCTTCTACAAAGCCTGCCTCCATGCAAATGAAAACGCAGTCAGTCTTCAAGAACCAGCTCAAATGTTCTCTCCTTCATGAAGATGCAGTGATTCCCAGGCATGAATGAATTACCAGCTTCTAGGAGACCCTAGCACCATAGTGATATCAAGCCTTGGCACTTACCTTACCTCATAGATACATAGTTATGGGCATTCAACATCGTTGTCACCAAGAGGGCAGGAATCCTGTGCTTTTCATATTTTATATGACCTTTGGCACCTCACACATATATCCAACAAATCCTTAATTGAAACAGATCAAATGCTTCCAAATTTATCTCCCATTCCAATAGGCCAGCCAAGATCTTTGTATATAGTTAGATATTTGCTGAATTCATTTGAATGGAATCTCAAGATTTGTATTTCTGGAAAATTTTTTTCTATTAGTTCTATCTGAGATCAGGTAGACCACTAAGTAAGGTCAGCAGCTTTCACCTGTTCTTAGTCTTTCATTTCAATTTACCAAAGTTTCTCTGTTTAGCCAAGTTTTATTGATCTCTAGTATAAAATGGCATATGGTCTGAATGATTGCCTAAATCATTCAAATGTAGACTCCATGAAGATAGTTTTTGTCTCTTGGTTCTCTGCTCTACCAATGATTAAAACAGTCCCTAGGGGCACCCGGGTAGCACAGTTGGTGAGGGGTCAGACTCTTGGTTTCGGCTCAGGTTGTGATCTTAGGATCCTGAGGTGGAGCCCCGAGCCCGGCTCCACACTCAACACTGAGCCTGCTTGAGTCTCTCTCTTCTCCTTCTGCCCCTCCCCACCATGTTCTCTCTCTCCCTTATTCTCTCTCTCTTTCTCAAATTAATAAATCTTAAAAAGAAACAGTCCCTGACACATAGTAGATATTCAACAATAATTACTGAAGTTGTTCAAAGAACCACAAAAACCCAGCATTTTGCCAACAGACCATGAAAAGCAGCATACTTACTACCAACACAGTAGTAGATCATTTCCTAACAGGTTCCAACTGTTCTTCCATCCCTGTAGGTACATGTCTCTCTGCACATTAAGAGGGCATCTGTTTGCTTTCCCCTGGAGTCTTCACTGGCTTTGTGACTTGCTTTGAGCAATAGAATGCATGGAAAGGGGGCGCCTGGGTGGCTCAGTGGGTTAAGCCTCTGCCTTCGGCTCAGGTCATGATCTCAGGGTCCTGGGATCGAGCCCAGCGTCAGGCTCTCTGCTTGACGGGGAGCCTGTTCCTCCTCTCTCTCTGCCTGTTTATGATCTCTCTCTCTCTGTCAAATAAATAAATAAAATCTTAAAAAAAAAAAAAAAAAAAGAATGCATGAAAGGTTTGTTCTGGGACTAACACACCCAGATCTTAAAGCACTTGTAACCTCTGCTTTCTCCTTGGGATCCACAGGATAATAAGAACCCATGGAAAAAGAGAAGCCTTGCCAAGAGGCCCTGAGCCATCCTAGCCATCCTAGCCGAGGTTCCCAACATGGAAGTGATCTTAGATGTTCCAGCCCCACCCACGTTCCCAGCTGAATGCAACTACACAAGTAACTCCAGCCAACACGTGGAGTAATGACAGGCATCCTCCCAAGCTCCCCTCCATTGCAGAAACATGAATAAATAACTGGGTTTTATAGCCATAGCCACTAGATTTAGAGGTGGTCTGTTACACAGACTACATAATTGGGGCAATCCTAATTTGCCTACATATCTGTCCTTTTTATATATATGCATAAAAGATACTGTGAAATGATTATCACTTAATATGTGTTTCTGGGTGGTAACATCCTTGGTGGGGCTTTTTTTTTTCTTTAGTTTTTTGCTTAGTACTTCATATTGCTAAAATTGCATTAATATAGTTCATAAAAACCAGTAATTATTCTTTTCTATAATGACTTAGGACATTTACAGATATAAAAAGAATGTTTATGGGGCACCTGGGTGGCTCAGTTAGTTAAGCGACTGCCTTCAGCTCAGGTCATGATCCTGCAGTCCCAGGATCGAGTCCCTGCATCACCCCCGGTTCAGCAAGGAGTCTGCTTCTCCCTCTGACCCTCCCCCTCCTCATGCACTCTCTCTCAAATAAATAAAATCTTTAAAAAAAAAAAAGACTGTTTATAAAAATATATGAATATAAAGAACAGTTGAAAAAAAATCTGTACACCTATCACCCAGTTTAAGAAATGGAACATTATATTTGAAGCTTTCTGTATGCTCCTCCCATAACCTGTCACCTCCCTCAACTTCTGCTCCATAAACTTTGCTTTGCTTCTCTATGAAAATTTCTCCAAATATGATTATGTACCCAAATATAAAATTAGGTGGTTTCGTAGTTGCCAACAGACGGACTTCTGCATTGTATTCTATTTCGTTAACACACTGCCCAGGTCCCCGCAGGCTGCTGTGACAGAATACCACACACTGGGCGTTTTGCAAACAACAGAAATTTCTTTCTCGTAGCTCTGGAGTTTGGGAAGTCCAAGATCACAGAGCCAGAAGACCTGGTGTCTGGTAAGGATCCCCACACGCGGCAGAAGGGGTGATGAAGCGGGGGCTCCGCCCCATGACCCCATCACTGCTCAGAGGACACCACCTACCGTCGCACTAGGGGGTCGGGCCTTTAACATATGAATTTAAGGAGGAGGGACACAAGCATTAAGTCTTAGTACACACCACAGTGTACTGCTCCATTCTGCTGTAGCTGAACACTTCTGTTCGTTTCTAGATTCCACCCACAACAAAAAGGGCTGCTATGAATATCCTTATGCGTGTCCCCTGAGGCAAGAATATTGGTGCGTGCCCAGGAGTGGTAAACACCTTGAGAGGCAATATAGTAAAGAGGTTAAGACGAGGCTCTAAATCTAACAGCCCTGGATTCCAGCCCCTGCTCCATCACCCAGTCAGCCCTATGACCTTGCACTGGTTAATTCATTGCTCTAACAGTCAGGAGTTCCAACCTTCAGGGCACTTCTTAATCACCTGGGGAGCTCTAAAAAATTACAGAAGCCCAGGTCCCACCTTCAGCGGGGTTCCTAAGTTTAATTGGTCCAGGTGGATGGTAGCCTGAGCTTTGACAGTTCTCAAAGCCCCACCCCCACCCTGAGCCACACAAATGGCAGCCACAGCAGAGAGCCACTGCTCCAAGGCCTCGTTTCCCCATCTGCGAAGCCCCGATTGGAAGGCTAGTAAGAGTGCCTCACAGAAGGGCTGCCAGAAGGATGAGATACATGCGCGTAAGAGCCTGGTGGTCGACAGCTTCAACTTTTACGGTCAGACCTCTCTATTCAAGTTTGAGTACAACGGATATGGAAGTATCCTAAGAAATACGAATTGAGGGGCACCTGGGTGGCTCAGTGGGTTACGCATCCAACTCCTGATTTCCGCTCAAGTCGTGATCTCAGGGTTGTGAGATGGAGCCCCACATCAGGCTCCATGCTGGGTGTGGAACCTGCTTATGATTCTCTCTGTCCCTCTCCCTCTGCCCCTCCCCCCTCTAAAAAAAAAAAAAGAAATAGGATTTGAAGACAAGCTGGATGCCGAAGAATAAAAGGCAGGAACCCTGCTCCCAGAAAAGGGAACAGAACCAGTCTTTTGATTCCAACTATCTAAACACAATCCCGCAGTTACTCTCTGTTGTAATTTTCCAAGTTTATGTGAGTGATTTAAAACCCAGTTAAAGGCTTGGCTTTATTGTTTGCTGGTCTTACTGTGGGTGGAATCTTAGAAATGCTAGTGTCGTACAGAGATAATGTTCTCTTTGTTGAAAGATTTTGTTTTCTAACCAAGGAAATAATTAATTAAGCTTGAATTCTCCCATCCCCCTCTCTGATGTTCTAAACAGCTGGTACTTATTTGGGACATATTAATTTTGTTTGGAATCCATGGTGACATAGTATTTGTTTCTTGTCATGAACATGTTACAAAGTGGTTTTATGATTTTCTAAACTAATCAGTAATTATTAATTGCATTAGGAATCTTCTTCCATGAAGACAAAATTAAAAATGTACCTCAATCTCAGGCATCAAAAAATTCTTTCTCTAAATCAGTTAATGAGTTAGGCTTCCAAGTCCCCCCCCCAAAAAAGGAGGCATTAAATATCTAAATTCATAACAACATCAAATTTTCTTTAAACTGATCTGTGACTTTCAAAAACCACTTCAGTTGAAGAGGTTATTATGCTTATTCCCTTAAACTGTCATTTAACAATTAAATGCTGTAGAATGTCCACCAAAGGGGAGAAAAATGTGCAGAAGGGCTGCCTTACAAAGAGTCGAACTTACGGGGAATGGTGAGAATAGTTAAGGGAATCTGTAGGCTGGGCTGGGCCCCCAGCTCGATTTCATCTCGTCCACCTGTCAGATGCCAAGAAAAATAAGTGCATTTTGCAGAGGCTGATATCTCTAGCTCTCCCCTCTGACCTCCTTCCTTCCTGACCCTTTGACCTTCCCTGCAGGAGCTGCTCTGAGCAACTGTGCCCAGCACCTGGGAGGCTAAGAACTCTGCAGAGGCCAACAAGTCAACATTCCACCGGGAACATTGGGGCTGGATAATTCAACAAATTCAGCTGTTAACCTCGACACACCCTAATCTAGGCTTCCACCCGAGCCTCCTCCTCCTTCACTAAGGAAAATTATAAGCCAAGGCTCCCCAGCCTCTCTCCTCACCTCTCCCAGCCCATCCCCCCTTCTGCTTCCCACCTCCATGCCTCCCTGCCTGCAGGCTTCCCCACTTCGCCTTGTGAAATCCCAGCTCTTTAAGGAACGAACTTCCTTTGGTCTGCATACAAATATTTCCTTGAGCATTCCCCCAATGTTAGAGACAAGTAGATTTATTAGCTTCCCTCCCAAACCGTCATTCCATTAGGCACAATCACCCCCTTAGGCACGAGGACACGAACCATTAGTGGAAACGACCTTCTGCCATTTGCCTCCCATATCCAGTCTGTGGTCATGCCTTGACAACTGTAACTCTAGTGACTTAATGGGGGAGGGGACCAGACAGGCCCATGCTCGATTATTAGCCCCCCTATTATATGATCTTTTTGTTATGAAACATTTTAAACATACTTAAATACAGTGAATGGTAGAAAAATCCCATATCCCTCCCACCTCAGGTCATAACATTTTACAATACTGTATTTAATCTCATTCCTCTCAACGTTTTTTCTTCTAACAGATGACACTCAAAACATTGAGTAACTTTCCCCGGATCTACAGCCCACAGCCAGCAGTGACTAAGACACAGTATATGTGAAGAATCACTTGCTCAGTAGCACTTCCCGAATTTATGAGCCTCCGTGAGTCCCTCAGTCCTTTCTCTGCCTATATCCCTTGCCAATCTGCTTCATTTGGTGTATTTCTGTCTGCTTTGTCTCTCAGTATTTTCCTAGCGCTGTCCTGGTATTTTCTAGGTATGTGCATCTCCCTATTTCCTTTTATTTTTTTCCTCCCCTATATCATTCATTCTTTCATTGGAGAACAATTTAGTAAGCACCTACTATGTACCAGGCACTATGCTAGGCCCTTACCATATGCATCTGTCTACCTTTTTCTCTATGTAGCTTTCTCTTTGCTGATACTTGTTTTTGGACCACATGAATTCCTTCCCTTTTTCCTTTCATCATCTTTACCCTCATCAAATCTTCCCATGTTTTTCTGATTACAAAAAAAGAAAAAAGAAACATCATTTTACTTATTTCATTCTTATATTAGAATGATGTATTCTCTGTATCTTGATTTTTTAAAATTAAGAAATAATTTCCTATTGAATAATGTCCAGATTTTTGACAGTAGCACCAAGTCTTCAAAAAATCTTTAATTTCTCACCAAGCAACCTGTATCCCAACCATACCTGAATATCCTCCATGCTACATCTTTACTCCCAGGCCTCTACTTGTGCCGGTCCTCATTATAGGGGATGCTCTCAACCTGGATTTGTCAAGGTTCTTGGGAAACGTTGCTCCACTGTCTGCTTTTTTGCCCATGTCTCCGTTATTTAGCAGAATACCTGATGCGTGGGAAGAGCTCAAGAAATGTTCGTTGTATTTTTCTTTAATAAGTAAAAATTACGTTACCCATTACTTGGGACAGCATATTTTCTTTTAGCTGATGGGCTACCAGAGAAACAAATTTTTCGGCTTACATTGACCAGCCAAGATGGAATAAGAGAAGGTAAGAAGAGACAAGGAAGAGAAACATGTCACTCTGAGGAGGACTGAGAAACTTGGAGGTTGTTCTTTCTCATGGGGTTAAAGAACTGTCAGAGGTGAGGCAGAAGCAACTGCAAATAGTTGGCCTCCCTATTAATCCTTCAGGGGAGGGAAACCTGCTCTAAGTAGAAGATGGAACAGCTGCACTTCTACCAGCACATTCCACAGGAGTCACAAGAAAATTGATGAGAAGTCAAATACGCTTCGAGAGCAGTGAGGCAAAGACTCCAAAGGAAAAAATACCAGGGAGAGGGACGTGGAAACTCTTCTCCCTTGAAGAAGGGACTAGTTAAACCACGTGCATCTGGTAGACCCCCGTGAATCAGAGGTTACAGAATGGCATCAAATGTTCCAGTGAAGGTTTACGCCAAGGAGCACAGCACCAGTGCTAAATCAAACAACTAGAAGTTTGAGAATCATAATAATCTCCACTCTCTAGACCCCGCCCTGGTCCAAGCTGGTTTACAACACCATGGGTGAGATCATTCACCTGCCCCAAGAGATAAAGCCCTTTATGGTTCACTCCCTTAGGAGCTTAGTAATTAAGGATCATTTAGAAAATGAGTAAGAGCTGTTGGAGAAGACATGCATTCCTGGCAAAGCAATGCATAGGCTCTTGGGGCAGCTGGATCTTTAGGGGGGGGCTAAATAAAACACATCCTTAGTAAAGGAGAATATTGGGCAGCACCTCCCTGCCATGAAATCATCCAGGGTGCTTGTTAAAAGTTCAGATTTTTGTACCCCAACTCTTTTCTACTGAATCAAGGTTTACGCGCAGAGAAGTGGTTCAGTGTCGAATAACTAGGAAGTTCAGAACAAAGCAAAACAAAATGCTTCTCTCTATCCTCACTCAAATCTAAGCTGGTTTACAACACTTTTGTGGATCTTTCCTTTCCACACACAGAGAGATAGAGCTTGTGAGCGTCAAATGTGTGTCGTCAGCAAGTTTCCTTGGTGATTAACACCCACTGAAGTGTGAGATGAGCCTCTGAGGTCTGAAGACCATTACCACCGCCCACGTCAAGGGCACCAGCCCTTCATGTGAGCCCAAGGTACCTGCCCTGAGCTTTCTCTGCCCTGGGACCATCCTCCCCTGACCTCAGGCCTGAGGAACTGCAAGCAGGGAACCCCTCCTGTTTCAGAGCCTCTGTATCTTTGCTCTTGCATAGAATTGTGACATTGAGCTTTGTACTTCTAACAGTTGTTTATATGTCATGTTTTCCTGTTGCGTTTTCTCTTCCAGATTTATGTACTTTTTTGATTTTACTATTTCACTATTCTAATGTACTCTTCTTGCTAAACTCTTATTTCTTACTAAATTGTAAAAATGATTCAGCATCCTTGGTTTTTAATTAAGTGATACAGCAACTATAGCAAGTCATTATGGCATCTGGGTGGTAAATTTACGAGTTTTCAGTAAATAGCTCTTTAAACTTTCTACATGTTTAAAACTTTGCATAATAAAATACGGGGGAGGAGGGATTCCAAAGGTAGAGAAAGGGAGAGAGTCAAAAGTAAACTCCTCCCCTCTCCTTTGCTCTCTTCAATCTAATTCCCAGAAAATAGTCACTGTCAACAATTTCTTTCTTAAATGATGTAAGTTTCAGATGTACAGCTTTATAATTCGACATCTCTACACACTACAAAGTGATCACTACAAGTCTAGTTACTATCCATCACCATACAGTCGAACCCCTTCAACAATTTTTTTTTTTTTATTTTTTATTTATTTGACAGAGAGAAACACAGCTGGAGAGGGAACACAAGTGGAGGGAATGGTAGCGGGAGAAGCAGGCTCCCCGCTGAGCAAAGAGCCCGATGCGGGGCTCGATCTCTGGCCCCTGGGATCATGACCTGGGCCGAAGGCAGACGCTTAACGACTGAGACACCCAGGCGCCCCAACAATTTCTTATATATTCTCCCAGAAGTTGTCTCTGCATAAAGAAGCACGTTCTTTTCTACTTGATAGCATACATATGACATAAGTGCATAAAACCATAAAAGCAAGTTTGAACTTGCTTTTTTCAGTCATCAGCATATCAGGAATTTCTTTTCAAATGAGTATGCAGAGACCAGTCCATTTTCTAGCTGCTATATAAAATTTCACTTTATGAATGTACATAATTTGAGAGATATACAGGCTATGCAGACAGTTCACAGTTTGGTTATTTGTTGTGCTGATACACAAACATTCACAAATGCCACAAGAATCACCTTATGCTATTTTTTATATGCATCAAATATTTGTACAAGATAAAATCCTAAAAGTGAAAATGATGGGCCAAAATTTGCATTGAAATGTTTTAAAATATTGCAAAACTGACTCCTACAAAGTCACACCAATTTATACATCCATAAAGCATTTGTTTCCCTATATCCTCAAATACATTTAATATTTTCAGACTTTTTCCTCTTTACCAATCTGAGAAGTGAAAAAAAACCTCTGATTTTAATTTCATTTCTTCAACTAGAAGAAATGAGCATCTTTTCACATATCTGCCATTTGTATTTTTTCCCATAAACTGCTGATTCACATTCTTCATCTAAATTATATTATGGTTTTCAACTTTTTTTGTTGACTTATTTAAAAGCTGTTTATGGGGTGCCTGAGTGGTTCAGTTGGTTAAGCGTCTGCTTTCAGCTCAGGTCATGATCCGAAGGTCCTGGGATCAAGTTCCACATGGACAGCAGGGAGTCTGCTTCTCCCTCTGCCCCCCCCCCAATAAAAAATAAAATAAAAAAAAATAAAAGCTCTTTGTGTATTAAGCAAATTAACCTATTTGCCAAATATGCTCTAAAAAGACACTGCCAGACAGTCTTCCGCCATCTTAGCTTATTTGCAGTATTTTTTGCATTGCAGAAGTTGAGGGTGAAGCTTTACCACAAAAACAGGTTTTGGTGAGTACAAAAACAATAAATGATCATTACAATGAATTGGAGCAATACACAAAATGCTGTATGGTCCACTTAAATGTGGAATTTACAAACAGCAACAACAAAAACTATACCCGTAGTTATGAGGAACAGAGTGACGGTTGCCAGAGGTGTAGGGAGAGGAGTGAGGGAATTGGGTGAAGGTGGTCAAAAGGTAAAAACTTCCAGTTACAGGATAAATTCTGGGGATGTACCAGACAGCATGGTGGCTATAGTTAACAACACTGTATTGCATATTTGCATGTTTTTAAGAGAGTATATATAGATACATGTATACAGGGATGGATAGATAGATAGATAGATAGATAGAAAGAAAGAAAGATAGATAGATGATAGATACAGAAAACAACCCGAATCATTTATATGGTATAACCACTTATATGGCTCATTCATATAAATGGAATATTATGCATCTAATTAAAAAGCGTGCTGTAGGGGTGACTGTGGCTCAGTCAGTGAAGCGTCTGCCTCCGGCTCGAGTCATGATCCCAGGGTCCTGGGATAGAGCCCCACATCGGGCTCCCTGCTCCCTGGGGTGCCTGCTTCTCCCTCTGCCTGCCACACCCCCTGCTTGTGTGTGCGCATGTACTCTGTATCAAATAATTAAATAAATTCTTTTAAAAAATTGTGTTGTAGTTTGTTACGTGAAAAAGCAGTTTACAAAAGAGCACATACTTTCATATATATAATGCTTTGCTATTTACAAACTACATCCTGCCACATGATACTTCCAACACCTCTGAAATATGCCACTATCCCCATCCTAGAGGTAATAAAACAGAGAGCCAAGAACCAAGTGATTTCTCTGCATTGGCATAATTAGTAAATGTGAGATCCAAGACTTATACTTAGAACTTTTAACTCTAAATCACCTGCTTTTTTTCTTTTTTCTTTTTTTACTTTGTCATGCTGCCTCAGACAGACAGCAAGAAGACAGAATAGTATTTATAGGGAGTGATATTTCCATAGATAGGGAGAAGTCTTTTGAATTCTAAGTGTAGTAGCATACATCCCCAAATCACACACTTACTCTCAAAGTGATTTTTGACTTTTTCAAATTCAAATTTTTGACATCATTCTAATGTACACAAATTATTGCATATTTATTAAGCACAGTCAAAATCTATCTTAAATGTTACAAAAGAAGTCCTTGGTAGCGAATGTGTTACAAAGAATTCCTCAGTAGGGAATGTGTCTAGTAACACACACCATCATGATCCACCACTCCCTCATGTTTCTTGTGAATTAATGTCTTTAATTATAACTGTTAATGACTAATATGACAGGCAGTCCTAACTTGGGACTGTTTTCTACATTAAATTAGAATTGCATTTCCTCCTCTGTCAATTCGGTTTTGTTTTCCATAGAAAGTCAAGCAGAAATACTTGGTGCTAAATGTCCCATTAGCATTCGCTGACCTTCTGCACAGTTGGGCTGCAACTGTGAACCTGCTGTGACCACTGAGACACACTAAAGAAGTGGAAAAAGCCACTTAATGTCTAGAAGGATCCAAAATGCCAAGAAGCAGCCAGACTTTCCCAAGGAAAGGAAAGGAAAGGAAAGGAAAGGAAAGGAAAGGAAAGGAAAGGAAAGGAAAGGAAAACATAGGCCCTACTGGGCTACTAGAAATAAAGGAGGCAAGAATCGTGAAGGTCTGGGGCCACAAAGTCATCTTCATCCCCAAAACCCTGCAACAAACAAACAAAAATAAATAAATAAATAAATAAATAACAGGGACACCTTTGGGGAAGCTGTCCATAAAATAGACTACATTTTTTTTTAAAAAAGGAAGCACAATTATTAAAAGTAATGCATGTAAAATCCGAGGAAAATTCCAACCTCAGAGTGCAAATCTGAACAACTTTTGAATCCACATATCACTGTTCTTCTTGAGTAACTGCACAGTGTGGTGTGATAAGGCAGAAGAAATTTGGGGAGAAATACTAATATCCCTGAATTTAGAGAGATAGAGGTTTGGGAGTGGTAGATGCAGAAAAAAACAAATGCCCACTTACAGCCACACCCCTTCCAACTAATTTTCCCCCCTATATAAAAACAATATTCTGAGGCTGGGATTGTGCTGGGCTACGACAGCTTCCTCTGACCAACAGATGCTGGGAACAAAGAAGGCGGCAGACACCAGAATTTAGCTGACCTCCCTCCTTTTCTAACTTCCTTCTTCCTTGCCTGCCTCTGCCAGAATCTCTAACAGATAAAGACTCAATTTGCCTACCTCCAGTCAGCTAGGAGTGGCAATGAGACAAGCTCCCAACCAAAGAAATGCAGCCAGAAATCTCTCGGTACTGCTTCTTCCTCTCCCCCTTCCTCCCTCCGAGAACCCACGCACAGCCTGGAGGTGCGGCAGACCTCAATAAAAACAGCAGAGCAGAAAGGCAGAAGGAACCTGCACAGGATGGCATCGTCGAGTCACCCAATGAGTCCTAGACTGACCACCTCTGGTCCTCTTGTCTTCTGGTTAAGCTAGAGTAGAGTGGGTTTTGATTCTTTGAAATTGAACACAATTCTAGTACGACAAATATCTCCTGGAGTCAAGCCACTATTCAACCGTGTGTCAACGCCACAAAAGCAGAGCCAAAAAAAGAGGCAGGAAGGTCCAGTAGGGGACTCTTGCAATAAAGAGTTAGACACCATGGGATATGAGATAAAACAGTGGGGGTAGGATAAAAGGGACAGACTTAAGAGATATGTGGAAAAACGGGGCTCAATTTTCCTCTCCCCCCCCCCCACGAACCCTACCGAAATGGGAAAAGGAATAGGAAAATGGGAGAAAACTTGCATCTGTGCTACAAATTGAGAAGAATGTTTTGTATGGCTTCTGAATGGTTCCGATAAGACCAGACGGAGAGACAACACTCGGGACCTGCTAATGAGAAAAAAGTGAGTAGACAACATCCTGGGAGAACCCTACTGACACTAGTAAATGCGGAGGCACAAGGGCTGGGAGGAGATAGCAGTGGATAAAAGGGAGGCACCCCCTATTATATTTGTAGTCGTGGGTCAGTACCATTCCAAGGAAGCTGTTCAAGGAGATCCTGGGCAGCGCGCTGTTATTCCAGCACTCAGGAAGCAGGCACTGCGGCAAAACCCTGAAGCAGTCTCACTCCTCCCCAGTGAGGCAAGGCTTCCTTTTGAGGCAGAACAGGAATGGTGGGCAGACAGAGCCACGCCACTTGGAGAGCCATGCACAAAGAGTTAGCAACCAATTTACCAGCTTCAAAGGAAGAAGATGAACACAAAATTCTTGCCCATGGGATAGTCCAGGATCCTGCTCCTTCTCCACACAACTTAATAGGCTGGTAATATAAATATATGCCAGTCAGCCTTCCAGCTTAAAATCTAAAACAAATAATTATTATTAGATAATAATTATATAATAATATATTATTAATATATAATATTAATATAATAATATTATAAATATTATTATTATTACAATAATCAGACCTACAGGGAGGAGATCCAAAGGTAATTCAGCCACCCTGTTTAAACAGGTAAACACCACATGTAAAGAGACCTCTCTTTATTCAAGAAGATATAAATAGAAGAAAAAGGAGCCTGTAAAACATATGAACATGTGAATATGAAAATATTCTGCAGAGGAAGCATATGCATTTGAAAAAGACTTGCAACAGGGGAGAAAAAAAAACTTCAGGTGAATTCTTGGTGCTTTCCAGAAATTTGAGAAAATATAGACTCATTATTACAGCCCTAACGGGAGGGGCTAAGAAATAGGCAGAAATTTTAGAACAAACCTGAATTTTTGTTTAGAACAAACCCGAATACAAATCTGTACTAGCTACCTCTATGTCTTTTATCTCTATAAGAAGTTAGGAGAAATCATTGTAACAGCAATAATGTAGGGGGGAAACAATATAACAGGAGGCAAAATTCATTAGAAGAGGTAAAGACCAGAATATACAGTATCAAAAATCAAATTAGAGACACGGAGGACAAACACTGGAAGTTTTCTCAGACTACAGAGAAAAAGATCAACATGTTGAAATTTCAAGAAATGACAAATACAGATCACCAGCCTTACATATATTCAACATACAGAGAAAAGAACAAACAGAACAAAAGTGGTATTAAGAGATATCAAAGAAACAAGCTCTTTTTACAGATTCAGGCAAACCTACTAAGGAGATAGCACAACTTAACCATATTCTGCAGGCATTTTTGAACTTCATGGATGAAAAAAAGAACTTAAAAATATTCAAGGGAGAAAAAGTGGATTCATGACTACTAGTTAAAGGTCCCTTAAGTATAAGCGAAAGAAACTCAAATTAGCTTAGGGACAAGATATTAGCTTAAGCAAAACAAGAAAACAATCCAAAAAACCCAATGTTTTGATTCATGTATTCTGGGAAGTTCTGGAAAGGCTAGGATGAATTTGGTTTCAGAACTAGGTTCCAAATGATATCTTCAAGGCTGTTTCTTTCCATTTCATAATTGTGTGTCTCTGCCTACCTTCATATTCATAGTCACTCTCTCAGTCTCTCTCTCTCTACCTCTATCTAGATCTATCTATCACTATCTGTACTAGCTACCTCTATGTCTTTCATCTCTATAAGAAGTTAGGAGAAATCATTGTTTTTGCTAAATTTCTAAGTAAGCAATATGAGTCTAGGTAGCTCTCTACCTTTCTTATCTATTTATCTATCTACCTATAGATATATTCATTATATTTATGTAGAGATATTACATATTTTTTTAATTTTTTTAAGATTTTATTTATTTGACAGAGGGAGAGAGATCGTAACTAGGCAGAGAGGCAGGCAGAGAAAGAGAGAGGGAGAAGCAGGCTCCCTGCTGAGCAGAGAGCCCAACACAGGGCTCTATCCCAGGACCCTGAGATCATGACCTGAGCCGAAGGCAGAGGCTTTAAGCCACTGAGCCACCCAGGCGCCCCTAGAGATATTACATATTGACAAATATATGTAATATATCTCTAGATAGGGAGGTAGATGGATGGATAACAGGTAGATAGGTAGCTGGCAGTTAGCTAGCTAGCTAGATGGATGGATGGATAATAGGTAGGTAGATGATAAATAGATAGATAGATAGATAGATAGATAGATAGATAGATAGATAGATGATAGATAGATAGATAGATCTATTTATATCAACCCGGGGAATCCTGATTGGTCCTGATGGAGTCGATCCCATCTGAGAAGCAATCACTATCTCCAGCGATTGCAGCACTCTGCTGATGTTATGTAGGGAGTGGGGAGTTAGGTGGGAGCCTCCATGGCATCATTATTAACAGACTCAACAGAACCATGTGGATCTTCCCAAAGGAACCAGAAGAACGGGATAGGGAAAACATGAGTTCCCACAGTCTACTAGATACAATGAAGGAAGACAGTCCAGCCCCAGATACGGCTCCACGACAATAAGTGCTATATAGCAATACTTCCCTGAGTTTTTTGGGTAAAACACAATAAAAAGAAATCAGGTATTATGAGAAGGCCCCAAACTGATCCCTCCTGAAAATAACTCAAAATTTAGGCACTCTAAATAACTAAGAGATGAGAAAAACAAAGACAGCTAAGGAACAGTAAACATAGGTTTAAAACTAACAAAATGTAACCAAAGCCTCACTTTGCCCACTATTATAGGTTTTTGGTTGAAACAAAGCAGGTCCACAACAAGGTGAAAGACCGGGCACAGAACACAAAGACAGGGAGCAGCCCGAGTAGGAGGGCATGGCACATGGTGAGTTGCTGGAACATAAGATTTAAGGGCTATGTAGCCTGGGTGTGATGATGGGATTTAAGCTGCAGTCCTCGAAGCAGGTGTCTGCGAGACATTAGAGTTTAAAATGTCAAAGGATGGTGAAGATAGGGTCCTGGGACATTGTCCGTATGCACATGGCACTTCCTCAGACACCTCGAGGACTGAGCCAAGATCACGTGTATGGACAGGGGAGCAGCAGTCGTGGATGCATCAGCGATCTGGAGTTAGAGGGTGGCTTCGCTGGACAGGATGAACTTCTCCAGAGGGAACGTTCCCAAGGGAACCAGAAGAGGAATGGGTGAGAGGACCCTTCAGAAAAGAAACTGAAGACAGCACAGCTTGATTGACAAGGGCCAAGGTCCCAGAGGCACACAGAGAAGCTGTGGGAAGGGGAAAGGGATAGTGTGAACATGGGTCAAGCAGCAGAACTGTAGACCACTACAGAACAGAAGCACGCAGAGGACCGATTAAGCGACAAACAGGGTTTGTATTTTGAGGGGTGGCCGAGGGTAAGAAGGCGAGGCCTGGAACTCTACAGTCATTGTGATTCTGGGGAGGCGGAGAGCAAGCAGCTGCTGAGATTGGCAGGTTTGTCTCCCGTTCCTGCCTCTGGTTGGTACCTGCCATACAAGATTGTCAGCCGAGGACAGAGCGCGCCTCTTATACCCAACACTAGCAACACAGGGCTCTCTTGTTCTCATGTCCTAAGCCAGAGGTCATTATTCAGTTTTAGAATCAGGAGCCAGACCTGCTCTCAATCGTGGTGCTTTTCCTCACTCCTGCTAATCACATTTTTCATTTTTCAAGAGGAAGCCTTTTGAGAGGCTGTGTTGACCTCCTGTGCTCTCCCATGGGGGCCAGACAAACACCCGCAAGGATCTGGCTCATGCTTCGCCGAACAGCCTTGGTTCTCAGAATGCTGGGAGCTTGCTGTGCCCGAGGTCTCTTGTTCTTGTATGAATTAATTTTCATTCATGGGGTTCATTCGAAGTTGATAGATCTCACAGTCTCCCTTGTTTCTCATACTGATTTTATTTTATAAGGATTCTCCTACCGCATTTCATTTTATAAAGACTAAAACAGTACAAGATAAAACTGTCCACTGAAACAACACAATTTCAAGGTAAAATTTCCACGTTGTCACCTGTAAAGCCCAATTGTGAAAACCTACAGGGTTGTAAATGCCATACACTTGTCAGCATTGAAAGTAGCAAAATCTAGGAAAACTACAATAAAAAAGGCAGATCAAAACAAATGTGGGCGAGGCTGCAGAGAAGTTAGAACCCTCATGCGTTGTACCTGGGAATGTAAAGTAATGCAGTCCCTTTGGAAAACAGTTCGGGATCTTCTCAGCTTAAAGTTAAACTTAGAGTTCACATATGACACAGCAATTCCACTCCTTGCTATCTACCCAGAAGAACTTGTACGTGAATGTTCACAGCAGCATCATTGATAACAGCTGAAAAGTAGGAATAATCCAAATGGCCACCAACAAATGAACAGATAAATAAAATGCAGTGTATCTATAAAATGGCATGGAAATTGGCAATAAAAACTAATGAATATTGATACATGCTACAGTATGGAGTGAACCTTGAAAACATTATGCTAAGTGAAAGAAAACAGACGATCGCTTCTCGGCCTTTTGGCTAAGATCAAATGAAAGAAAACAGCCAAGAAAGCCATTGACTGTGATTTCATTTATATCAGATATCCAGAATGGGCAAATATATAGGTAAATTTCCAGAACAGACAAGTCGTGTGTGTGTGTGTGTGTGTGTGTGTGTGTGTGTGTGTGTGTGTGTGGTAAACTTTAAATGGATGAATCTTATGGTGTGTGAATTCTATCTCAGTAAAGATTTAAGTGGCAAAAATGAATTCCACAGGGGCGCCTGGGTGGCTCAGTCGTTAAGGTCTGCCTTCGGCTCAGGTCATGATCCCAGAGTCCTGGGATCGAGCCCCACATCGGGCTCCTTGCTCGGCAGGAAGCCTGCTTCTCCCGCTACTTTTCCCTCTGCTTCTGTTCCCTCTCCCACTGTGTTTCTCTCTGTCAAATAAATAAAATCTTCAAAAAAAAAAATGAATTCCACAAATTTTATATCCTAGGCCTGGCATATGACAGGCACCCAATAAATGTTTGCTGGATGAAGAAATAAAGGAATTTATGGGCTTAAATTCACAAGGGTCACCAACCATGTGCCCTGGTAAACTTCACTGAAGCATCACATTCACTGTAGTAATTTGAAATCCGTTACAGCTGAGGCAGAGACAAAACTGATGTTCATACAAGCAATAGCAATAGTTCGGAGTGTGCCAAACCAGTCAAAGTAGCCCTGAAAATGTTTATTTTAGCATCCATCCCATCTCAGCCACAGTAATTGTATTCACTCCAGAGACACCTAGCCTGATAATATGAAAACATAAGTAGAATCACTCACTTCTACCTCCAGAATTTTTCAGAACTATATCACATTCACTCATTCAGAGCTAAGCCCCTGTCATTTCTCCTAATTCGCTGAACTCTGGATGGTTGCAGAATTGGGATCCAAGTTGAACTGTAGGCTTCTAAGTCTAGCCTCACGCCAGCGTTTTGCTCTCAGGCCCAATCTTGGACGTGCTCCTCAGTCTCAAGTGGGACACTGCTCCTCAGAATTCAGCCTCTGGCCCTATACACAACAGCTCAGAGAAGGAAAT
Source organism: Procyon lotor (assembly GCA_028646535.1). Classification (NCBI taxonomy): domain Eukaryota; kingdom Metazoa; phylum Chordata; class Mammalia; order Carnivora; family Procyonidae; genus Procyon; species Procyon lotor. Next base: position 59,280,573 of record CM053615.1, read on the forward strand.
ACTAGGAGCCAAGCTAGCCTCCCCTACAGGGCAGTGTGAATCAGGCAGTATTCCAGAAAGCTTCAGCCTATCACTCTGTGAAGTTAGTAGGTGATATGACACCTTCCAATCTTTGCATGTACAGGTCAGAGAAATAGAAAACGGAGAACCTGGCATCGCTGAGGAACCACATGGATTTAAATCTATTGTAGAAATTCCAGCCCTAGAATAAAAGAATAGTCTATCAGTCCTTCTCCAACTTAATATTGAGGACAGATACCCACACGGCCCATGAAAGTCAACTTATAAGGAACTGTAATCAGAGGCCCGATTCTTAGAAAAGGTTCCTCTATACTAATAATGCAGGCTACCAGCCTGCATAATATTGAAGGAGAAGTGCTGAAAGAGCCATATTCATGAGCTACTGCTTGCTAGAGAGATGTTTAATAGAGCTACACAGGAAATATCATTCCACTATAGGACCAGATGATTAATTACTTTTGGCATCCAGCAAGGAAGTGAATTCCTACCAAAAGAAATAGCATAAAAATTTCCCCTTTTAACTCTAGAGTAATATTTCTCAAACCAGGCTGTGCATTAGAATCACTTTAGAAAATATGCTGATGTTCACATCTCACCCCTAGAGAGTATGATTAGTATTAAAGGATCCCGCAAGTGATTCCAATGGGCATCCAGGGCTCGGAAACACTGTTGTAGAGAGGTGGACAGCAAAAACCCAGCAGAGAGAATTAAAAACAGGCTGGAACACCCAGAACTTCAGACCTTTAAACCCAACAAACTAGCACCTACCCCAAAAGTTAACATCAAACATATGGTGAGCATTTTACTGGACAAATTGTAGAGAATCAAACACTGTGCAGAAAGTGAACTTTGAACACTCGCAGATGCAAAAATTAAGAACCGTGTGCAAATCCTGATATGACACATGAAATAAGCAACGGACATCCTATCACAGTTGTGAAGAAACACGATTTCAGATGCCAGGCTGGATCAGAACCAAATTATTCAGCTTCTAAGTGATATCACCACATACTAAGCAAGGAAAACTTGAACTGATATAAGAATCCCATTAAATAATGTCTTACACATCATTCCCTACGGATGCTCCCAATTCGGGCACGAAGTTCTTATTTCAGCATGTGGATTCTTGACAATGTATGCCATCATCCTCAAAAAGTCCCATAAAAATTATTACCTATTATTAAGTATTTGGACACTGCTTGAGTCTTGGAACCAAGAGCTGGCGTTCAAGTGGGTAAAACAGGTAAGAACCCTATTTTCCTAAAGCTTTATTCTTCCAGTGTCACTCTGTTAAATGACACACAGAGAAGGTGTATTGGGAGGTCCTTTTGAGTCTTGCTCCCTCCATGAATGCTCCAGATTTTGAGCCTTAAAAATCATCAATTCTGGGGGCACCTGGGTGGCTCAGTGGGTTAAAGCCTCTGCCTTCAGCTCAGGTCATGATCCCAGGGTTCTGGGATCGAGCCCCACATCGGGATCCCTGCTCAGCAGGGAGCCTGCTTCCCCCTCTCCCTCTTCTCCTGCTTGCGTTCCCTCTCTCGCTGTGTCTTTCTCTGTCAAATAAATAAAATCTTTAAAAAAAAAATCATCAATTCTGGTTTCTCTGCTTTTTAAAATGTTTTGGAAGTTTCTATTTAGCATGATTTCAGAGGCCAGGATAAATCCCTGGTTTGACCTGAAAACCGGAAAACCTCATCCTAAGTCAAAGGACAGCATAACCTTTTTGTCAGGAACTCCTCAAAGGTGGATTGAGTGAGGCTGTTTGGTGAGATGAGGCTTTTGGTTTTTTTTTTTGTTGTTTTTTTTTAAAGATTTTATTTATTTATCTGACAGCGAGAGAGAGATCACAAGCAGGCAGAGAGGCAGGCAGAGAGAGAGGCGGAAGCAGGCTCCCTGCTGAGCAGAGAGCCCGATGCGGGGCTCGATCCCAGGACCCTGAGATCATGACCTGAGCCGAAGGCAGAGGCTTTAACCCACTGAGCCACCCAGGCGCCCTGAGGCTTTTGTTTTAACATTTTCCAGTCAAGTTGGTTTGGAGAGTTGAAAGATTCTTGGTACAGTCATTTTATTTTTAAATGCTTCAGGCTCAGAGAGGAAGCAAGACCAACCTGGCACTTGGCAAGGCAAACAAACAAACAAAACAAAACAAAAAAA
>CM053615.1:59282847-59305379 GCA_028646535.1 Procyon lotor
GATCCCAGGGTCCTGGGATCGAGCCCCGCATCGGGCTCCCTGCTCGGCAAGAAGCCTGCTTCTCCTGCTACCATTCCCTCTGCTTGTGTCCCCTCTCTCGCTGTGTTTCTCACTGTCAAATAAATAAAATCTTTAAAAAAAAAAAAAAAGTCACCTACACTTCAGAGCTTTGATTCATAGTCACCCTACTTTCTTGTCCAGTTTATTTATGCTCAGTGTTTTACTTTTTACTATTACTAATATTCACCTTAGTTTTGGTAGGCATGAATCTAATTTTTCAAGTTGCCAACTATTAGTAAATGCCAACTATTAGTAAATATTTAAATATTTTAAATATTTTTATTACAAAATAAATACTCATAAATACTGAATCCATACAAAGTTTATGAAGAAAATATTACCAACATCCCTCTCCCACTCTTTCATTCCTATTATCTTAAGGCAAACACGACTAACTACCAAGTATTATTTTTTCATAATCTGCATGAGAAATACATAAATATATTCATGCACAAATATATATATGGTTTTAGTTTTGTTTTTATAAAAGTAGAATCAAACACACTCCAGTCTGGGGGTGCCTGGGTATCTCAGTTGGTTAAGGATCCAAGTCTTATAAATAAATAAAAATAAAAAAAAAATTAAAAAAAAAAGGATCCAAGTCTTGATTTTGGCTCAGGTCATGACCTCAGGGTCGTGAGGTCAAGCCCAGCCTTCAGACTCCATGCTCAGCATGGAATCTGCTTGAGGTTCTCTCTCTCCCTGCCTCTGCCCCTCCCCTCGCTCACACTCTTTCTCTCTCTTAAAACAAATAAGTAAAATCATTTTTAAAAAATAATCTTAAAAAAATTTTTTAATTAAAAGATATACTCAAATCCAGAAAAAAAAAAAAACCAAAATTCACAGTAACAAGATCTGATTGGCTGCTTCCTCTTGTTGCTACCTATTCAATTCTCAACCTCATTGAGATTGCTATTGACATCCCAACTGGAAAATCCAGTGGCCACTTTTCAATCTTTATCTCATTTTAGCATCTTATCCTTGGCACTTGCCAACCTTAACCCCACCTTCTTGCAGCTTCTTTAACACTTTCTGTACCATCTCTTCTCATTCGCATTATTCCTTCTCTTCATCCTTTATTGCTCCTCTTCCTTCACATATCCTTTCTACTGAATCCTTTTAGGCCTCTTTTTTTCTCACTCACAATCTCACTGACATATCTGATCATTGCCTATGGCCTCAGCTATCATATAAGTGAAGAAGAGTCCGAACTTATAATTCCACCTGATCTCTCTGTTACCAATGGTCAACCAGATGTCTCATATGTTTCAAACCCTAGGTTCCCCGCACCAAATCTTTCCCTGGTCTGTCATCCCCTATCCCAACTAACATTCTCCCCACTCATGATACCACAGTTGCCTAAAACCTACAAGTATCTTTGTCACTTCACTTTCCTAACCCTTCATACCAAGCACCACTAACTTCACTGCCACTTTTGCCCTTTCTTAACCATCCCACAACCTGTAGCTAGTCCTTCTCGTTTATTGCCTAAATTACTGCAGATCATCCTGCCTCTAGTCTCTTCCAAAGCAACCTTTATGACACCATAAGAGTGAATTTTCTAAAACGGTCAGTCTCACCATGTCAATCCTCTCAAGATTCCCCTTGATCTCACTGGTATGTCTCCTTACGTATCAAATAATATTTGAACTCCTGCAGGTAATTCAATAGTTTCAATTAGCTTTCCAAACTAATCTGCAGTCACTCCACTTGTATATATTCTTCTGCAAAAACCTGCTCCCAGTCTCTCAAACGTTTAAGTTAACTTTTGTCTTACTGTTCTCCCCAGGAAAAAATAGGCGTAACTAACATTTAGTGAATGTGAGCTATGACCTATGTGTCGGTCCTTCATTATTCTTTGAGTCTTCATAAAATCCTCTAAGATAACTACTCTTATTATCTCCATGTTTCAGGTGAAGAAACTTGCCCCTGGATGACAGCTCCCAGTTTGCTCGCCCAGTAATAACCTACTTATCCCTCAAGGTGCAGCTCAAACTTTACCTCCTTTCTCTCTGGCCTTCTTCCAGTCAGAATTCAAAACATAATAGATGCTCAAGGTTTGCTGAACGGAATAAAGACAGAGTGGCTGGAAGGCAACATGTCATTCATTCTTCCATGGAATTCAGAGTGAAATGTTCCCCGATGTTTTGGGTTGTGTGAAGCTTTCTTCCACGTATGTGATATTTGCATTGTTTCTCATTTGTGCTTGCCATTTTGGTCCCTAGCACTATTCAGAAACAACTTGTCATTTCACGTATATACCTGAAGAACCAGAGACAATGAGATTTCCTCAATGTTCATTGCCTTCTAAGAAGTAGGTCAGAAACATCATATTGTACGTCTTTCACTAGCTTGAACATATAGAGAGCCATTATTTCCCCGTTGCCCTGAACGCTCCCTATGAAGATGAAGAGCATGGCTGAATAGGCATACAATACCAGCATTACACGAGAATGAGACTGGCTCAATCCTTTACCATTAAACCTTTAAACTTGGGAAGAGAATTCCTGGCTTTCCGTGACCACATTGCTACTCATAGAGCAAGGCTTTCCTGGAGCCAAGGGTACACGGTCAGCTGCAACCTGCATTTCTTCCTCAAGACCATGCATCTTAATCCTGGACCCCTGAATTCCTTGACAAAATGGCTCTGAGCCCACTTTCAGAGCCAGAGCCAGCCTCTTCCCTGATCAATTCCTCCTGAGAGCAGACTACACCAATGGGGAAAATATCCAAAGCCCCAAAAGTGGCCAAGACAGGCCAGATTGTGAAGGTGGATGATACTTACACCTATAGGCTGGGGTATCTACATACATGCACGTGATCCACAGAGCCAGGGTGAGAAAAGAAGAGAGAGCCAAAGTATGGATTGGGGGTGTAGGTTCCCCCATGCTGCCATGTTCAGGAATGGAACTCTTAGAAGTCCAAGAAACTTAATCTTCTAAGTCATTATGAAGATATGTAAGTTAAGGTAGGCAGACAGAAGATATTTTATGTAATGACTGTTAGCTTAAAGTGTAACTTATAAATATTTAATCGTGATAACATGTAGGCACTCATCTGCATCTTTGCCCTAAGCTCCGTCAATTTGAGGAATGGGCCTGCTCTTCTATTCCAGAGAGCTGTTTAACAGTAGAGCCGGTTCTTTAGTGGCCCTTGAGAGAGAAAGCTAGAAGACACAGGATCAGGAGTCAGGCAAGCATGGGGTGAAGAGTAGTGAGAGCATTTGCACACACAGAGCATATGCAAGAATTAGTTCTTATGTAAAACATATGAGAAAAATAAATCCAGAGGGTGGAGCTAAGTTCTGAGTCAGAAACTCCTAGAAAAGGCATAAGGAAACACCTACGAGTCCTACAAGTTCTAAGAAAGAAGTCTGGGCCGGCAGCCAGGAATATACACCAAGCAGGAAGAAAGAGGCAGGAAGCCAATTGGACACCAGGAGTCTGAGACACTCCATTGTTTGTCCCTGTGAGTGCTTACTCGCACTCCACATGGGAGTGGTGCCCTAGCGCTTGCACAGTGCTGCAGCCCTGCAGGGAGGCCAGGAATAGCATTTCCATGTTTCCACAAATACAGATGATCCCTGCCAGTGACAGCAACCCATCATTCCTCCGGGACTCACAATGTCTGCTAAATACTGACAGCCAGGGCCAGCAATCTAAGGCTCTAGTAATGAAAGTCTCCAGAGGTGGTAGGAGTTGTTGACTGGGCACATGGGGCTAGAATAATGTCACACCAAGCACAGCCATTTGTCACAAGACAATTGTAGATCCTCCGAGTGCTTCACAATGATAGGAGGGCCAATTGGCAAAACTTAATCTGATATTCTGTCCAGCCTGCTACACATCCCCAAAAGAAAGGAAGCAGGGTCCATCCTTTCTAAGTCATGCTCTGTATCAAGAGATGCCGATGGTTCAGCATCTTACTCTGTCTAGATTCAGAAAATACTCAAATGAGAATATGTGAAGTAACAAAAAAAAAAAAAAAAAATTCCCTGGAACAATTTCTCAGGAATTCCCATGTGTTGTGGAATGTAAACCAGTGAAGCATAGTGCAGTGCAAGGATTCTGGAAGCAGACAATAGGTTCCTCAATGGTAACCAACAGAAAATAATGAAGGCTAACTTATGCAAATATGATGATGATGATGATGATGATGATGATGATGATGAAGCAACATTATGGGGAAGTTCTTAGAATTGAAGGGAAGGCTGGCAAATTAGACTTGGAAAAGACAAAAACCATAGAAATATCAGGGGACCTCGTTTCAGAAAAGTGTTCAGGAAACCAGAAGGATTGACAAGTTTCAGTGACTCTCAGTACTTCATTTTCTTTATACAGGATTCACATTTCATGGAAAGAAAGCACTCAACTGGCCTAGTCAATCAGCCTAGTCAAGACGAATCGTGTGCCTGGTCTTGGTAACAGGACACCTTGACTAACAGTACTACAAAGTAGTATCAAATAGGGAAAGTAGCAAATTTTCCCGAGACTACCAAAAGAAGGTGAAATGGACAGAAGGTGGTTAAAAATTAGTAAAGGTCACTGCAACTACTTATTATCTGTGTGAATTTAAACAAATCACCTCCTGCTATTGACTGGGCTCATGTCCCCCAAAATTCATATGTTGAAACCTAGTGCCCAATGTGATAGTATTTGAAAGTGGGGCCTTTGGGAGGTGCTAAGGTCATGGCAGTGGGGCTTTCGTGATTGAGATTAGTGCCCTTATAAAAGAGACCCCAAAGAGTTCACCCAAAGGGAAAGCCCCTCACCCCTTCTGCCATGTGAGGACACAGGAAAGACAGCTGCCTATGAAGCAGGAAGCAGGCCCTCATCAGATGTCAAATCTGCTAGTGCCTTCATCCTGGACTTCCAGCCTCCAAAACTGTGAGATACAAATTTCTGTTGTTTATAAACAACCCAGTCTATGGTATTCTGTCATGGCAGCTCCAACTGACTGAGCTACTTACCCCTTTTTACTTTCTGCTAAAATGAGACTTCCCAGTTCAGGGGTCTTAGTCTGGTTTACTCATTGATGTATCCCAATTCCTTCAAATGAAACATGATACATAAAGGGCACATGATGAATATCTGTCGAAAGAACACATCTCTCCAAGGCCCAGTTCCCACACTGGAAACTGAGATGCCTTGTAGGCATATATAAAATGTCTACTGCAGTGCTAGAACATAATAGGTGCTCGAGAAATTCTGACTCAGTTATTGCTTTTATTAGAATAAATACTGCCAGAGTTGTTTACCATCAACACAGCAGGAAAATTCCTTGTGACTATGACTGCTCTCTCTGTGACACCACCACACAAACGTTATTCGCGATTAGTTCAACAAAGCCTGTTACTGAATTTCAGAACAAAGTAAATAATTTGACCAGTGATGTGATAATATGAAAGGAAATGGAAAAGTGAATTTTAAAAAGCTAGCATGTCCTCGGGGGAGTCTGGCAGCCTAAGAGTGGCACCAATGCGTCATTAGTTCCAGACCCAAACTGTAAGAGCCTGATGATCTCTGAGCATCAGTGACGCTCTATCATCCCCTCTGTCCACTCGCAGTTGATTCCATTTTCCCTCCCCCATAGCAGCTACTCCAGCAGTATTTATTAGTCTCTAAGAGCCTCTATTACAATCCGTTCCTGCTTCCCTCCCTCAAGGTTGGTCTTTCCATTTCTCTTTGAAAATTAGAAACCATTAAACCAAATGAGAAAGAAGAGAGGGGAAACTGAGCAGGAACATTCATGACCTGCAGCCACATATTCCGCCCCTAACCCCTTCTTCCTGGTTCCATGGAAAGAAGTTTTTCTTCTCCTTTCCAAAGGCTAGCTTTCCCCCCAGACTCCCAGTTACATTTCCTTCTGCTTTTTCCTGGGTGTTAGTTCAACAATTATCTCCCCTCCTTCCTCTGATTACAATCCAGCTCACCATTCCCCCTCCTAAAACTTTCTCGGGACCCTTCTCTTTTTCATTGCCGAGCTTTTCTGCCTTTGCTTTTACTAAAGTTCTCTATGCTCACTACCTCTCCTTCCCGCTCACTCCTCAGTCCGTGGATGCTGTCTGCTGCCCCCACCACTCTACCAACGCTTTGGAGACAAACAACGGTGATGTCCTGCCAACTGCCACTCCAGAGTCCATGTGTAACCAGCCCCCAGTTCCGTGAAGCACATATTTTCATGGGTTATACTCTGGATTCCCTCCCAGGTATCTGCCTGTTAAAATTCTAGTTGTTTTCTCTGGTTTGGTCTCTTTACAAACACATACTGAGCATCTATTGGGCTCTAGCCTGAGTGCCAGCAAATAAAAGTGAGTAAGATCTAAAAACAATCAGTATCCCGAATTGAATGATGAAATAGTGAAAGGAAAGCAGTGGAAAACTGATAAAACCTGAAGCAAGTCTGTAGTTAATAGTATTGTGCTAAAGTTACTTTATTGTTTTTTTTAAAGATTTTATTTATTTATTTGACAGAGAGAGAGATCACAAGTAGGCAGAGAGGCAGGCAGAGAGGGAGAGGGAAGCAGGCTCCCCACTGAGCAGAGAACCCAATGTGGGGCTCGATCCAAGGACCCTGAGATTGTGACCTGAGCCGAAGGCAGAGGCTTAACCCACTGAGCCATCCAGGCGCCCTTAAAGTTACTTTCTTAGTTTTAAAAATGTACCATGTGGGGAGCATGGAGGTTCAGTCGGTTAAGCATCCGACTCTTGATTTCAGCTCAGGTCATGATCTCAGGGTTGTGGGATCCAGCTCCGTGCGAGGCTCCACAGGTGCTTGGGTGGCTCAGTTAATTGTCTGCCTTTGGTTCCAGTCATGATCCCAGGGTCCAGGAGTCTCTGCTCCATAGGGAGCCTGGTTCTCCTTCTGCCTCTGCCTCTCTTATGAATAAATAAATAAAATCTTTAAAAAAAATATTCTTCTATCTCCCTCTCCCTCTGCCTCTCTCCCCACTTGTGCATATGTTCTCTCTCTTTCTCTCTCTCTCCCTTTCAAAAACAAACAAAAAAAAAGGTACCATAGTTAAAACATCAGGGGAAACCAGGCAAAGGATATGCAGAAATTCTCTTTAATATCTTTTCAACTTTTCCACACATCTAAAACCACTGCAAAGTAAAAAGGTTTTAAAGGTAATAAAATAAAGGGGTGCCTGGGTGGTTCCATGGATTAAGCTTCTGCCTTCAGCTCAGGTCATGATTCTGGGACCCTTCCCTGCCCTGCTGTCGAGCTCCCTACTGTGCAGAGAGCTTCTCCCTCCCTCTCTTCCTCTCTCCTCTGCTCGTGTTCATGCTCGCTCTCACTCTCTCTTTCAGTGAGTAAATAAATCCTTAAAAAAAAAGGGTAATAAAATATGGCCTATGCCTTCAGAGAGCTTACAGTGACCCACAGTCTTATGACGGAGGTGGCCAAATAATTTATGAAAACAGAATCTCCTATCAGGATTAAATACAGAAGTCAATCTGCTGAATGGATAAAGAAGATGTGGTACACACACACACACACACACACAATGGAATACTATGCAGTCATCAAGAGAAACAAAATCTTGCCATTTGCAATGACATGGATGGAACTAGAGGGTATTATGCTAAGCGAAATAAGCCAATCAGAGAAAGACAATTATCATATGATCTCTCTGATATAAAGAATTTGAGAGGCAAGGTGGGGAGTTGTGGGGGGTGGGGGGGAATGAAACAAGATGGGATCAGGAGGGAGACAAACCATAAGAGACTCTTAAACTCACGAAACAAACTGAGGGTGGCTCGGAGGTGGGGGTTTAGGGATAGGGTAGCTGGGTTGTGGACATTGGGGAGGGTATTGCTATGGTAAGTGCTGTGAAATGTGTAAGCCTGATGATTCACAGATATGTACCTCCGGGGCAAATAATAAATAGAAATAAAAAATTAAAAAACAAACAAAAGAAGTCAATCTGCTTTTCCTTGGCATTTGTCCTCATCATGAGTGATACGATTCTGCATGCACCCATGTCCTACACTGTAAGCATTTCATGAAATAGGGATGGAGGTGTATGTGTATCCAAGGGTGAATTTTTACATTCCTAATAATAATAAATATTGAACCTTTGGGAGAACTCAAAACGGACTGAAGCCAACTCTAGCTAAGTCACTCCACTTTCCAAGAAGCTGAATTTAAATGTTACCTACATGCTTTCTTTGTTTCTCTCAAGAGAAATAGTTCAAGGTTTGAGGGAGTAGCAGGCCAAACAGAGGTGGTTTTTCAGCCTTCTTATCGTCTGACTGCCAGGGCTCCTGGAAGTGGCATTTTTAATAAGCATTTTTTTTCTTCTGGAGGAGACTTAGATGTGATTGAAAATTGATTTTCCTCTTGAATGGAGGCAGGGCACCAATTAACCCACACAGAGCAGCCTTGCTGTCCTCCCAGCTTGGGGTTTATTACACTTACTATGCACTGTATAAAACGCATTATCTCACCTCCTGTTATGCTTCCCTCCTGGGACTCAAAGCAATTTCTAAAGCAGCTTTCGGCTCCCTTGGTCTTTTAAATATCTCCATTTTGTCTTTTCCCACAAATAAACATATCCTAGCAATGGAGACAGAGAGAGGGCAAAGATGAGCTAGAGAGCAGCTGCTCTGACCCGCCGGTTGGGTCAGCAGCCGTGTGATCGCCTCCTGAGGCGTCTGTACACAACCTACAGCATGACAGACATAAAGGTACAAAAATGAAGGAAGCAGCTATGGGCCTAAGGACTCAAAGTGCAGTAACAGAAACTGTCACAATCTCATGTATAAGTAGAGTCCAAGGCAGAAGGAAAAGAAGACTGGAATTATTGCCCTAAAATAATTAAATGTAAATGACAGTTATCATTTAAAAACTGTTTTTATACAAAAGGGCACTGCCCTTGGTTAAATGGGAATTATGTAATCCCGTGAATTTAAGGCTCTCCCAATCTGGTGGTTAGGAAAGAACTAAGACAACTAAGGTCGAAGAAAAGTAATTTAAATGTGAAAATTGGAGGCATCAGACCAAACTGTGCAAGGCCTTGAGCTGCCAATATTCTCTCCTCCCCTACCGCTCCAGCACGTTGACTCAGGCTCTCTCTTCCTGTTCCATTTAGGGTCCCAGGAAACTCAAAGAGAGAGAGGGAGAGAGAGAGATTGATTTTCATTTGGAAGTCCAGAGGCCACTGGGTGGCTTAGTTCACTGAGCATCTGACTCTTGATTTTGGCCCAGGTCCTGATCTCAGGGTCCTGAGATGACGCCCGGCATCAGGTTCCATGCTTAGTGTGCAGTCTGCTTGAGCTTCTCTCTCTCTCTCCCTCTGCCCCTCCACATTCACTCTCTATCTCCCTGTAATTAAAAAAAAAAGTCTAAAAAAATCTATTCCTTCATCACAGGATAACATCTCTCTGCAATAGAAACTGGTAAGTAGTTTCCTTTTTTTTTTTAAGTAATTATTTATTTGTTTGTTTGTTTGTTTTAAAGATTTTATTTATTTGTCAGAGAGAGAGAGCACAAGCAGGCAGAGAGGCAGGCAGAGGCAGAGGGAGAAGCAGGCTCCCTGCTAAGCAAGGAGCCTGATGTGGGACCGGATCCCAGGACCCTGGGATCATGACCTGAGCTGAAGGCAGCTGCTTAACCAACTGAGCCACCCAGGCGTCCCACTGATAAGTAGTTTCTAACTAAGCAGCCACTTGCCCTTCCAAAACTCCCATTACCGAAAGGAAAATGAAAAAGTGACTACTTGGGGAGAATTAGCAGGCTCTACCACCAGGGAAGAATGAGTTAATGCTCCCTTAATGCAAATTCTTTACCTTCAGCTCAGACCCCATTTGTGATCTGGACCTATATATTCCAAATACATACTGGACATTTCCACTTGAAAATCAATATACATATGGCAAGTACTGCTGGTTGTTCTCCACTATCCATTCTCCTCTTATTCCTTTAATAATAGAATACAACCATGGTGCTTAGCTGACTCAGTAAGAAGAGTACATGACTCTTGATCTCAGGATCATGAATTCAAGCCCCGCACTGAGTGTAGAGATTACATACATACATACGCAACATAATAGAAAACAAAACATAAGAGAACACAATTTTAACTGGCATAGAGCCACCCAAGTTAAGACTTTTCCAAGCCACCTTCACATCTAGCTATGGTTCTATGATTCAGATTGGTCAATGGATGTGAGCAGAATGGATGTAAGCAGAAATGACAAGTTCACCTTCTGAATAATGCCCTTGAAGGGAAGGTATGTGTGTGATGTTTATCCACAATGGCCAAAGATGGCCCAGCATTCTTAGATCTTGACATGGAAACCATATGTTGAGAATGACAGAGCAACAAGAGAGAAGGAGACTAGGTCTCCAAAAGTTTTGAGTTCACTAGACAATGGCAGGAGAGAAAAGTAAACTTTATCTTTTAAGCAACTGTGTTTTGAGGCACAGCCTAATCTAGAATCCTATTGCAAGGTCTCTACCTCTCCACTGCCTCTCTCTGTATGTATGGCCACAAAAGTCACTGCACTTCCCAAACCAGAAGCAGGAAGTAACCCTTGACTCCTTTCTCTTTCTCACATCCAGTACCAAAAATACCCACTTATGTCAGATTTACCTCCTAAATATTATTAAATCTGTCTTTGCTCTCCATCCCAACTAATAATGCCTATATCCATTTTCTCTGGCTTGGACATCTTCATAGCTGTTCTCCATGCCTCTTGCCTTGCCTGTTGTCAATCCAGCCTTCTAAGGAACAAAAAGGATCACGTCTCCCTCTATTTGACACCCTTCAATTGCTCCCCATTCTCAAAAACATCAAATCCAAGCTCGTTAGCAACACACCCAAAGTTCTTTATGATGCAACTCTTGTTCACTCAACTGATCTCTCCTTATGGTCCTAACAGCACATTCTTTTATAGCTCTGTGCTTTTTGCATATATTATTTCCTCTGCCTAGAATTTCTCTGTGCTCCCTTGTCTTCCTGGAAAAAAAAAATACTTTATTACATTAAAACTTAGCTCAGTTACTATATTCTCTCTGAAGTTTTCCCCTGAAATTAGCCAATCTCTCTAATGTGCTGCCCTAATTTTGTGCATGGTTGTGTTATGTTTATCACACTAAACAATAAACTATGAGAAACTCCAGACCAAGATGGTGACATAGGAGGCTCCCAATTTCCCTCCTCCCATAGACACACCCAATGTACAGCTACACAGCAAGCAATTCTCACTGAAAGAAATCCAGAAGCTAACTGAGTGACTCCTACACATCCAGCCAATGGAAAAAAACCCACCCAGAAGTGGGTAGGAAAGGCTGAGGCACAGTGTCACCATAAACTGCACTCCAAGCACAGGGCAGTTGAGAGGGAATCCCTAATTCCCAGCTACACCCTGAGGAATGAAGGATTTGAACCATACATTTAGTGCTCCAACTTCTAAAGCTCCAGAAACAAAACAAGAATACCTACTCTTGCCACTTTTATTCAATATGTAATGGAAGTCCTACCTAGAGCAATGAGGCAAGAAAAAGAAAGAAAGGACATCCAAATCAGAAAGGAATAAGTAAAACTACCTCTATTTGCAGAAGATGTGATATTATATATAGAAAACCTAAAGACTCCACCAAAGAACTGTTATAACTAATAAACAGATTCGGTAAAGTTGCAGGATACAAAATCAATATACAAAAGTCAGGGGAAAAAATCAGTAGTATGTCTACACACTAACTAACAGTGGACTATCAGCACAAGAAATTAAGAAAGCAATGCTTTTTATAATGACACCAAAAGAATAAAATATTTAGGAATAAATTTAACCAAGGAAGTAAAAGATCTACACACTGAAAACTATAAAATGTTGATGAAAGAAACTGAAGACACAAATAAATAGAAAGATATTCCATGTTCAAATTAAAATTGTTAAAGTGTCCATACTACCCAAAGTGATCTACAGATTCAGCGCAATTGCTATCAAAATGCCAATGACATGTAGAAACAGGAAAACAATCTTAAATTTACATGGAACCCAAAAGACCCCAAACAGCCAAAGTAAGCCTGAAAGAGAACAACAAATCTGGAGGTATCATACTTCGTGATTTCAAACTATACTACAAAACTATAGTAATTAAAATATTATGATACTGGCCTAAAAATAGATGCCTAGATCAATGGAACAGAATGGAGAGCCCAGAAATAAATCTATGCATATATGGTCAATTAATTATGCCAAAGGAGCCAAGAATGTACAATAAGGAGAATCTCTTCGATAAATGGTGTTGGACAGAATATCCACATGCAAAAATATGAAATTAGACCCTCACTTACACCATACATAAAATCAACTCAAAATGGATTAATGAGGGATGCCTGGGTGGCTCAGTTGGTTAAGTAGCTGCCTTCAGCTCAGGTCATGATCTCAGGGTCCTGGGATCGAGTCCACATCAGGCTCCTTGCTCAGCAGGGAGCCTGCTTCACCCTCTGTCTCTGCCTCCCTCTCTGCCTGCTTGTGTTCTCTCTCTCTCTAATAAATAAAAATAAAATATTTTTTAAAAATGGATTAATGACTTGAACATAAAACCTGAAACTGTAAATCTTCTAGAAGAAAACATAGAGGGTAAGTTCCTTGACACTGGTCTTGACAATGAATTTTTGGATATTCCCTACAGCACTATCTACAATAGCCAAGGCATGGAAACAACCCAAGTTGACGGATGGAAAAAGAAAATGTGATTTTATATATAAATACACACACACATATAATATAATGGAATACTATTCGGCCTTTAAAAAGAAGGAAATGTTGCCATTTGCCACAACGTGGAAGAATATGGAGGGCATTGTGCTGAGTAAAATAAGCTAGACAGAGAAAGACAAATACTGTATGGTATCACTTATAAGTGAATCTGAAAACAACAACAAAAAAGTTGTTTAAAACTCATAGAACTCATAAAAACAAAGAGTAGAAAGGTGATTCCCAGAGAGTAGAATGGTGGGGAAAATAGGAAGAAGCTGGTAAAGAATACAAACTTTTACTTATATGATGAATCAGGTCTGAGGACCTATGTATGACATGGTAACTATAATTGATAATACTGTGTTGCATAACTGAAATTCAAAAAGACAGTAGAACTTAAGTGTCTCACCAAAAAAAAAAAAAAAAGTAAATATTGAGGTGATGAGTGTGTTAATTTACTCAATGGTGAATCTTTTCACCATATATACCTATATTAAATCATCACATTGTATACTTTAAATATATTACAATTTTATTTGTCTATTATTCCTCAGTAAAGCTGAAAAAAGGAATCTAGCAAAAAATAAAATAAACAGATGGATGGATTCATGGACAGATAGATCTATACAATAAATGAAAATGACAAATTTCAGATTAGAGTACAGATTGAAAATTCCATCAGACCTGGCAATAGCAATATCTCAGCAGCTTGCTCTGAAACTCTAGTAGCAACTTTAAGCACCCTCTAAAAGACATTTTAGTCTTTTAGACTAAAGTCTAAAAGTCCTCTAAAAGGGACCTTGGGAAATGTAGATCAGGAATGTAACTATGATGATTTTTTAACTTTCTGGACTATTACTTCAGTTTTACCCTGTCTTCTCACAACAGTAGAACTCAAAGCCACAAAGATACACTTGCCTCCTTTCAGCACACAAAAGAGAAAACAGGACCTGAAAATACTGAAGTTTATGCCAAAAAAAAAAAAAAATCCGAGAGTTCTACAAGCCCGACAGAGATACCTAGGAACATAAGCTGAGTACCCAGAGACCAGAGAGGGAGATTAAAGGCTCCTGGGAGGCTCGCCTTGAACTTAACCAAGATGCCCAGAGCTTTCAGATGTAAGTCTTAAAAACATCAATGTCCACCTGCTCTTTTCACAAATTCAGAACTCAAAGTTAAAAAGTTTCCCGAGTTTATACAACTACTCAGTAGCAGAACTAGAACTAGATTGTATAAGAAACAATAAATGCATCCATTGAAAACCATCCTGTCAACTACCAAACTAATTCAGAAAGAAAAGTGTGACTATGTTACATAATTTTATAGTCTGTTCAAAGTTCACCATATGCCAGACAAATACTTCCCAAAAGTTTATGTGAGGGATGAGGGAGTACAAATGGTATTGATATAATAGCATTTAAAATGTGCTCATTCTAAATTGAGGTGGGTTTGGGCACGACTAGAGGTTCGCTGGAGTGGCCCATCCGGCTCCAGGGCTCTTTACTCTTAAAAAGTAAGAAATTTCTTTGCTAAAAACCCATCATGAGAAAAGGGAACAAAGGAACATACGTGCTTAGGTCAAGCACACAGCACTGGGACCCGAAGGCAGTGTCGTCTCCCGTACTGTTTTGTATATGCTACTCAGATTTGTCCCAGCACCATCCCATTTCCCCTCGGGATCTGTCTTGGGGCCCCGTGGACAGTGAATGATAAATATAAAAGGGCTGAGTCTGGAGATCTCTTCATTCACTGAGACACTAGGTAAAGTTGCTCTCTAAAGAATTTATCCTAATGCAGAATGAAGTGTGGTCCAAAAGAATGGGAGAGAGGGCAAACAGTATTTTCTGTAAACAGCAAGCAGGCTTTAGGAGTAGGGAGAATGGGGACTCAAGAGAGGCCATTAACCACAAGATCGGAGGACGTAATGACCGGAGAAATAAGCCAGACCTCCACCTAGAATAGAGATGGGACATTTTCACATCTTTCCACTCACTGTCATAGTATGCATTCTTATCTTTTTTTTTTTTTTAACATTTTTCTTTCCTCTCTAAAAGTTTATCCTTAGCAATTTTTCAAGTACCTCGTGGTCTTGATGATTTTTGGCTGACTTCATAATATTTGTTGAGTATTTCTTTGCCATAAAATGTGTTGAACTATCCCTAGGATGTAAACATTTAAGCTGTTTCCAATATTGTAAGGAAAATGTTCAGCCTTTTCCTGACTCAAAGCATTCTAAATTCTCAGAAGGGGTTAGTTAGTGAATCAAAGTGATGAAATAATTTTGAGTCTTGATAGACAGTGTTTCAATTTGACTTTTTATATTCCTGCAAAATGTACTATCATTAAAAACAAAAACAAATTATCATTTTCATCACTCCCTCTTCAAATCTGGGATGTTGTCATTAAAAAGCATTCAAGTTCTAGCTGACAATTTTCCTTCTTTTCTTTGCTATTTCATTAAATGGGAAGTGGTATCTACTGGCTCCTTTCCTCTCCTTTCCAACAGAGATTTTTTTTTGCCACAATTATTTAACTTGATTATCTTTCTAAATTATTTTTTCATTTCCTTTGTCCATTAAAATTCTATTTCACTGCCCTCTCTGGTCATTTTTATAGTCTTTAGATGACTCTGAATCCAATACTTAGACCTCATGCCTAAGTAGAAAAAGAATCACAGATGCAAGTTATAAATTCATGTAAAATGATATCTATATAAATAGTACATAAGGAGGTTTTTGTTACTGATAAGATAAATTGCCGAGGCTTACTGATATATGCAATTTCTGAAAAGGATGGTAAAAGATGTAAGAATTTGTTTTAAAATTATGTAAGAACTAAAAGCATATGCATAAAAGTACAATTCACGTACAAAAACCATGCATATTAATAATAGTTACCATTAAGTCAGCAACTACCAGGTACCTAGAATTTCATTTAAAAGAAGTGGATTTTAAATGTAGATTTAAAAGTAGATTTTTTTGCATAAAGTAGATTTTTTGCATAAGGAAACTGAGGCTCAAGGATACAATAAAAAACAATTCAAATATTGGTCGGCATGATTTCAAAGTGATGGTCTTTCCATATGATGCTCTTCTTCACCACTGCATTGCAAGATAGGTCATATGAGTTAAAAGGTCATAAAACTCCTATTTCCTCTCTAGTCTAACACTCATAATTTATGGTCTCTACTGTATAATTTTACGGCTTTTTAAAAAATTGTATGTTAGTTTGGGAACACATGCAGTTAAATAAGATTCTAATTAGACAAACACAGTGCAAATACTAAGACCCTGGAATTGTAAATATTGTTCATACCTACCAAAGCAGGTCCCGGATACTTTTACTTCATCCACAACAAGTAGAACTTCCTCTTTCAGATAAAGAACATTGACCAGAAATTGTTAGGATGAGCTCTCTCTTAACCAAGGAAGAAAAGATCTGCCCAAAGTCTCCTCGGAATCACCAGTTGTTGCATAATATATTGTGCAATAAATTCTAGATCAAATATAATAATAAAAATATAAGCATTCTCTACAATTGGAAGCTGATTTCCTGACTTTCCAGTTTTAAGGAAAACCCCACAGAATTAGTATTGTACGATGGATATTTCCTTGCTTTAGCAGCTTAGGACAGAAAACAAAGTCACTTTTTTTTAAAAAAATATTTTATTTATTTATTTGACAGAAAGAGACCACAAGTAGGCAGAGAGGCAGGCGGGGGGGTTAGGGGGAAGCAGGCTCCCCGCTGAGCAGAGAGCCCAATGCGGGGCTCGATCCCAGGACACTGAGATCATGACCTGAGCCGAAGGCAGAGGCTTTAACCCACTGAGCCACCCAGGTGCCCCACAAAGTCACATTTTTTTAATATTTCCTCTCTCTCCACACACCGCCACATCCAAGATAAGCCTGCCAACACCAGGAACTGACTCCTCAATTCAAGGTCTCATTCCTGGTTACGAGTCCCTTTTAGAGAGAAAATTTCATCTACCAGATAACTCTATTCTCTATCACCACTGGGCATAACATTACCACATGGTATCCCTGTTGAAGTCCAGAAACTTCTATCACTTAGGCATGATGCAGCTTGTTTCCTGCCAGATTTATGGTAAAATGGCACATACCTCCACCAAAAATCTTTCAACCCATCAGCTCTATGGTAACTGTCCATGGCCATGGATGTGGAGTCCCCTCAGTTCAGACTTTTCTACCAATGAGTATAGGACATATCTGACATTTATCTAACTAGCTTATAGAGGACAAAAGACTAAAAGATAAGCAACACATGTAGGGAGACTGAGAAACTGGACATCATGAGCCAAATAAATTACCACTTGCTCAATCATGCTTTCATTAAAATAAAACCCCAGGAACAAAAAAAAAGCTGTAAACACAGCCCACATGATATATTGTCTGGGTTCATGTCACTTGGGCTCATGGGCTCCTGGTCCTCTCAACAAGTCGTCCAAATTCAATTCTGTTGCGTAGTTATTTCAGCCTTATACATACCTACAGCAGCCATCTTCCCCAAGATACAGTTAGGATGGAATGACTGATCCAAGATCTCGGATCTCAGCCTCTGCTCTCTAAGAATTACTATATTCTCTCTCCTTCTCCCTTCCTAATTCCTCTCTCCCTCCCTCCCCCTAACCCCCCTATCCCTGTTCTGTCTGCACCTCAAACCCCTACTGCCTGAGAGCAAAATACTTTGTATCTTCTCATTCTCAAGATCTGTCCTCCTTTTCCATCTCGTTTTTTTTTTTCCCCAGGGAAAAATCCAACCATGTTATAACTGAAAGAGTCTCTTTCAGAGTCTGTTTTGTTTCCAATGAAATTAATTGTGTTGAGTTGTCAATCTAGCAATGAGCAGATAAATTCACACTGTACATTATGTGTACAGTGTGTGTGTGTAAGTCTATCCTGAGAACAGGTTCAAGAGTTTGGGATGAGATGGACAAAATATGCTTTGGGACATGAGAACTTCAAAATCTTACAAGAAGATAGTCTAATCTATGAGTGTGTATTAATAATGTGACACACTTTGATCACAGCCATCTACTTACAGTAAGAACTGAACGAGCTTATTAAATTACCTATTAAACACAGGGTTCTCCAAGGAACTGTCTCTCACATTAAACACTTCTCTCTCCCTAACAAGAAAAAAGCATTAGTACTTCTAAAGAAGGGCCTCAGAATATATGTAAACTCTAGAAAGTTCAGAAAATGACTATCAAGGGACCTTGATTTTTTTATTCTCTAAGTAAATAATGCACAACAGTTAGAAATGTTTGGTGACACATTAATGAAAGTCAGCCTGCATAAATTTAATTGGGTACTGGAAACTATTGCTTGTGTTGCCAACAAAAACAGATGGAGAGTATCATTTCAAAGAAAGAGGTAATGAAACTTCCCTTGAAGAAATTGCCTAAGAAAAATGGTAACACTTGACAATAGAATTAATTAGCTTTAAGAACACACACCATGTGACATTTAAATGGGAAAAAAAGAAAAGAAATAAGAGTAAACCAGTTAACTTCATTCCTAACACGTATCAATCTGATGTCCAGAAAGGGCCAGCTCCTTCCCCAGCAACTATCTCATCGTCGGACCTCTCGAGATACTGCCAGGTGCCAGGAAGAGAATGTTCTGGCCATCTGCTTCATCTGAGGTTTATTCACACAAGTGGTAGAGAACCCAAGTCTAAAAGATAAGGAACACATGTAGGCAGATTATGAGAATCTGGACATCGTGAACCAAATAACTTACCAATTGCTTAATCCCTGGCTTCATCAAAATAAAACTCCAGTGGAAAGAAGATTCTCATGACTCATGGGGAAGGGAAATTTTCTCATTCCAGTAAGTGAATTTCTGACACATATCCACAGCTGTTATATTGCCATAATTAAGACTGGGAATTAGACGATTCAATTTGTGTGGATAATCTATCATTAATCATTCAAAATAAATAGATACTCCAAACAACTCATATTTCTGTGTAGCCTTTTAGACTAGGTAGAATAACAAATGCTACTGACTCCTTCAAGTCCCTAGCCAACGTCTTGTGGCAACTCATCAGTCTTTCCTACACCTTATTTCATGTAGTTTTCCTTTGTTGTCCACGATAAGCAATGTCTCTGCCTCTGTTCTTCCATCATATCCTTGATCTACCCGCAGCATGTCGAGCACTGACAGCCAGTTGATCAATTTGTGGTTGATTCGTTACTAAACAGTTGAAAACTCATTCTAACTCCAACATTGAGAATACTCTCTCTCACCTGACTGTTTCTACCTGTCTTTATGGCATTGAGAGAGTCAGGACACTTTCTGGGTTTTAATCTCCCCGTTGTTAAAGTGAAGGGTAGGACTAAATAACTCTAAGACCCCCCTCCAACTGTCACACTCTCATTCTAGAACTCACAGTAACGTCAGACTGATTTCTAATTCTTAAAGTACTTTCAGTAAATGCATCGCTGAATTTGATCTTCGTACAGCCCTTTGAGGTAGGTAAGGCGAGCATCACTGGTCCCATTTTAGAATGAGGCAGAGGAGGCTCGGCATTAAAAATGTTTATTGAAAGGGCCCCTGGGTGGCTCAGTCAGTTAAACGTCAGACTCTTGATTTCAGCTCAGGTCATAATCTCAGGGTCTGGGGATCCAGCCCTGTGTGCTGGGCTCTGCACTGGGCACGGAGCCTGCTTGGGATTCTTTCTCTCCCTCTCCCTCTGCCTATCCCCTGCCCCCACTTACATAAACTCTCTCTCTAAAGAATTTTTTTTAATTTTTAAAAAAATCGTTTAAAACCTTTATTGAAGCCACACCACTTGCTGGTGGCAGAAGTCTCCTGAGTCCTGACTCAGTGCTTCCTCTGTCCCGCTGTGCTAGTCCATGATAAACTGAGATGGACAGAGGCTCCTGTGGGCACACCTAGGGGACAAGGGTGATCAGGATGAGGTTTTCATTTGGCTCACTGCCTTCAGGTGGCCTTTTTCTTGATGGGTGCCTGAATGAGCTATGCTGGTAGAATTCTATGAGGCATGAAGAGCTTCAGGCAGAGGGTGTGGAAGAGAAAGAAAAAAGGGAGAAATTTAGGAGCCACCAAGTGCAGTGCAACTTTAGGGGGAAAATATGACTTTAAGAAGTTTTGTTCTCGGGGCGCCGGGGTCGCTCAGTCGTTAAGCATCTGCCTTCGGCTCAGGTCATGATCCCAGAGTCCTGGGATCGAGCCCCACATCGGGCTCCTTACTCGGCAGGGAGCCTGCTTCTCCCGCTACCATTCCCTCTGCTTGTGTTCCCTCTCTCGCTGTGTTTCTCTCTGCCAAATAAATAAAATCTTAAAAAAAAAAATGTAGTTTTGTCCTCAGGGGTGCATTGAAACACCATCTTCCTTATCCACAATAAAATAATGGGAAAAATCAACACCATCTTTTAATGTTTTTGAGTTAGTCCTGATTTTTAGATGTCTGAATTTCTCAGATGGGTCCCAACACTTGAGTTATAATAAAAGGAAGAACAGTTTTACATATCATCAGTCCCACTGAGCAAAACTAAACAAAGCAATAGTTCCCCCCATATCTCTTTCTCTTTCTCTCTCTCTCTTTCCCTCACACACCCACACAAAGAAGGTATTGTTAGTCATTACTTTGACCTGACAATATGTAATCCTCTACTTACCTTTTTACTGAGGGAAATAGCAAACTACGAGTCCATTAACTGTCTGAAAGGGGAAGTTGTGTGCCATAGAAGATTACAGGTAAAATAGGAGGATGTGAAACTGCCCTTCCAGTTGACTCCAACTGAATGCTGAACCTTCAGGGGGCTAAAACTGGAGCCCATTATTCTGGAGTTTAGGAAAGCATGGTGTTCTGAAAAAATAAATCAGCATAAAGCCAAAGGAAAGACTTGAGTTCCCTGACCTAAATAAGATTCTTTCAACCCTAAAACATCTCCCAAAAGGCAATATTTCCCAATCTGAGGGATCTGAAACTGGAGGCTGCAAACTGTATGCAAGGAGTCTACAAATCAATACGGCACGTGCATCTTTTCAACAGAGGTACCTAGAATACGACTAAGGTGGGGGGAGAAGACATTGCAAACTTAAAAAGTTTATGAACTACTGACATAAAAAGAAACACAGTGAAGTCCAGCTTAACTTCAGATCAACTTAAAGGGACTTTTTTGTACTTCACAGTTTTAATCTATCTTCCAAACCTACTCTTAAAATTGGCCATGCACAAAGGACAACGGTAGTATTCAGCTAATTTGTTTGGCAGACGAGTGTCTTTTACTCCTTCACCTTGGGAAACCATTTTTATAAAGCACATCCAAAGGAGTAATTCCCATAGGATAATGGGAGTAAAGCAGAATATCCCAAATTTCTTTTTTTTTTTTTTTTTTTTCTTTTTTAAAGATTTTATTTATTTGACAGAGAGAAACGCAGTGAGAGAGGGAACACAAGCAGAGGGAATGGTAGCGGGAGAAGCAGGCCTCCCGCCGAGCAGGGAGCCCGATGCGGGGCTCGATCCCAGGACCCCGGGATCTGACCTGGGCCGAAGGCAGACGCCCAACGACTGAGCCACCCAGGTGCCCCCCCAAATTTCTTATTAGACATGGTAGAATGTTACTTAGAAAGCATGCAAATTTAGCACAATGTAGTTACAGTGAAACTCAGAAGACATATCTCTTTGGATCTACACAGGAAGTGGAAACTTACACTTTCTGAGTTCCTTCTACATGGCAATCCTTCCAGGACACTATCACTCCAGTCTTAAGAGCTAGGTATTGTTGTTCTCATTTTAAGAAGAAATAAGTGAAGTAAAGCTTAAGTAAAATATCTAAGGTGACCCAACTCAAGTGATGGAGTGCTCCTTAGGTTTCTCTGATCATTCGTCTCCTGTGCTTTTTCACTCTGCCCTAACACCGCTACACCCGAATGTGGCCTCTTCACTCTACTGTAACCATTCCTTAGCAAAGTGAGTTGTGTGTACCACAAAGTACAAGTATATACACAATTTGTGCCTCACGTTTGGCTCATATTCCTTTGCATTAGGAAAAGCTCATTAAGTGTATAGAGGAAGAGGGGGACTTGCATTCCAGCTGCATAATGCATTAGGATTTCAAATGACTTTAAGCTATTAGAAAAGCTGCCTTCATATATTATAGAATTGAGAAAGATTGAGGGAACCCAAATAAATGGCACATCTCTTTTCCTGCGTGAATTCTGAACCTACTGAAAGGCAAAAAAGTGAACAGACGAGGGCCAAATTATCTCCTTTATTTCTGATAAAGGCTAGAGAAAATGACATGGCTTTCGGTCTAAGTGCCGAGAGGACTTGTCAGCCCTTTCCACCATGAGGCCTACCTGTGGAGTGTACCGCAGAGACGCCAATCAGCACGTGCGCTTCCTTCAGACAGTCTGCTCCCAAGAAAAGGAAGGAAATAAGGGGCTGAATTATGCGTGCCCCATTCCTTTCTCAAAATCTTAAATCAGGTAACTTACTGCACCCATGACTGTGAGAGAACAGTCTAAGGAAAGAATCTAAGAAGAACACGTAGGAAAAAAGTTTTATGAAAATCAGGAATAGGGAGGATATATTACCTCCATAAGCAGTTTCCGTGCCTAAATGCTACTTGCTCATAGGGGGGTTGAGCAGCAGAGATGCTGAGAGGCATAAGCTGGATGAGCATGTCCCTTACCCAGAACTCTAGTCAAGCACCCAGACACAGAGACGAACAGGAGAATGGGACCAGGAAACCAGAGAAAGGGA
>CM053615.1:59305879-59322046 GCA_028646535.1 Procyon lotor
AAAAAAAAAAATTATCAGCAACATATTTTACCCTTTTTGTACTAGGTGTTTGAAATCCAGTATGCACTTTATACTAACAGTAAATCTCAATTCAGACCAGTAATTATATTTCAAGTGCTCAATATCCACATGACTAGTGGTTACCACACTGGTCAATGCAGTACTAAGAGATATACTTAGAAGGAAAATTATTCCTGGTGAAAAGGCTGTGATGTAAGAGGAGAGGATGAGCAAAACAAGTGATAAAAAGGTGGGCCAACCCAATGTTCCCAAGGGACACTGACTGTATAAAACACTAATATTTATATTGTACACTGGAAATTAGGGAAAGGTTTGATCAGATTCTGCTTAAATAGTTTGGGGCAAGAATACTTCACAAGGACATTGTATACCTCATATTGCATCACATTAAGAGGTGACATCTAACCAGTGATGGCAAGACTGCATCAGGGTGAAACAGCCAAATCCCTCTATCACAAAGTCATATTTTTCTCACTCTTTACCAGAACTCAATTTATGGGGTGAGAATAGGGAAGAAGAAAGAAGTACCCAGTCTATGAGACAGACACCCGTACATCTGGTGTGATTGACAGGTGCCTGGGTGGCTCAGTCGGTTAAGCAACTGCCTTCAGCTCAGGTCATGATCTTGGAATCCTGGGATGGAGTCCCACATCGGGCTCCTCCTGCTCTGTGGGGAGCCTGCTTCTCCCTCTCACTCTGCTCCTCCCCCTGTCTGTGTTCTGTCAAATAAATAAATAAAATCTTTAAAAAAAAAAAAAAAAAAGAAGTCGGGTGTGTTTGAGAAATCTTAGGGAGAAAGATTCCCTATACTGTAGACTTTGACTAAGCTAATATCTGATCAGAATCATTTACCTATTAATTCTTTTAAAAGGAATGTATTGGAATCACTAAAGGAACTGTTTAATGACTAAGGATCATTTAATCAGAATTAACAAGTAATCCCTGTAGCAAACAACTGTTGATATTGAGCCCAGACCCCCTTGAAACCATTGGGCCATTACTCCATCCCCAACCCCAGCCCCATCCCCAGCTTCTTTGTGCTCTTGCCTCTATGGGCCCCATCCGTGATTATCTTCAGAAGACCGGCCTCAGCCACAGACCATTTGGTCTGCCTGCCTGTGAAAAAGGCCAAAAGTATCTGAGAGACTGAGTACCCTTTAGTTTAGTTGGGGTGACTCTGAGCCATGGAGTGACTTCTGAAAGCCCAGCTCTCTTTCAAGTTGGGACAAAATATGAGCTATAATTTGTTCTCCAAAGCTTTCCCTTACAACCCAGTTGAGGCTAGAACTGTGCCTGAAATTGTGCCCTCGCTTGGATTCCTTCTTTTCATTGATCAGCTCTCCTGCTCCCTTACCTGTTTCTCCTGAGAGCAATTCCCTAGTAAATAAATCACTTGCACATAAATACTCGGTTCAGGGGTGGCATCTGCAGGATGTGACACAAGGCAATCCCTAATTTTGAGTGACACATAACATCTGGAATATACATAGCAAATCTAATCCTATATACTCATATGCAAAATGGAACATAAATAGGAATCCTTTCCACTTCCATTTGAAGTGATGGCTTTCCATTAGCAGACACTGTAAATAATTCCTCGCCAGCAGTCAGTGCAAGGCTGGTCCATGAGTGGCCCCTACCAGCCAGGGTGTGCCACTGTACACACCCAGTATTAAGCTGCGCTCAGACACACAGTGTTAGCATTATTGAAAACTCAGCTGTGCTTCACTTTTCTGGACGTGGAAAACTTCTTTGGTTCTTGAATACAAGCAAATCGCTCACCATTCCTAAAGACTGAATGTGGCGCTTATTGTCTCAGGGACAATGAGTCTAGTGTTTGGCGCTCAGACTACATGTTTCAAAGGGAATCTTTGTCTGCTTCACATGAAATAAATCAGAATCTATATTTATTGGGGAAAGAGCGATCCAGCAACCCCCACTCTAAGAAATCAGCCCTGGTGGCCTTAAGTTAAAACCGTTAGGTAAAGCCATAGGTAGCCATTTAGTAATACAAGCCAGAGACTTCCAAGACGCACTGAGAAGAGACCAGGAAATAGAACCCACCCCTCATCTTTCTCTAGCCATTTTTAATCACTGAGAATTTTTTTACAATTAAGTAAACTGTTTTCAAGTACATTTTTTTTAAGTACATTTTTTACAAGAACTTTTTACAAACCAAAATATCTCCCAATGACACCATTTAAATATTTACAGACATAAGCCTGTGATAGTCCAAGGTTCTGCAAACAATGTAGAGAAACCTCATCAGGTTAGGCTCTAGTAGTTTATAGGAAATATTTTTAAAATTATCTGCTGAGGTTCATTATTGTCCTTTAAAGGACACACACACATACATATATCAATAATGGAAACAAGGTCAACAAAAAAACATTTCTCTAACCTTATATTAAGAGTGTAACTTTGAGAGGCAGGAAGAAGAGGGCCCTGGCTTGCCTCATCCCTCTAACACAGCAGGATCAATATCAAATCATTTTGAACAACTAGAAAATCAATCTGAGAATTAAGAAAATAATTTGCACAGTTGGAGGGCGAGAACCTGGCAGATGCAAGGTTCAGAGACGTGAATTGGGGGAGAGAAATGCTAGGGTGCTGGCGGAGGGGAGCAAGCCCTTTACATGGAGGGAAGTCAAGGAAGCAGGATAGAGCAGGGGAGAGAGCAGCATGTAGGGTTTGCACAAGGCGCCATGGTATGGGGATCCCCGGGGTTGGACTTCCTAGAGGACAACTGGAAGAGGATGGATTGTCATTTTAAGGCCAGAAGGCCCACCGGTCACCACTGAGTGGCCCTTCAACACCAGGGGACAGAGGCGTGCACAGAGGACAGCTAACCTGGTCCCAGCTCCCTGCTGTGCTTCACCCTAAACCACAGGCACCTGAGCAGGCCTGCAACTGCTTTTTGGGGACAGAATGATGCTGTGTGCACCACAGGGTTTTCCTCCAGGGCTGGGGAATGGGTCTTTTAAGATTTGGAGTTTTGAAGGCCAGCTGCCAGCCAGAGATAAAACACAGAACTGTGGCCTTGTGCATGCCGATGGCCCACATTGACAGGCTGAGGGCAGGGATCTGACGAAAGCCTGGGACACATGAGGGGAGATTGTTCACTTTTCTATGAGGGCTTCCTGAACAGCGCCAGCAGCAAGTTCCCCTCCCCAGGGAGGAGAGGACAGAGTGACACCATCTTCCACTCACCAGCACAGTCGGACCTGAGAGAGAAACAAGCACCTCCAGGGGAGGCTAGAGTCCCTTACACCAAACCCCACAGCCCTGCGCCCAGCAGGGGGGTCTTTACAAGAGCAGGTCTGACTGTGAGCCAGGGCAGCCTCTCCCTCAGAAGACCAATAGAGCCCCTCTGCCCTCCAACCTACCAAGTCTACTGATTAAAGAATGCTCCAGAGCTTCAGCTTCGGTTCTGGTGGAAATAGAGGCAGACTTTTTTTTTGTTTTAGTTTTTTTTTTTTTTCTTTTTTTTTTTTTAAATCAGGCTTGTAGTTTTTTGTTCATTTGTTGGTTTGCTGCCTTTTCTTGGTTTGGGAATCAGGATTTCTTTTTTTTCTTTTTCCCTTCTTTCTTTTTGGAATCACGCTTATAGCTTTTTGTTTGCTGCTTTTTCATTCCTTTTCCTTATCTCTTTTCTTGGAACAGTATTTTTTAATATTTTTTAAAATTTTATTTTATTTTTTCAGTGTTCCAAGATACTTTGATTATGCACCACACCCAGTGCTCCATGCAATATGTGCCCTCCTTAATATCCACCACCAGGCTCACCCAACCCCCAACCTCCTTTCTCTCCAAAACTCTCAGTTTGTTTCTCAGAGTCCACAGTCTCTCATGCTTCATCTCCCTCTCCAATTTCCCCCCAATTCACTTTTCCTTTCCTTCTCCTAATGTCTTCCATGTTTCTCCTTACGCTCCACACGTAAGTGAAACAATATGATAGTTGACTCTCTCTGCTTGACTTATTTCACTCAGCATAATCTCTTCTAGTCTCATCCATGTTGATACAAAAGTTGGGTATTCATCCTTTCTGATGGAGGCATAATATTCCATTATATATATGGACTATATCTTCTTTATCCAATTGTCTGTTGAAGGGCTTCTTGGCTCTTTCCACAGTTTGGCAATTGTGGCCATTGCTGCTACGAGGCTTTTTTTTTTTTTTAATCAGGTTTATCTTATCAGACAAATCAAAGCACACTCAGTTAAAGAACTCCCCACTGCAAGCAAGGAGGAATTGCGTAGAGGACTGACCTGCAGGAAAGAGCAACCAGTGCACAGTGCACACGGCATACACTAGAAACACTTCCTGAACTGCCAGGCCCTAGACAGTGTATGACCCCTGCTTAATACAGTATTACTCTCAAGAGGAGAAAACAACAAGATTTTATAATACACAAATGATAGAATGACAAGATGGATGAATTCTCCCCAAAAGAAAGATCAAGAAGAAATCACAGCCAGGGATTTGCTAAAAACAGATGTAAGCAATATGAACAAGAATTTAGAACAACAGTCATAAGAATACTAGCTGGGCTTGAAAGAAGCACAGAAGACACTAGAGAAGACACCAAAACTGAGATGCAAAACCGACTGGTTTAATCACATTGAGGATGGAAGAAGCAGAGGAACAAATAGGTGATATAGAAGATAAAATTATAGAAAATAATGAAGCTGAAAAGAAGAGGGAAAGAAACTATTAGATCACAAAAATTGACTTAGGGAACTCAGCAATTCTGCAAAGTGCAATAATATCATATCACAGGAGTCCCAGAAGAAGAAGAGCAGGGGGAAAAAGGCGGTAGAAGGTTTATTGGAACGAATTGTAGCTGAGAACCTCCCTAATCTGGGGAATGAAACAAGCAGCAAACTTCAAGTCCAAGAGCCACAGAGAACTCCCCTCAAAATCAACAAAGACAGGTCAGCACAAAGACATATCATAGTGAAATTTGGAAAATACAAAGATAAAGAGAGAATTCTGAAAGCAGCTCAGGGAGAAAAGGTCCTTAACCTACAAGGGTAACACTGCTGCTATAAGGGTATAAGGGTATAAGGGTAGACTGCTGCTATAAGTTTAGCAGCAGAACCATCCATAAAAACTTGGCAGACCAAAAGAGAATGGCATGATATATTGCACATGCTAAATGGAAAAAAAAAATGCAGCCAAGACTATTATATCCATCAAGGCTGTCATTCAGCATAGAATGAGAGATAAAGAGTTTCCAAGATAAGCAAAAACTAAAGGAGTGTGTGAACATTAGACCAGCTATGCAAGAAATATTAAAGGGGACCCTCTGAGTAGGAAAGAGAGACCAAAAGCAACAAAGACTAGAAAGAAACAGAGACAATCCACAAGAACAGCGACTTTACAGGTAATACAATGACACTAAATTCATAGCTATCAATTATTACTTTGAATATAAATGTACTAAGTACTCCAATCAAAAAATATAGGGTATAAGAATGGATTAAAAAAAGAAAAAGACCCATGCTACTTACAAGAGACCCATGTTAGACCTAAAGGCACTTCCAGATTGAAAGTTAGGGAATGGAGAACCATCTATCATGCTAACAGACATCAAAAGAAAGCTGGAGTAGCCATCCTTATATTAGACAAAGTATATTTTAAGTCAAAGACAATAATAAGAGATGAAGAAGGGCACTATATCTTAAAAAAGGAGTTTATCCAACACCTGACAATTATACATATTTATGCCCTCAACTTGAGAGCAGCCAAATATATGAATCAGTTAAAAACAAACCTGAAGAAACTCACTGATAATAATATAATAATAGTAGGGGACATTAAACCCAACTCACAGCAATAGACAGATCATCTAAGCAGAAGATCAACAACGAAACAAGGGCTTGAATGACACACGGGACCAGATGGACTTAATAGATATATTCAGACCATTTCATCATAAGGCAGCAGAATACACATTCCTTTCAAGTACAGATGGAACATATGCAGAATAGATTACATACTGGGTCACAAGTCAAGCCTCAACTGGTACAAAAAGACTGAGATTATACCACGCATATTTTCAGACCACAACACTATAAAACTTGACATCAACTTGATGTCAACCACAGTAAAAAATTTAGAAAGACCACAAATACACGGAGGTTAAAGAACATCCTACTAAAGAATGAATGCATTAACCAGAAAATTAAAAAAGAAATTAAAAAAAAAGATAAGCAAATGAAAATGAAAACACTACAGTCCAAAACCTCTGGGAAGCAGTAAAGGTGGTCATAAGAGGGAAGTATATAGCAATACAGGCCTTCCTCAAGAACCAAGTAAAGTCTCAAATACACAACCTAACCTTCCACCTAAAGTAGGTGGGAAAAGAACAGCAAATAAAGCAAAGAACCAGCAGTAGAAGGGAAATAATTAAGATTAGAGCAGAAATGAAAGATAGAGAAACAAACAAACAAAATGGTAGAACAGATCAATGAAACTAGCAGCTGGTTCTTTGAAAGAATTAACAAAATTGATAAACCCCTAGCCAGCCTTGTCAAAAAGAAAAGAGAAAGGACCCAAATAAATAAAATCACAAATGAAAGAGGAGTGATCAAAACCAACACCACAGAAATACAAACAATTATAAGAGAACATTATAAGCAATTATATGCCAACAAATTGGGCAATCAAGAAAAAATGAATAAATTCACAGAAACATATAAACTAACAAAACTGAAATGAGAAGAAATAGAACATTTGAACATACCCATAACCAGCAAAGAAATTGAATCAGTAATCAAAAATTTTCCAACAAACAAGAGTCCGGGGCCATAAGTGTATGGCCCCAGGGGAATTCTACCAAACATTTAAAGATGAATTAATACCTATTCTTCTGAAACTACCAAAAAATAGAACTGGAAGGAAAACTTCCAAACTCATTCTATGAGGCCAGCATTACCTTGATTCCAAACCCAAAGACCCCACTACAAAGGAGAATTACAGACCAATATCCCAGATGAATACAGATATAAAATTTCTCAACAAGTACTAGCTAATATAATCTAACAGTACATTAAAAGGATTATTCACCATGATCAAGTGGGATTTATTCTGGGCTGTAGGGGTGGTTCAAGATCCACAAACTGATCAATGTATTACACCACATTAATAAAAGAAAGGACAGAGTGCCTGCGTAGCTTAGTTGGTTAAGCATCCAACTCTTGATTTGAGCTCAGGTCATGACCTCAGGATCATGAGACTGAGCCCCACATCGGGCTCCATGTTCAGTGGGGAGTCTGCTTGAGATTCTCTTGCTCCTTCTCCTTCTACTCCTCCCCCCTACATTCTCTCTCTCTCTCTCTCAAATAAATATTTAAAAAAAGAAAAGAAATAAAAGAAAGGATAAGAATCATATGATACCCTCAATAGATACATAAAAAGCATTTGACAAAAAGAGTATCCTTTCTTGATTAAAAAAAAAACAAACCTCTAGAAAGTAGGGATAAAAGGAACATACCTCAACATCATAAAGGCCATACACTAAAGACCCACAATTAATATCATCCTCAGTAGGGGAAAAACTGAGAGCTTTTCCCCTGAGGTCAGGAAGGGATGTCCACTCTTAACCACTGTTGTTCAACATAGTACTGGAAGTCCTAGCCTCAGCAATCAGACAACAAAAAACAAAAGCATCTAAATTGGCAAGGAAGAAGTCAAACTTTCAGTCTTTGCAGACAACATGATCCTGAAAACCCAAAAGATTCCACTAAAAAAACTGCCCGAACTGATACATGAATTCAGCAAAGTCACAAGATATAAAATCAACATAGAGAAATCTGTTGCATTTAAAAAAAGAAGAAATCCATTGCACTTCTATACACAAATGATAAAGGAGCAGAAAGAGAAATCAAGGAATCCATCCCATTTACAATTGCACCAAAAATCAGAAGATACCTAGGAATAAATCCAACCAAAGAGGTAAAAGATCTGTATGCTGAAAACCATAGAACATTTATGAAAGAAATTGAATAAAACACAAAGAAATGGAAAAACATTCCATGTTCTTGGATTGAAAACACAAATATCATTGAAATGTCTATACTACCCAAAGCAATCTACACATTCCATACAATCCCTATCAAAATAACACCAGCATTCTTCAGATAGCTAGAACAAACAATCTTAAAATTTGTATGAAACCAGAAAAGACCCCAAATAGCCAAGGTACTGTTGAAAAAGGAAAACAAAATGGGAGGCATCACAATCCCAGACTTCAGGCTGAGTTACAAAGCTGTAATCATCAAGAGAGTATGGTACTGGCACAAAAACAAACACACAGATCAATGGAATGGAATAGAGAACCCAGAAATGAACTCACAACTATATGGTTAACTAATCTTTGACAAAGCAGGGAAGAATATCCAATGGAGGGGCACCCAGGTAGCTTAGTCAGTTAAGCATCCAACTCTTGATTTCGGCTGAGGTCATGATCTCAGGGTTATGAGATCAAGCCCCATGTCAGTCTTCACAATGAGTGTGGAGCCTACTTAAGATTCTGTCTCCCTCTCCCTCTGCCCCTGGCCCTCTACTCTCCCCCTCTAAAAAAAATATCCAATGACCCTGGATGCAGCAATTCCTTTTCTAGTTATTTATCCTAAAGATATATCCCAATGAGTGAAAAGATTATATCTACATCTACTGGTATGTCCATATCTACATCCACTCATCTAGCTGTCTATCAATCAATCTATATATCTATCTATCCATCTATCTATTCTCAATAGAAAGATACTCAAGAATGTAGCAGAGACTAACTTCAGGAAGAGCAATAACTACAGTGCCTTATATCTTGTTATATTCATTTGTACTTCTTGGGCTTTGAGCCTTATTATCTTTTAAAAAAAATTAACAGAAATTTCCAAAAGCACCATATTCTAAGCATGACTATAAGGCACTAAGGAAATAGAGGCTCTACTTCTTTTGGTTATTTGATTCATTTCTTTGATCCAAAGTCATTCACAAGACTGATTAAAATACTCTGGAGTGCAGCATGTATTATAAATAGTTCAAATTCATTCTAGGTTTTGGACAGTAGATGTACTTTTCCATTGACACCATAGTGCAAGAAATGTGCATACCCCTTTGTAGTATTTTCTTCACTTTTGTGAGATTTCTCCAGGGTGATGTGGGAACATACAACAATACATCATCACTGGTCTTAAGTAGATGCAAAAGGGAGCCCGCCAGATTCCACTGAATACTCTGCCACCTTGACCACTTTACATTATTGCATCATTTAATCCCTACAAAGCCATTATGAGGAAGTATTTTTGTCCTCATCAATCTGAGACTCAGAGAATCAAGTAAGTGGCCCAAGAGAGTCAGAGGACTAGCAATCTGTTGGGCTGGGAAGCAAATCCAGATACATTTGGTGCCTCAGAGGAATGTGGACATCAGGTGAACAAGAACCACAAATAACTAGCTGTACTTAGTAACAACATAATCAATGCTTTTTAATGGAAATTAATGAGGCCACAACATTCCTAAAATATCAGTAAACTGATAAAAATGTGTTAAATGCAGATAGAAAAAAAAACAGATCTGATTCTATTAACACAAAAAAAAAATCAAACAAATTTAAGAATCTTCTGAGGCTCAGTTGGAATAATACTGAAAACAGTTTAAATGCTTCCACGACTATCCCAGCTTTACCAATAAGAAAACTCAAATCATCCCTCATTAATTTCTTTTAATTGTGTAATGGTATATCATTAGACTGGTCAAGTATTTGTGGCTTATTTTATCCCAAATCTGCACACTGATGTCTCTGTTGAAAGGATTGGGTTTACTTTGCAGTATCTAGCTTAAAAGGAAAAAGGCCTTGATGTTACTGCAGGCCACAAACTTGAGAGAAATACCAGGAAGGACTTAGAACATGAATTCTTTTCAGTCCCAAAGAGACGCTCTTCCAACAGGACTCAGGTCAGAGGGCTGGGCACTGCTGGGGCAGGTCACATGGCTGATCTGGGCGAACTTGTTTTGTGAAAAAACAGATGATTTCTAGCTATGAGGCTGTTGTTCCTGTGACTTTTTAGCATCAGTTAAATCCATCCCAAAAGGACAAGCAAAAGAAAAGAACATTCCGAATAAATTGCAGATGAATGGAGTTTTCTCCTGCCTCCTTGGGAATATTATGAGCATCTTACAAAAGGGGCCATATCCTGTTTCCTTCTCTGGTTGCTACAACTGTGGTTTGTATATTGGCTGTATCACTAATGCGAATTTACAACCCAAAAACGCCAAAAGAAAAAAAAAATCAGTACTCCTTCAAAAATATGCATTTTTCTTTCCCTAACTTTCAACAATCACTGTTTCAAATCATCATTATTTTTTTTCTGCACTGGAAGCAAACCTACACGTCTTTTTCATATCCTACTGCTAGCACAGAAGGTGAAACACTGACATAAATGAAAGGAGTTGCAAGTT
The DNA here is from genome assembly GCA_028646535.1 of Procyon lotor. Classification (NCBI taxonomy): domain Eukaryota; kingdom Metazoa; phylum Chordata; class Mammalia; order Carnivora; family Procyonidae; genus Procyon; species Procyon lotor. The sequence continues at coordinate 59,316,369 of CM053615.1, forward strand.
CAGCATTAATACAAACTGGGCAAACACTACTGGGATATTTAAAACTCAACAGTGCCTCCTAGTGCTTCTGTAAAAATTAGCAGGAGCCCAAGATCCAAAATAAATCAGGTTGGAAAAAAAGTAAATTGGAAGGCAATCATGAATTGATACTTTAAAATAATCTAGGAATTAGTCTTTGGGATGAACCTATTTACTTTAACAAGATATGAAAATTACTCTCAACTAAAAATAGGGCATTAAGAAAGATCCAGATTCGGGGGAGGGAAATGGCCTTAGCGCACATGGAAAGAGATAATGCAAAATATAAATACACACTTTGGAAGAAAGAAAAAGAAAAGGAAGGAGGAGGAGTAGATGGAAACAGACTCTTGCTGTCCCCACAGCTAGAAGGAATATCAGGAACTTGGATAATGCTAATATGGCATTTTGCTCTGAGGCAATATGCAGCTTTGTTAATTTCCTCATAAGAGAACTCCTATTAATCAATGTTCTTGCTCACCTGCTAGCATTGGTAACCTCTGGCCACCAGAGCCCTTCACACTTCTATGCAATTACCAGTACTTTATTTTCCACCACTGCCCCTAAAGTTAGGAGTTAGTTTTTTTCTACTTAATGATCATAGCTTTTTCCATAAGTTTCTGATATCTGAGCATCATCTGGGGATCATGAAAATAAATAATGTCATGAAACCCAACAAAAAGGTACTCAGATGAGGCAGAGGCACTTGGCTAACAACCCTAGAATGCCATGTCTAAAGAACTACCCCTTGTTGGACCCAACTGATGTCCCCAGGTCCATCCAACATTTCTACTCTCATTCTCTCCTTGTTTCACCAAAAATGTATGCAGAGTTCTTATCCCCCTTTGTTTGAATTCTATTGTCCTCAACATTCCCTTCACTATTTTGAAGAAATCTTCCTAGGCTGGTACTTTATCTCAATGTCCTCAAAAATGTTATGCAAATGAAGCTTCCTCATGACCACTGTATAGAAAAGTATCAACAGAACCTAAATTGCTTGAGAAGAGAAATCTAAGCCTGATAGAATAAGAAAAGCACTCATTACTACATACCAGCTGTAAATTAACATCAGAACCCCACTGTATATGCATATGTTCATTGTATATAATTCTCCTTAAGTTGACTAGCGAAGAGATTGTGTACACTTCTTTTCCAATTTCAGCATCTTCAGGTAATGATTTGGAAATATATTTTGGTGAAGCCAGTCACACTTGACTATTCTATTTGACATTCCATTTTCCAAAATGCAGGGGGAAGCAGGTGAGCAGGCCCCTCTGTCTTAATAGAATTAATTCTTACTTCTGTGTGTATTTTCTCTATTGCAAAACCAAAAGGCACAATAGTGAAATAACCTGTACAGTTTTCAGACCAACACAAAATTCTCATTGAAAGAGTTTGCATGTTTTGAGGCAATAAGACTTACTAAAAGCTGCTACATTTTCATAACTGTGTTTAGTAAATAAAAGCCACGTCACTAAAAAGCCTTTCTTTTTGTTCCACTAAAGAGATGTGTGGCAATTCTAAAGAGAGAGGGCAAAGTTGATAAAGAACAGCAAATGTCATCTGAACTGCATCCAAACAATATGGCAAAACTGAGTGACAGAACAGTAGGACAAAATTTGCTGCTCGACCAACGGACAAAATGTAATCATTCAAAAAAGGAAAAGCACTATTCAATCAGACACACACCAAACAATATTGAAATTATGACACACCCTCATAATGGAACACTGTGCAGCAACTGAAAATAACAGAGGTCTACATTTATTCAATTGAGGGTAAAGTGATGATATATGAAAAAGCAAAAATTACCTACATTTGAAACATTTATGTATTATATGCTGTATAATATATTATCTCCCAGCTTTCGCCAGAACATACTAGCTAAATACTACAGGTCCTTTGAGGTCATGTTGCTTTCCTGTCTCTCAGATCCAGTACCTCCCCTGTGGGTAATATTATAACTCAACCCACAACCCTAGTTCTTCGCTTTAAATCAGGAAGGGAGATAGGGCTATGTCCTGATGGGGGTATGGGAGAGTCATCCTTGCATCATCTTCAAGCAAGGAAGGAATTCTAGCCTTTATAAGCAAAGTGGGTCACTTCTGCAGGCTCAAAGACTCAGAAAAGTCCAATGAGTCAAGATTTTTAGGAGGTATCCATATCACTGTCCCCATCCAAGATATGAGGGTCCCATTCTTTCCCAACCTTGCTATTGCAGACTTGCCTTGGTTTAGAACTCAGCTATTCACAAGTAATCTGTGATTCTCCTCCTTTGTTTTCTCTGCCTTCCAGCTTTAGGCTATGAGAACATTTGCATATGATACCAAGTAGGCCCTCTGGCTTTCACATTTAGCTTATAATTTCTAATTATTCTTTCTTAACTTTTCATTATCTTTTTCCAAGCATCAGTTGAGTTTAGCAACAAACACTCAGTTTTGTTATCCTTAATAGTTGCTTTTTCTCTCATTTTTATCACCTGCTTCACACTTTGTACCTGCTAATGCATTACCTTCCACTGATAAATTGGGACCTGTCCCAATTACTCAACAATGGATGTTTTCACAATTATACTGCCTATATTTGTCAGGGGCTCACCTACCACCAGTAATAGTCCTCTTTGCCAGTCAGGTAATGCGTGATTCTGCTCCCAGATCTGTGTTTTTTGTTTTGGTCTGGTTGGGTTTTTTTGGACCGCCCACACTAACTCTCAGGGATGGGTTATTTCTGAGAGATTAGCATGTAAAAAACTTTAATTGAGAGTGCTCTGAGAATCTACATCTGGGAAAGAGAAGTGAGGGTAAGGGAGCAAGATTAGGCAGAAGCCAGGCAGTGATACAATATCAGCAGAAGCCTTAGCTGATTCTGAGGAGTTCTAAAAGTTGGATTACCCTTGAGAACCATCCATTCCAAAGGACTGGACTTGGATACCCTTATACTGAACAATCTTTGGATGGGACCACCTGGGAAGAGGCTAAGGCCTTGGCAAGGCAGCTGTCTTCAGTCAAGGCAAACCCTGATGGTGTCTGAGAGTTGAGAACCTTCTGCTGGCAGCATCCGCACAGCTGAGAGTCCCTCGCTCCTGATGCGGGGCTCCAACCAGAGTACCATAGCGCCCACCGCCAGATCCATGCACCCCCCTGGATGTCCTTGTCTCAATAAGTATACATTCTTTTTTAGTTAACAATAATGACTATCAAATATCAAATAACAAAAATCTCAAATATCAACATAGGAGATGACAGGGAGGGGAAAAGGAGGGAACCGTATAAATTTTTTAAAAGTTCACCTTGTTAAAGGGAAGAACATCCTGGTAGACTGGATCATTATTCTAACTGTTCTCTCTCTCCCTAGTAATAGGATCATACATTCACACTCTTTGTCATGTAATTTAACAATGTTCTCGTATTATCTTGGAGTATATTTCTTTTTCTTTCACTCTGTGCTAGGACATCTGACTTGTTAGCAGCTATGAGTCCACCAGAGATGTAAAATGGGCTTTCACAGTTAAGCTTACCCTCTTGTGCCTCCGCTCTCGTTATTAGAACCTATCTGAACCTGTGGTTCCAAGGAGAGGAGGAGAGACACGTGCAGCACAGCCACCCAACCTCTACAGTTGCAAAGCTATCCCAACCAACCTACGGAGCTACAATGAGTAGCAGAGCTATATTGCCAGGTGCAACCTATGTCAACTGAACCTCACAGCCACCACACAGATGCATGAATGGTGAAAAAATCTGCTATTATTTGGGTTTATTTGGGGATGTCTTATTATAAAACATCATGATAGCATTAGCTAACTTATACAGATATAGATATTAATTGATAGACATTGTTAGAAAATACAAGCTTAAATATGTGGCACTATTTCTTCTAATATGTCAGCAGGAGGAAATAAAGAAAATCAATTCAATAAACAATAGAATGGAAATGGGAAGAGAAGTAAAAAAAAAAGAACTACAAGAATGAATAAATAAGGGGGACAAACAACTTAACTATAAAATAACAATAAATATGAATAAGTAAAATTCATTTTGGAAGACAGACTCACAGATTGAGGGGGTTAAAATTAAACTTTATACTATTTAAAAGACAGGTTTAAAATAAGGTAATATTGAAATAAAGGGAGAAAAGGTGTATCAAGAAAACACTTAGAGGAAAACCAACTGTAACAATATTAATATTAAATTGAATACAAGATGAAAATTATTAGAGGGACCAGAGGGATTATTATATATTAATAACCGTGCAAGCACATATCAATACATCAAAAAGACACAACAGCTTGATTTTTTATAGATTTAACTAAAGAGCTTTAAAATATATAAATCAAAATCTAATATAAAAACCTTCTGCACAGCAAAGGAAACCAGCAACAAAATGAAAAGGTAACCTATGGAATGAGAGAAAACATCTGCAAATTATAAATCTGATAAGAGGTTAATTTCCAAAATATATAAAGAACTCATACAACTCAACAGCAAAGAAATAAATTAATTTAAAAATGGGCAGAGAATCTGAACATTTTTCCAAAGAAGACATACAGATAACCAACAGGTACATGAAAAGGTGCTCAACATCACAAATGATAAGGAAATGTAATTCGAAACCAGAATGAGATACCACCACATATCTACTAAGAAGGCCATTACAAAAAAGACAAGGCATAAGTACTGGCGAGAAAGTGTAGAAAATGGAAAGTGTAGAAAAGTGTAGAAATGTGTAATGTTGGTGACAGTGTAAATTGGTGCAGCTACAATGGGAAACAATACAGAGATTCCTCAAAAATATAAAAATAGAACTACCATATGATCCAGCAATTCCACTTCTGTGAATAAATCCAAAGGAAACTAAAACCCTACGTCAGAGAGATAACTGCAACCCCACGTTCACAGCTTATTATTTACTTACAATAGCCAAGACGTTGAAACAACCAGTGTCCACAGACAGATAAATGGGTAAAGAAGTTGTGGTATATAAAACCATTCAAAGAATAAAAATAGCTCTTGGAAATTAAAAACATGGTCAAAACCAGGAAAAACTAGACAGAAAAGCTGGAAAGACAAAATTAAGAAAATCTCCCAGGGGGTAAGGCAAAAACACAAAGAGAGACGAGAGATTAGAAAATTAGAGTACCAATCCAGAAATTTCAACATAATACTAAAAGTTCCAGAAAGAAACAGAGAAAATAAAGAGAAGGAAATCATCAAAGTACATACATTTTTTAATGTCCCAGAATGTAAGTTTTCAGACTGACAGGTTCCAAGTAGTATCCAAACTGTGGGTGAAAAAAAATCTACACAAAGCACATCATTAAGAAATTTCAATATATGGGCACCTGGGTGGCTCAGTTGGTTGAGCAGCTGCCTTCGGCCCAGGTCATGATCCTAGAGTCCAGGGATCGAGTCCCACATCGGGCTCCCAGCTCCACGGGGAGTCTGCTTCTCTCTCTGACCTTCGCTCCTCTCATCCTCTCACTTTCTCTCTCTCAAATAAATAAATAAATAAATCTTTAAAAAAAAAAAGAAATTTCAAAATATTTAGAATTCTATAACTAGCCAAACCATCAACAGAACAAAGACGTGTGCATTCAGAGGCGCCTGGGTGGTTCAGTGGGTTAAAGCCTCTGCCTTCAGCTCAGGTCATGATCTCAGGGTCGT
>CM053615.1:59322146-59361123 GCA_028646535.1 Procyon lotor
CAGGGTCCTGGGATGGAGCCCTGCTTCAGGCTCCTTGCTCAGCAGGGAGCCTGCTTCTCCCTCTCCAGATCCTCCTGCTTCTGCTCTTTCCCTTTGTCAAATAAATAAATAAATAGATAAATAGATAAATAAATAAATAATCTTTAAGAAGGAAGGGAGGGAGGGAGTGGAAGAAAGGAAGGAAGGAAGGGAAAGGAAAGAAGGAAAAGGAAGAAAGGGAGGGAGGGAGGAGGGAAATCCTAACAAATTATAGTAATCACCCAAAAATTAGAAGAAAATATAAGATATTCTGTAGGAGCTTAAAAGAATGCGGTAGGCCCATATGTATTGCCATGATGCTATTTCCAAGACACATTACTAATTTTTTTAAAGCAAATTACCAACAGTATAAGATTTGCATAATACTATACGTGAAGTTATATGAAATATTTCTGTACCACATCCATACCACATGCCAATAGCAAAATGTGGTCCGTTGACCAGCAACATCAGCATCATTTAAGATCTAATTAGAAAAACATATTCTCATTTCCCATCCAAACCTACTGATCCAGAATTTCCAGAGTAGGGCTGAGGAATCAAGCCACTTGCTCACCACTCGCTTTTCAGGTAATTCTTAAGCACAGTAAAGTTTGAGAACTCCTAGAGTACTGCACAAGAAAGGTCTAATTAGAGAAATTAACTCGGGGGGGGGGGACTGGTATGGAGGGTGGATATATTGAAAGAAGTCTGCTAAAGCATTTTGCTTTAATGGTTTTTGCAAGAATATATTTATTCATAGATGATGTAATTTAAAAATACAGAGGAAGATAAAATAATTTTTCAAGGATAATGTACTTGGGAAAGATGTGCATAAAATACCACATAGCCCCTATTTATCAATGTCTCTCTTAAACTGGAATGCTGTTCTCCAGATGTGAATGCCATCGTGCTAACTTTTGCCTATGGCTGGAAGACAGCAAATGCTAGAAAGGAAATTAAAAAGAATTTTGATGAGCTACGAAAATTCTTCTCCTTGAAGCACAGCTGGTAGGCAATGCGAGAGTGGAGGGAGCCTCCCAGGACTGCTCGGAATAATTCGAATAGGTGGTACATTTCCTCAAAAACTAACAGACATTGCAGGCATAGCTCTGACCCATTTGGAGCAGAATGCAACCAGCCTTAATCTGTTCTGGGCACGATACTACTATCCACACAATGTCAAGGAAACTGTCTTCCTTTCTGATGGGTCATGAGGAAAAACAGGAGGGAAGCAGAGGGACGAGAGGAGGAGGTGTGCTGATCCTACACGGTGGACTCCGAAGCTGATCAGCTGGTGTGCTGATCCTACACGATGGGCTCCGAAGCTGGAGCCAGGACCCAGCAGTGGAGGATGTAGGCGGCCCCTCGGAGCCAAAAGGGTGAGCTACCTGATTCTCCCTAGGCTCCAGAAAGAACCAGCCCTGCTGACACCTTGATTTTAGCCTCATAAAACTGAGGTCTGGCTTCTGACTCCCACAATTTTAGTTTCCTGTATCTCTGGCGATAACCCAGTCAGCAAAGCTGATGGGATGCCTCCAGCAGACAAACGGCACGCCTCCATTCATGCAAGAATGCAGTCCCATGTGGAGATGAGCACACCTTCCCAGCTTGGTCCAAGTTTACGCCCTGCACCAGGTAACGCTCACCGGAAAAAGCAGGAAGAAGGAGAAAGGCAGTATCCTCCTATGCAAACGGAACTATGCCCTTGTGATATATTTCTCAGCCTCATAGAAAATGATCAGAGTGCATTCTTCCAGAAGGCAGAAGGGAGTCTCAAGGAGGATTTCGGGTACAAGGAGTGGGAAAGAATGTGGGAAAAGCATGGGCTTTGGAGCAGTAGCCTGCTCTGATAAAAATGGAAGACCCGTTGGCCCCTCCCACTGCTGCAGCTCTATCGGGAGATGAGTGAGGAGTAAGGGATGGAAATTACACCTACTGCCCAGGAGCTGTATCCCAGGTCTGGAATTAGTAGCTGTGTTCTTTGATAATTGTGTTAGTTCTCCTTTGTCAGTAACACACTGCCTTTCATAAAATACAGGCATTTGGAATGCACATATCCACATCCCACTGACTCTCGGAATGTGATTATTTTGGATCCTTGACCCACCTCACTCTACACTTTACCACTGGCTGCTTGTTTCACTGCGGATAAGCACAGTTGCCCTACTGCACTGAAAAAGCCGTGTCTAATACAAAATATATTTTGTCTTGTTTTTCAGTGCTCTGATCATAAAGAAGCATCCGGCCTTCAATTTCTTCTAAGTTGGTTGACAAAATACCAATGAAAAAGCTGATTTAAAATCTTTCACAATACAGGGGCGCCTGGGTAGCTCAGTGGGTTAAAGCCTCTGTCTTTGGCTCAGGTCATGATCTCAGGGTCCTGGGATCGAGGCCCACATCGGGCTCTCTGCTCGGCAGGGAGCCTGCTTCCCCTCTCTCTCTGCCTGCCTCTCTGCCTGCTTGTGATCTATCTCGCTGTCAATAAATAAATAATATCTTTAAAAAAAATCTTTCACAATATAATATATAAGTATACCCAAATGAATAGAATAAAACTGCAAGAGGAAAAAAAGTAGGCATTTTTGGAGAGTTTTGTGAGCTGTTAATCAGGGAGAAGACTGTCTTTTTTGAACGTTGGGAGAATTTGAAAGATATGGGTGAATGGAGAAAAGAATGATCATTGGATACAGTTGGGGTAAATGTTGACGGGGGAGGCTGAGACTAATGATTACAATGGAACTTATAAATTTCATACTCTAGTTGGTGGCTTTTTGTTTTTCTAAGGTTAGAAATTTTACAGAGGGTATGAAAGAGAATTCATGTTTGACTTGCTAACTCTGACGGAAAAAAATATTTTGGTTTCTACCATCAAAATTTTATGTTGTAGTAAGTTCTCTCAATAATATCAGAAATGGTAAATTGAATTCAGTTCTAACATAGAAGTCAGGTAAATGACAGTGTGTCTCCCTTGCCAATGGCCTAGCTATTCTTCACGTTATATAATGCAACTTAAGATTTAATAACTTTTTAATTGGTGTCATCACGGCTCTGCCTTCTGGGTTATTCTATAAAACTGTTTTCAGTGATCTGATTTGGAGAAACATTAAACACATCACAAGCAAGCAGTGGAATCATTTTATGGAAGCCAATGGTAATTGACTCTAATTTTGTTTTTCTGAGCTTTTTCACATATTTTGGTTTATTTTCTAAAAATTGCTTTTCTTTCTTCCTATTGAAATATGACTGACTTACAATGTTATATAAGTTTAAGGTGTACAATGTGTTAATTTGATAGATTCTCATATGGTAGTGATGGCCATAGCAGTAATAATTACTGTTCTAATTACATTACAGAGCACCTCTGTTACATTACATACTATGGTTGGGATAATTAAGTTCTAGTCTCTCAGCAAGTTTGATTATAATACAATATTGGGGTGTATATTCACTATACTGTGCACTAAATCCCTAGGACTTATTTACCATTCAAAAAAAAAAAGAGGAAAAACATATAGGGAAAGTTTAATTTTTAAAAAAGTAGGGAAAGTTCTGTTGGCTAATCTGGAGGCCCATTTGAGGTAAAGAAACAGAAGATAAGAAAAGAGTTACACTGGGAAGGTACTTCTTCGCTCAAGGGGCAGTAAGACTCATGCACACCGCTCCGTGTTTCGCTTATTCCATGTTCTCCACCACCTATCCGAGATCTTCCCATGGTCCTTTGGGAGAAGCAGCTACTTGACTTAACTCTTCAAATAGTGCAAGAGCATGCCTTTGTTGACAAAACCTAGTCATGATGCTTTTCTTTCTCTGCAGCACCTCACTTCTTCATTATGACCCTATTCCCACTCCACAGCTACAAGTCACAGACTAGTTATCACTGCCCTGGGGGGAACTGTGTTCTACCAAGATTGACAACAGTTTAGAACCCAACGGGTGCTCATGTCGGGTAGTGCACACGGGTTAAATAAGACACTCTGGGACTCAGGCCCGTGGGGAGGCAGCAGGTTCGGAGCAAACTTGGGATAATCCAACTGAGACTTATTAGTAAGAGAACTTTTCTTCTCAGAAAGTTTCTCCTAAGGGAAATCTGAAGTGCCTTCAAAGTGAAATAATCTCTACTTATGAGATATTATGTGGCCCCTCCTCCATCTCCAAAGCCAGCAGATGAGTTATTTATGTTACTTCACCGTTACTTATGAGTAACAGTGAAATACTGAGGGGTGGAGCTGGTTCAAAGTACTCATAAAAGGATCCAAAGATAATATCACTCTCAAGCTTAAGAAATTTACTCAGTTGCAAATGCCATGAAGTCTCATTCTCCGTATGATGCCAAAATGAATGCTATAGGTCACTATGTTGGTCCAAACCCACAGAATATACCACGAGTAACCCGTAAGGCAAACTACGGATTGCAGGTGATTGTGATGTGCCAACGTAGGTTCATCAGTTGGACAACAAATGTACCCCTCCACTGTGGGGTTCTGATGACAGGGGAGGCTGTGGGGGTAAGGGGTGTATGGGAAATCTCTGGACCTCCCCCTCAATTCTGCTATGAACCTAAAACTACTCTAAAAAAAAATAAAGCCTAATGAAAAAAGGAATTTTAAGAGAGCCAAGGTGCCATGTTAAAGAACTTACCATTTAATTAAGGACATAATAAAGACAATAAAATAAAATAATAGGCAAAACACTTGAGTAAACATTTCTGTAGACATACAAATGTCCAAAAAGTATATGAAAAGATGCTCAGCATCATTAATCATTAGAGAAATGCAAGTCAAAACCATAATGAGATATTACCTTATACCAATTAGAATGGTTAATGTATAAAAAAAAAAAGGAAAAAAACCCCAGAAAATTACAAATGTTGACAAAGATGTGGGCAAACTGGAAATTTGTACACTGCCAGTGGGAATGTAAAATAGTGCAGCCGCTATGGAATTAAGGTTGCTCATCAGCTGACCTTACAAGAGAGAGGGTATCTATCTGCCTTAGCCCAATGTCATCACAAGGGTCCTTAAAAATGGAACGAGACAGAAGAGAGTTAGAGAAAGATGTGATGACCGAAGCAGTCACAGTCGTACAATGTGAGAGAGACTTGACTCATCTGCTGGCTTTGGAGACGGAGGAGGGGCCACATATGAATCCCGTCAGGCTGCCATGACCCAATACAGTAGACTAGGTGACCTAAACAACAGGAATTTACTTTCTTACCATTCTGGAAGCTCGAAGTACCGAAAGTGAGAAGATAGAGAAGGGAAGCAATAAGGACTCCTCCCGTGCTCTTGGGACCAGAGTCCCCTGGTCAGGAAGAAGTGTTCTTTCCCAAGGATTTCAACTGCCTGTCCAGCCACCATTGCTGGCAGGCACTGCCACTGTCACCACAGTACTGCCTGGGGAACTGGGCAGGAGATAGTAGAAAAACATCAGGGAATGTACCTCACTCTTTTTGATACACAGGAGCCCCATTCCTCTTTCCAGACCAAAAAAGCAACGGAATGTCTCCTGGAGATCTTCCTATCTTTCTGCCTGAACCCCGTGTGTGGGGTTGGGGTTTCAGCGTTCCCTTCAATCAAAGCCATGAGATACTGGGGGAGGGAGAAGGGAGGAGATAGAAATTCACCGAGTTTGTTGTCACTTGCAAGGTAGTTTCCTTCCCAAGTCTGCTTGCTATCTTATCTCTGAGTCCTCGGACAGATGCTCCACACAGTCTGTCTAGAGTACTTATTCATTCATTCATTCATTCATTTTCTTTTAATTCCAATATAGTTAACACACAGTGTAATATTAGTTTCAGGTGTACAATATAGTGATTCAACACTTCCATTCATACAAGGATACACACAAAGACCAGTGCTCATCATGACAAGTGCCCTCCTTAATCCCCATCACCTGTTTCACTCATCCCCTGCCCCCCCGCCCGCCTCCCATCTGACCATCAGTTTGTTCTCTATAGTTAAGAATCTGTTTCTTGGGGCACCTGGGTGGCTCAGTGGTTTGGCCTCTGCCTTCAGCTCGGGTCATGATCTCGGGGTCCTGGGACCGAGCCCCACGTTGGGCTCTCTACTCAGCGAGGAGCCTGCTTCCCCCTCTCTCTGCCTGCATCTCTGCCTACTTGTGATCTCTCTGTGTCAAATAAATAAAATCTTTAATAAAAAAAAAAATCTGTTTCTTGATTTGTCTTTCTCTGTTTTCCCTTTGCTTGTATATTTTGTTTCTTAAATTTCATCTGAGTGACTTCCTATGGTATATGTCTTTCTCTGACTCTTTTCACTTAGCATAATACACTCTAGCTGCATCCATGTCATTGCAAATTGCAAGATTTCATTCTTTTTTATGGCAAGATCTCATTCTTTTTTAATATTCTGTTATATATATACCACAGCTTCTTTAACTATTCATCAGCCCAGGACACTTGGGCTGCTTGGAGTTTTTAACTGCATTCAGTGGGAGAAATGAGATGGCGTGTGCTTACTTCATCTTTTTGGCCTCTTCCTACTTAGAGTGTGCTTCTTTTCGATGTCCCTTAGCTGTTCCTATTTGACGGACTTTAAATATTAGTGTTTCTCTACTTTCACCTTGGGCAGTTTTCTCACTCTATACTCTCCCCCAAGTTCATGCTAACCATGTTCATCACTTAAATTACATATGTGCAAATATGTCACAAGCTTCCATCTCCAGGATGATCTTTCTCATTAATTAAAACCTGCATATCTGGGGCGCCTGGGTGGCTCAGTGGGTTAAGGCCTCTGGCTTCGCCTCAGATCATGATCTCAGGGTCCTGGGATCGAGCCCCACATCGGGCTCTCTGCTCGGCAGGGAGCCCGTTTCCCCCCTCTCTCTGCCTGCCTCTCTTCCTACGTATCAAATAAATAAAATCTTTTAAAAATAAAAAATAAAAATAAAACCTGAATCTCCAACTGATCCTTGATATTTCTACTTCTATATCTCAAAAGCATGACAAATTCAACATGTCTAAAACACAACTCATGATGCACCTTTCAGCACCACCATCAGCCTTCTTTGACACCTAGAAGTCACCTTTGACATCTGCAGGAATGATCAAGTACTTCACTGAGTTGCCATCAAATTTTATTACATACATATTTTTATTCAGCAGATGGTCACTGAGCACTTGATCCTTCATAAAAACTCTGCACTAAATGTCTTCTCTGTGCCGGACCTTGTGCTAATGCCTAGGTATACAATGGTTAATGACATTGATACAGCCCTTGCCTCCATGAACCTGCACACTAGTGCAACTGGTATGAAACAAGCAAACAACAAATTATTATCAAGTTACAAATTATAAGTGTTCCTAATAAAAGCAGCAGCAAGACAGAACACAACACTTCCATGAAACTAAAAAGGAGTCGTGTGTTCCTAGAACAAAGGATGTAAATGGTGAGTAATCAGATGCAGAAAGTCCTTGAATGTCATCTTAAGGACTTCAAGTTTTTGAGTAATAAAAGCCACTGAGGGATTTAAGTGGGGAAGGAACACAATCGGATTTTTCTACAGCACAGATTCGGTTACGTGATTGTTTAGGAAATGGCTCTCGGTCAGACGTCGTTTTACCTTCTGCGTCAAACATATTCCTCTTTTTAACAATACCTGAAAAGGATCCCTTATGAGACTCTAAAAGTTATGACTGCGATTAGCACTGGTTGAGATGGAATCGAATCCAAGTGAAGGAATGCACCATGTACCGATAATTAACTTTAGTATTGCCTGTAATATATAAAACACACTGATATTTATATTCACTTGTTTTTCATATCACCTTTATGTACCGTGTACCTGCAACTACTGCAACTCCTAACTTCTTAGTTAACAGCTGCAACAGCGAGATCTGCCCAGGTCCCAGCATGAGTCCTTTTCGGACATCTGGGTCATTTTAATCTGGTTCAGTGTCCCATTTTGATCCAATATCCCATTCTGAAACTCTTGTTTCCATGCCAATTTGCTCAGTTCCTTGGTCAAAGTCGATTAGTAATTACAGAGGTTGCTCAGTGGCTGTGTCTTTAAGTTCTACTAATTCACTCTTTGAAGTAAAGAGTTCAGATAGGTCTATAACTCTGGTTATTCCTGTTTATATTTGGTACCACAGATATCACAGTGAATTCCAAGAGGCAGATAATTAATTCTACTATAACACAAAAGCCAGCTCTACTGTAATAAAAGCCACCGACAGAATGCCCCTTCACAGTGACTCTGAAATCACCAGGAAGCGAATGTGGTATCTGGTTGTGAAGGCTGAGGTATCTAAGCAGGAAAAATAATTACTTCTGGGATGTAAGCTTCGTGGTCAGCTCACCTCTATTACCCCAAAGCCAGGTACTCAGGGCTTGCTTTCATCCTCCACTATCAAACATCTTTTGGCAGCAATATCTGACATCAAATCTGTCCCTCTGCTGCATCACCAGAATTTTTTTTTAGAGAGGGGGACAGGGGCAGGGAGAGAGAGAGAGATTAAGAATCTTAAGCAGGCTCCACACCCAGCACAGAACCTGATGTGGGGCTCAATCCTACAATCCTGAGATCATGACTTGAGCTGAAATCAAGAACCAGATACTTAACCCACTGAACCACCCAGGTGCCCCAGCATCACCAGAATTTTGCTGAGTGATGATTTCAGGTATCATTTATGTGGGTTACACATCCCCAAATATGTAATGGAAGACTTAGATCCAAGGGAATGGTCTATGAGTGAAATCATCCAGAACACAACATCCAATACTAAAACTTTTTAGGTCTTTCATATGTTGAAATTCGTCAAGTGGCTTAACCTTCCTCCACTCAAAACCCTCTCCCTTTCCTACCCTAGACGTGGAAGCAGGCAAATGACAAAGCACACACAGAGGCACAAACAATGGAAGGGAAAACAAAATTAAAAGGCAACAGGGGAGCAATGAGAACAAACTCTACTTTTATATTGGAATGGTAGATTCTTGCCGGAAACAATGTCTCCCAAAGTACGGTCATCTCAAAATCTGTACCAGAATTTCTCAGGGATCTATTTTTAAATGCAGACTATCAGGATCTCACCCCAAAGCCACTGAGTCAGAATATCTGGGAATAGAGGCCTAGAGTGTGCATTTTTAACGAGCAATATTCTTATACAAAAAAAGGTTTTAAAGCAACTACTATAAACATGGTCTCTGCAATCGCTGGATATTTATAAAGCAAGAAACCTCATCACCCTGTGGTGTTCCTTCATCATTTCCACAGGTGGTAGTTTCTTCTCAAGGGGGTTAGTTCAAAGCTGGTAAGTGTATTAGTTTACCGAATGACTGCTATAAACATGAAAGGAACACTCCAACAGGTCTCCTTGCCCTTGTGAAGTCAATCATCCAATAAGGAGAAAAGGCTGACACATGAAATCTTTTGTGGGGGGCAGGATACAGGCAAAGAAATGGATACAATTTACGAGGATCTATGTGCTTAGAAAAGCCCGGTTGGCGGGGGAGTCAGTCACACAGGCACTAGGGGCTGGAGTCAGAAAGTCAGGAGCTTTTACCCGGAGTTTAGAAGGAGGAAGGGTGACAAGGGAGTGGCCACAACAGCAGCAGAACATGCTCCGTGGAGACAAGAGGAGAAGAAGGTTACAGGTCCAGCTCTGCAACGGTGTGACGTTGAGTTAAGTCTTTTGATTTTTCTCTCATTTTCTCATTTGCATAATCAAGGCCAATCTCTATTATTTGTTTCTTTGTATCTTTACATGCCCACATCATTCTAGAAAGATCTAAGGAGAGAACATACACCAATTTCTTCTGGCACCAACATTCACCGACTGAATTCACCCATGCCTGCCGGGGGGTGGAGGGGAGTGCAAACGTGGGAGGATGCTACGGACCAAAGTTTCTCCAGCCATGAAACACAGCACACGGAAAATATTCCAAAGGCCAACTGGAACCTACTTATCTACAGGCAATGACCTCAGTGTACACATATCTTCCAACTGTAAAATTATGGGGCTAGGGGTGACATCAGCCTTCTAAGGGTGAGCAGAACTTCTGGTGAATTCTGCCAGGAGCGCACACCTGAGTCAGAGACTTTCAGGTGTTTGATACAATGGTATCTGGCCCAGTACTTTTTTCATGGCAGCTTTGACCTCTTTGTTTCTTAAACTGTAAATGATGGGGTTCAACATAGGGGTCAGCACTCCATACAGCAGTGAGATGACCTTGTCTACTTCTTGTGAGCTTGAGGAAGAAGGCTTTAGGTACATGAAGAGGGCGGCCCCATAATACAAGATCACCACGGTCAAGTGGGCACCACAGGTTGAAAAAGCTTTGCTTCTTCCCTCTGCTGAGCTGATTCTCAGAATGGTGGAAAGGATGAAGACATAAGAGATGCAAATTAAGAGCATCGGGACCGGCAGGAGGAGCACGCTGATCACCAGCATGATCGTGTCCACGAGCAGTGAATTTGTGCAAGCTAACTTCAGCACGGCCAGGATCTCACACGTGAAGTGATCGATGAGATTTCCACAGAGGGGCACCTGCAGGGCGACACTGGTCTCCAGCAGGGCAGTCAGACAACCCGTCACCCAGCACATGGCGGCCATCTGCACACAGACCTGCCTCTTCATGAGGACGGGGTATCTCAGGGGCTTGCAAATGGCCAGGAAGCGGTCGTACGCCATCACGGCCAGGAGCACGCACTCTGTGGAGCCCATGGCAAGGGACAGATACATCTGCACGGCACACCCAGAAAACATGATGGTTTTCTGGGACGACAGCAAGTTCACCAGCAAAGTGGGAATAGAAGCAGATGTGTAGCAAATATCCAGGAAAGAGAGATTTCCGAGGAACAAGTACATGGGGGTTTGGAGGCGTGAATCTAGGACAGTGATCGAGATCAGAGTGCTGTTGCCCAAGAGGGTTATGAGATACATCACAAGGCTGAAGACGAAGAGAACAATCTCTAACGCTGGGTATCTAGAAAAACCCTCCAGGAAAAAAAAGCTCCAAACGGTCAGGTTTTCTCTTTGCATTTTCTTTTTTGCACCTGTAGTTATTCTACTAGCACTCTCTTCATCTCATCTGAGAACAGAAAGAGATGGATCAAGCATCACGTTCATTTGGCTAGGAAAACACTTTCAAACTTATTTTCACTATTATAAATACAATTTTACCACAAGAAATCACAGGACTTACCTACTGATCTAAAGGGAAGGGGAGAGGTTTGATCTACATAAGTTGATTCCTCCACAGCAAAATTCAGGAAAGAGTGAATTTGAAAACAAGAATAAACACATTTAATACCTGAAGCTCAGCCTGGCCTCCTATGCTTGGCACACAGTAGTTTTTCAGCAAAGATTTGAAAGTACTATGCAACAAAAAATAGGAACGAACACTGAATAAACTGAGCACAGATTAGAAAAGTTAAGCCAGACAAGGGAAGTAAAGAAAGCAGGTTTGTACAAAATACCTGTGATGATCTTCAGTGGGAGAAGAGGAGGGATACTGAAAGAAACAAATAAATCAATTTGTTCTGGGACTATGAAGCTCTTGGTCCAAATATACTCTTTCCTTTCAGCAAATAGGTTGGAGGTCCATACAGTCGTCTTAAAAATGATGACGTTGTTTAAAGCATTGTGGGTACCCATTCTGATTATACTGAAGAGCCAGTTTACAAGTCACACAAAATAAGCCACCTTATTCAAACACCGACACATCCACAGTACAGTTTCATTCATGGTTGAGACTCATACCTTCATGAATATGTAAGTCGTGCTAAATATTATTCCCAGGCGATAGTCTCCTTCTACATTAAAACTGTACCCTTGAAGCAAATAATACATCATACGTTAATTAAAAATTTTTTAAAAAGAACTTGAAATGCATTTTTAAACAGACACACACACAAACCATGAAGATCTCGAAGATGCAGAAATTAAACTTCCTTTTTAAGCTATCTTAAAAATCTCTTGGAAAAGAAGATTATAGATCATCTAATTATAAACAAGACGCTGAATGTTTTGCGTTTTTACATTTCATATGAACAGAAAAAAGACAAACGCGTACCTTGCTTCTGTACTGATACTGCTCTTTATCACCTTCTTGCTTCTGTACTGATACTGCTCTTTATCACCTTCAATCGTTTTCCTTTCCCTACGAGTTCTTTCCTTTCTATTTTCAGATATCCTCCTTCTGAAACATTCCCCACATTCCTGCTCCCTGGGCACATCCTACCTTTGCTCTTTCTCTCACAGGCAGATTTCTCTGTGATGATACGGTTTACTTACAATGTTTCACTCTTCACTTTCTCATAGCAGGTGTTGCTTCTTGTTTTTTTCTCCCTTTGAGCCAGTGTTATCATTTGCCTCCCAGTTCCCGGAATTTCAAAACCTGGCACACAGGGTGATGGTGGGATCACGATGGGGCAGTATCTTCTATCACGCCCCTAGAGCAGGAGCATAGGATTTATCCAATAGTTTTCATTATAGTACGTTACTCTCTGTGACTTCTGTCCCATTTTATCTCATGCCTAGCCTCCTGGCAAGCCCTTCCGCTGTTTCCCTTTTTACTCATCAGTCCCCAAGCAGCTTGCATTGTAGGTCCAAACATTATCAGCTCCCGCTCAGGACGCTGTTGGTATTTTAGGGAATGCCTATCAGCAGGACTTTCCTTTGCGGTCCTTGAGCCCACAGAGTCCATGCTTCTCCTAAGAGCTCCATTTTTCCTATATCAGTACAGTAGGGAGTTCTTAGTCATTTCTCAGTTAACAGATTATTTCTTAGGTATTTGTCTGCCAGATCTTATATTTAACAAATTCTGTACAAAAATTTTATTATATTATTATAAGAGATTATTTTAGGGGCACCTGGGTGGCTCAGTCATTAAGCGTCTGCTTTCAGCTCAGATCATGCTCCCAGGGTCCTGGGATCAAGCCCTGAATCAGGCTCTCTGCTCAAAGGGAAGCCTGCTTCTCCCTCTCCCACTCCCCGTGCTTGTGTTTCCTCTCCCGTTGTCTCTCCCTCTGTCAAATAAATAAATAAGATATTTAAAAAGACTGTGTGCATGTGCGTATGCATGTGTGTGTGTGTTACTATTAAGACTAGCAAAAAAGACACATAGTTTTTTAGAATGAAAAATCAGTCCAGTTGCCAGAGACTTGGTGTTTTCTTACTGTTTAAGAAAACAGGAACCTGACTGGCTCAGTCTGTGAAGCACGAGACTCTTGATCTCAAGGTTGTGAGCTCAAGTCCCACGTTGAGTGTAGACATTACTTAAAATTTTTTGATCTTTAAAAAAAAATAGTAGCCAAGAAAAAGTTGTCCTCTCATCTAAATTCCCTGTCGCCAACCCCAAATAAAATATTGTTTTATGATGAACTTCATAAAGTTAGCTATATGCAAGAAAGAATGGATGTATCCATACTTAAAATGTTAAACATATTATGTAAAAATCAACATTGCAACTCATTTCTTTCAAAAGTACTGACTGTCACCTCCAAAACTAAAAGTTCCAAAGGACAGCAACCAACATACTACATAAATTTAAATCATCTGTTGTTTAGGGGGAATACTTGTTTTCCCTGAGCAATTTAAAGTTTAGCAGCTATAATATTGAGGTTTGAAACTTCAGATCCTTGAGGGATAATATCCCAATGATCCAATTATACCAAACTTTTAAAAACTGAGACAGAGTGAGTCACAGTTCTCCCAAAATAACTTCAAAGAACTCATAAAAACAAAGTCTTCTCATATGCTTTTGAAATTTTATTATGAAATTCTGAATTCAAATTAAGAATTCTTTTTATTCTAGCACAATTTTAGTCCTTCTACTCAGTAGCTTTCTGAAAATATTCTGGCTCTACTGTGTTATTTCTCTAATTTTGCTTATATCCTTATATAAAACTCTGGTCTGCTAGTTAGTTTGTAAAAATAATTGATTATTTTCAGTTAAATAAGTTAAAAAGTATTACTGTATATAAAGAGCCTTCTTTTTCTCCTAAGAAAAATGATGCTAAGGAAATAAATCCAAAGAGAAAAACAAACAAACAAACAAACAAAAAACACAAAGTCTTCTATTCCCACACACAATGGACTATTACTCAGCCATCAAAAAAAAAAAAAGAAATCTTGCCATTTGCAGCGATGTGGATGGAACTAGAGGGTATTACGCTAAGCAAAGTACATAAATCAGAGAAAGACAATTATCCTATGATCTCACTCATATGTGGAATCTTAGAAACAAAACAGAGGATCATAGGGGAAGAGAGGAAAAAAAATAAAACAAGACAAAACCAGAGAGGGAGACGAACCATAAGAGACTCTTAATCATAGAAAACAAACTGAGGGTTGCTGGGGGGGAGGCAGGTAGAGGGTTACTGGGTGACAGACATTAAGGAGGGCATGAAATGTAATGAGCACTGGGTGTCATATAAGACTGATGAATCACTGACCTCTACCTCTGAAACCAATAATATATGTTAATTAACTGAATTTAAATTTTAAAAATATTTTTTTAAAAGATTTTTTTCTTGAATGATTACAGAGTAGAATATTTAACAGTCTACAGAGAAAAGATATCCCTAGAATTCTAAGATACACATTTTTTTCATTTATGGAACTACTCCCTAGTTTCAGAGTTTATGAGAAGAAAGTTTACTCTTAAAGCACTTGTCCTAAACAACTGATCAGAAATTTTACTCAATACACACCTATAGAGGAGGGCCTTAAAGCAATGAGCCCTCTATAGCAATGGACACACCTAGCCCCCAGATCTTGGTTTCTAAATACAATTCTCACCTAAAAAGGAATTTAGTTCCCCTTTCCAAAGCTGGAGCATGAAAAGGACAAGACTGACCTAGAGCAGCTTACTGCACCAGAATATCAAGAAGTATGCAAAGAATGAAAGGAATATTTCAAAAGCCTTTTGATGAGGTTCCCATTGGCCAACGCTGTGACAATATTTCTAGCATCAAAATAAATAATGGTTAAAATAGATTATAATCCAGAGAATAAAATAAGAATGCATGAGTTCTTCTTAAAGAAAGTAAGAAAAGCTTTTCCTTACAGGAGGATGCCAAAAAATAAATATAAAAGAATGATGTCATTGGAAAACCATTACAGGCTGTTAGAGTAATAGATTAGAACAGGTAAAATGTTACAGTAGGTAAATGTCAGCATCACAGTTGTCCTAAGTAAAAGTTGGGTGAGAAAACAGCACTCACTAAAAAAAGTTCTAAAGGACATTATTGGGGCAATAGATGAAATCTGAATATGGGTAGTAGATTACAGATTGCATCAGAGTGAAAACTCCTGATCTTCCCAAATCCATAGTGCATGTATGGAGAAGAACGTCCTTGCTCTAAAATACTTCAGTAGCTAGTGTTACAGGGCCACAATGTCTCCAACTTACGTCAAAGAGTCCACTCGCTCCGGAGGGCAGGCCCTGCACGTGGCCCCTCCGCTCCTGGAGCCAAGTCCCCGGCGGCGGCGGCGGGCCGGGGTCTCGGGCCCAAACGGTCACAGCAGGCGGAGGAGGCGAGGACCAGCGGGGGGGGGGGGGGCATCTGGGGCCCCCCGGGCGGCGAGAGGCTGGGGTGCGCCTCCTGGGCGTCCGGGCCGTGCCGGGGCCTCACCCCGGCCTGCGGCGCCACCCCCGAGGCTGCGGCAACCATGTGCGGGGCGTGCTACGGCAGGACGGCAGGACGGCACGCGCAGGCGCACAGGCGCGGCGGGGCCCGAGGCGGCCGCCTGCCCTCGCCGGACCGACCGTCCGGGTGAAGCCCTTCCACCACCAGCCCTGCCCCAACTCAAAGTGCAGAGGAGCCGGGTTCGGGGCGGGGGAGTGTGCGCAAACCAGGGCCCAGGGCCCCATAGCGGCCCCCCGGGCCACCCGGTGCTTCGTCACCACCTCCCAGCGCAGCTGGTACGAGGGGCGGCGCGCGGGATCCCGCTGATCTACCACCAGGCGTTGGGAGCTTGCGCAGGTGTAACCAATGGCTCCTGGAACGCTCCCGCCGACTCCGGCAAGACCCGGATGACACGTGGGGGGGGCGCTCGGACGCTGAGCCCGTGGGTATGCGGCTTGCAGAGCCTGAGCGATGAGCGGCTGGAGGCGGTCAGGTGCGCCGGGTCAGCCTGGACGGGGCCCTCGCGTTCAGCATGTACGAGGAGGTAGGGAAGCTGTGTGACAAGACAGACCCAGGCCCCAGGGGCTGCACGGGCGCTGTCCTGAGGCGCCTCCAGACCAGCCCCAACATCCCTCTCCCCACGATCCCAGTGTACTTGGTGATCTTGCTCGACTCCTGCGGCCATCGAGTCCACGTGTCTCGTAGTGCCGCGTGTCCTCGTAGCCTGTATGACACCATGGTGTCCGTGTGTCCAGCCGAGGTGGGGGGTCTCTCAGGCCTGTGAATGTGTGCACACTGTCCACAGGCCGACTCATGAGTCGTGTTGCTTGTGTTGCATGTGTATGTCATGTGACCCTGCGCCTCACTTCCTGGAGTGCCCATGTCCTGTTCCCGTGACCCGGTCCCAGCATGTGCTTTTCACCCTGGGCAACAAGGGCCCTCGCCCTGTGGTCGGGTGGCACCTGCCGCCCTCAGGACCACCTTCCCGAGATAGAATAAACCAGATCCCGTTTGGGGGGGAAAAAGTTTAGTTGTGCGTTGACAGCGGGTACCTTTGTTACCACATTCTTTTTGCAAGGTATGCGGTTCCCTTCTTTCTCGTGTCCTTAGGACAGTTCACATACTCACTCTGGATCACCAAGGGGGAATGGATACACCAGATAAAGAACGACCAGGAGGACTTGGTCATACCACATGAATAAGCAGATTTTTTTCCTTCTTAGGAAAAGAAGTAACAAACTGAATAATGTAAGAATTAACAATAGAGCTAATTAAGTTGTAGAATGACATTTGGGGGATAATGGGCTAGAGTGTCCCATTCATAATAAGCTTCAAGTACTTAAACTGGCTACACCCAGTGGGGTTGTTTGACTGTAAAGCACAGGAAACAACATAGAGTTAATGACTTCACAGTTTTAATAGGATTCCTCTTGAAACTCTACTCTCCTAAATGTCAGTGCTCACAATAAATCTATCACCAGGCAACAGTGCAACAGTAATTTCTCTAGAAGATTGACAATGGGATGCTAAGTAGAAATAATAGGCATTTATATTGGAGAAAAGAAGATAACATTATCACTTGCAAACTATATGATTTTATGTCTAAAAAGGAGAGATCCGATTAAAACTGTTCCCCAGCAATAGTTTAGTAAACTAACAGATAAATAAAAATCAGTAATTTCCTTGTAGCTAGTTAGAAGATAAAGTGACCAGAAAAAGATGCCATTATCGATTATATTAAAATTGTGAGAAATCTTAGAATGACTCTAACAAAAACAGTGAACTTACATGAAGAGAAGAATAAAATTTTAGTAACAGTAGTGATATAACCAGGAAACTAAATGAATCCTGATGCAAAATCTAGAGCCCACTTGTGTTATTTTGATCAATAAAAATAATTCTTTTCTGAAGTGCACCAGGATGGCTCAGCCAGTTAAGTCTCGGACTCTTGATTTTGACTCAGGTCATGATCTCAGGGTCATGAGATCAAGCCCTGTGTTGGGCTCAGCACTGGGCATGGAGCCTGCATAATTGTCTCTCTCTCTCTCCCTCTCCCTCTGCCCCTCCCCCCCTCAAAAAAATAATTCTTTTCTGGTAGGACACAAAATTACTATATTAAAGCAATACCTTCAAAATTGAAGCAGGAGAAATTTCTATAAAAGACAGTAGACGTGAAAGACGCTTACAGAATCATTTCTCACAAAACCAAACAAAAGAACTTAAAGGAAAAACTGCTATTTAATAGCAAAACTGACTCTAGCCACTTTGCCATTCCAGAGTGGCATAATCGTCTCATCTTCTGGTTATGGGGTTCTTTTATTTAGAAAAATACCTCCAGAGGACTGTCTCATTGTGAAAGCAGGGTCCAGGCTCATGTAAATGGGAAAAGACTATGATAAAGGAAACTAAATTATTCTATTTAAAGACGAAGTTATAGGAATGTAAAGTTCAATCCTGGCTACTTCAGAAAGGGTTAGGAACACTGGAGCAAGAATTAGGAAGAGAGCCTAGAAATCTTGAGAACTAAAAGGAATCCTGAGAAACTAGCCAATGAGAAATATTTTGTAACAGGTAAGGCTAAGAATCTATTTAAATACGGGTATGTCATATTGAATTTTAGATTGTTGGCTGGTTTTAGCTATTCTCTACTCCCTCACCTTCTTCCAAAATTTCAGTTGAAATCCTATAAACACAGCAGTCTTGGGTAACAGAGCTTTTGGTAATGGAGGAATAAAAGAAACTACCAGAATGGAGAACTTGTGGGTATATCACTAGCCGACCACGGAGCTAACTTACCAGAGCCTTGAGTGGTTACATACAATAAAGCATTGAGACCTCACAGAATTAGTTCAGGGGATCACTAAAAAAGAAAACACCTCTAACAAAAACTCCTGAATGAGGGGAATCTGATTTCCAGAGTTGCCACATAATATTACTTAAATGTCCAGTCTTCAACAAAAAAACGATGAGACATGCAAAAGAACAGGAAAGCATGGCCTTTGATTAGTGATGATAGGAAGGTCAATCCATCAAGAAGATGTAACAAGTGTAAATACATACAGAGGCACTTAAAGAACAGAGCCTCAGGTCTGCCTGGATGGCTCCATCAGTTGAGCGTCCGACTCTTGGTTATGGCTCTATCGTGATCTTAGAGCCGTGGGATCGAGCCCTGTGAGCCCTGTGTTGGGCTCCATGATTCGAGTCTGCTCCCCCCTCTTCTTCTGCTCCTCTCCCTGCTCATTCTCTCTCTCCCCTCTCTCAAATAAGTATTTTTAAAAAGAGCCCTAAAAGAAACAGAAGCTGACAGAATTAGAGAGAAAAGTAGAAAATTCAACAATAATAGCTGAAGACATTAATATATTCAGCTCTCCATAATTGAAGAACTAGACAGCCTCTCAAAGAGAGAGAAGTCACCTTCAGTAGCTAGTGCTGCATGATTTTCCAACAGGGTGTGGAAATTCAACTCCTCTCAGAAATATCAGTATCCTACTGCTGCATAATAAAGTAATCAAAACTTAGTGCCTTTAAACAGTAGGCATTTTCTTTTATCTCATGGATGTCTGGGCCAGGAATTCAGACTATGGAAGGGTAATGTTTGTGACAGGCTATGTCCCCCCACCCCAACCATGGTTTCCCTTTCTGCTGTTTTACTTACCCACAGTCAGCTGAGGTCCAGAAACAGATTTTCCTCCTAACGGAGCATCAGAAGCTTAATAGTAGCCTAATAGTAAATACATTTACTTAAAAATTAATGACACTTCATTATTAATTATTTATTATGTCATTGCTATTATTCCTAGAATGGTAGCCATTAGGAAAAGAATATAAAAAAAGAATCAAATGGAAATTTTAAGACTTTTTTTTTTTTTTTTAATTTTATTTATCTGAGAGAGAGCAGTAGAGTGAGAAGCAGACTCCCTGCTGAGCAGGGAGCCCGATATGGGACTTGATCCCAGGACACTTGAGATCATGCCCTGAGCTGAATTCAAGAGGCAGACACTCCACAGACCAAGCCACCAGGGGCCTCTAGAACAAATGGTTTAACATAGCTTTAATTGGCATCCCAAGAAGAGAAGAGGGAGAAAATAGCACAGAAAAAAAAAAAAAAAAAACTAAATTTGAGTAAATAATGGCCCCAAATATGCCAAATTTGGTGAAGCACAAAAATTTAGAAATTCAAAAATCTAAGCAAACCTCCAACAGGATAAATATCCCCCAAAAAAGTACACCTTGGCATATCATAAAGTGCTGAAATCCAAAAATAAAATCATGAAGAAGCCAGAAAAAAAAAGGACACATGCAGGAAAACAATCTGAAAGACCAGTTATCACACTGGAAATGTTGGAGGCTAAAAACAGCGGAAATCTTCATAGTGTTGAAATAAAATATTCAAAAATACTTGCTTCACCTGATGTTTAGAAGAGATTTTGTATTTGAAGACAGGTCTGGAATCAAAAGTAGCATAATAGAATTATATATATAACTGCAAATACCCAGAATTGATTTTAAAATACTCTTTTCGGGAATACCCAAACAAAAATTAGGTATCCCTTCAACCATTACCTGTTTTCTCCCTATCCCTTATATTTTAAGGGCAACTTTATCAACAGTCCTTAAATGTAAAAGAAATGTGTCATTTCTAGGGGCACCTGGGTGGTTCAGTGCGTTAAAGCCTCTGCCTTCGGCTCAGGTCATGATCTCAGGGTCCTGGGATCGAGCCCTGCAACGGGCTCTCTGCTCCGCAGAGAGCCAGCTTCTCCCTCTCTCTCTCTGCCTGCCTCTCTGCCTACTTGTGATCTCTCTCTGTCAAATAAATAAATAAAATCTTTAAAAAAAAAAGAAAAAAAAAGTGTCTTTCTTAAGATAAAGAAAAATTTTAAATAGGCATTGTTGAAAAAGCTGATTGTTTCCAATTCTTTGTAGCATTATGATTTTCCATTTTAAAAAAAGAATGAAACAATTGTTAATCCAGTCCATCAAACTGGAACCTGCATTTAGGGGAAAAGGAAGCCGAAGAGAACATAGGCTTGTTGGCTGCGACTGCAGACAAAGCAAGGGAACTCTCAAGCCTCTCTTCCACAGTGTCAAGGCCTGGCTGGTAGCTCACAGCAGGGGATGTGTCTCTACCTCTGACATTTTATGTCCATAGCCATGTCCATCAGACTTGGTTAAAAACAGAACTCCTGTTTCTATGTGTCCATCAGGATTTCTTTTCTAAAAAATATAAATGAATGAATGAATGATCAATCTTGCACCGATGACTTCTCCCCAAGTACCTGATTGCCATTTTTCAGGTGTCCTGCCTTTCTTCCTGCTTTGCTCTGGGACTTCCAGTTAATCCGACAGTGTCTACTTAGGAGAGGGAGCTCAAGCTACGGCAGGCAATAGGGCCTTTTTCAGTTTTTTGAGTGTCACTAGTCAATTCCCTGGAAGTTGAGCTGTTTTCCTAGAGAACCAGTAAAAATCAAGGCACTTCTTCAAAAGAACTGATCATGCAGCTTTTATTTACCACTTAGGATCTTCTTGGGCATGGGTAGGATTTTCCTTCCAAATAGGACGATCACATGCTTGATTAGCTCCACACATATTGCAAAGGATTCTGTGAAGACTTTGCATATAAAATACAAAAATCTATTACATATACATCCATTTAACAGCGGTTTGTACATTACAATGAGTTCCAGTGTCAAAATAACTCCCTGTACTTAACAAGCAGCATGAATAGATTGTGGCAGCAGCAGGCAGAAATGCCCCCCAAAGGGCAGGTGGTGATCACACAGTGCAGTCGCTACTCCAGCACAGATCAACAAGGTCACATCTTTCTTTTTTCTTGTTAGTGCATACACAAGGGAAGGATGGAAGGGGAGAGCAGTGATTTGGCAGCCCCCAGTCTTACGGGCAGGTAAACCGTCACGGGCAGTTGTAAATGGGACACAAACATTCATTAAAGAAACTGCTGCTCTTTCTCACTGAAAACCCAACTGTATGCTACTTTCATTGTTTTGATTTCCAACTGCCAAACTTCAGGCCCCTCCTTTTCACATACCAATAAATTTGTGAAGCTCTATCCAGTGTATGCACTTCAAGAATAAGGTGTTCAGTAACTAGGCTCTCTAAATCAGATGCTTGTATGACAAGTAGGACTGATCGTTCCCAGGGGAAAAAATTAACAAAAATCAGTAGCAGAGGGCTTTCAAGAATGAAGACCAGAGACGTGAACATGCGTGGGTCCTCTTGCCATTTGTCCACCAGTATCAACATCCCATAATGACAAACTCTCAGTTATCAATCCTTTTAACAAGTAAGTGCCCGCCCAACACAAGCGGCAGTGGGACACCATGACTTCCCATTACCAGTTGTGCCAGTGACTTGGCTGGTCCAGAGGAAGGCATTAAGAGTGTTAAAAAAGGAATTGTGCTTGTCGAAGGTGACAGTAAATGAACTCAGCAGCACTGCGCACCAAGGCTCAAGGGTCAGCACCACTGCCAGCACCATGGGAAATTCCCAGTAGTAAATAACACGAGTTTAAAAAACATAAAACTTGATGAAGTGAAACACTCCATACGGACCGAGAGCACAATTCTTGCCCTCAGATCCTCTTACTTTCTGACAACAGCCAACCTGCACAGCGTTCTAGCTTTGGAGGCGTATCCCAGGTTCTGTAAATCAAAGTCAGAGGGCACTCAGCAGAGGGAGGAAATACTGATCTAGAAAACAAATTCTGTGAGGCCACATGCTTTCTGAAAAACAGCCCAAGTGCATTTTCCCCCCAAGCACAAGCCATTCTGAGGTGGAAGTCCATGAGAAGCTCCTTACGGTTCATAATGCTACTAAAACCCACAGTTACATTTAGTACCATCTGAGAGGATGTTCTGATAATAAAACACCTAGATTTTCATTCATAAACCCCCTTCCCAAGTCAGAAGCAACCCTGGAACATAGTACATCCAGCCAAGTCCAAGTACTATTTATGGCAGTTTTTCAAACTGTGCATTGCAACTTATGAGTCAGGCGATGAAGTTAGTGCGTCTGGAGAGCAGGGATCAAAGTATATTACACAGAGTTAAGAATGTGGATTATTATCTGTTCTCAGCCTTTTGGCTGAGATCAAGTGAAGAGTGTATATTATTTCACAAAACATTTATTTCAGTTTTATATTCATACACACAGACACACACACACACAAATTCTGGGTCAAGATGTAAGAAGTTATTTTTATTATGGTCACAGTCAATACAATGACCACCAAAAAGAATAACCAAGGAGTTTCCATCCTTGGTGTTAACATTAGTAAGGGGTCAGTATGGACCGTAAAACCAATTTTGTGCTTGGACTCCAAGGTGAGCCAGCATTGTCAGTTGACCGTAAATACTTGGCGTTAGACTTGGTTTTCCCCCTGACCCCTACACCCTTAGGCAGGGGTATGTGCAGGACAAAATAAAGAAAGAAACCCTAGCTGCATTTGTTTGATACCATGTTATTCCCAAGCGGCTAATTAAGATGTTTGCCCTCCTATTCCCCAGTCATGCTGTTAGCCTAAAAATGGGTGGAAAATTTTAAGTCCTCTTCACAGTTTTGATACTATAAATGGTCTAAACCAAAGCAGTCATGATTTTGTTCTTGATTTGGTTTTTGTCAAATATGCAACCCCAGATACAGACAGAACAAGCAATCTTGTCCTAATGTAGTTTCATCTGCCTGTAAGAGGACGATGGAATTACCACATGGAGACCGAAGTCTCTCTCTCAACCTGTAAAGATGCTAAACAATCAGTTTCTAAAAGCTGATCATCTCAACAAATGACAGTGTTCAGCGTCATGGTACTTAGACATCGGGTGGGTGGGGTTCCGGTTCAAGCCTGTTGGATGCACCTCATCTCGGGAGCTCCTCGGGCAGGCCGGGGACAGCACCGGCCAGGACAGCTAACACCTGCATCCCAGCCCCACCCAGGCCACAGAGCGGAAGCCGTGTCATATCCTAGCCTCCTTCTTCAGGCATGAAACAAGGGGGTTAAACTAAGTGAGTTACAGAGTCCCTTCCGGAAATAATGATTTAATTTGGACGCAGTTCTAAGACTTTCATCTGGCTTGCTCTGCAGCTCTGCCCATTAGTGTAATACAGCTTTAATTCTTTTCTTAACTATTTCCATCCATTTCACCTCTCAAACATCCAAGGTCCCATTAAGCTCACTTGGCCCAGACACTTCAAAATCAAGTAAAATAAAGCTAATAAGGAACAAAATTTAAGGCATTTTTTTTTTATTTCAGCCAAGGAATGATGCATGCTACAGATTAATCTTTACTTTTGCCCACTTGGTTTTTCAAAGAATACCACCATTTCAACCCCCAATGAACATGGCACTTGTTTCTTTCTTCCCCTTCTAATTTATTCCAGATTTTCAAGTGTTTTCTTCAGTAATAATGCTTTCTCCTGCAGCTCAGGTCTGCTGTCTGTCTCCATAGTAGCTAAAGACTCAATTAGGAGCACTCTGCACTCAGATGTCAAACTTTCGTACTGTTTAGATTCTGAATGGAAAAAGAAAAAAAACAGAATCCTTATTGAACAAACAAGCAAAAAACTAAAACTAGTCTTTCTGCTTTTCTTCCACATAGCCTATCCCCCAAATAAATATAAAGCAACCCCCTGATAACAGTTCAGTATAGAATAGGTTCAGTAGTTATTTCAAAACCTAATTATTCACAATAATCTGAGAGCATGTCAGGGAGTTTCATCCTCTACCCCCAGTACTGGTGGGACAAAGAGAATCTAGGGATGCTGAAGCCAAGTGGGAGGAAGGAGATACCAGGGCAAGCACACAGTAGTAAAAAAGCCATTTAACAACACAACAAAACCTCTTTATAAAATATGCTCAGTAAAAAAATCTTGAATAAATTTCATAATTGCCAAGTCAGTCGCAACAGACTTCATTACTCCTTTCTTTAAAGCACCAGAGATCTATACATACTAGAAAATTCTAGAAACTCAGAAAGTATACCAGATCCTAAATCCTGTTTATGAGGTTCTAGTGATAAGGTTTCAAGCAAGTTGTTTTGCTGGTTAGCCTCCTTTTCCTCTTCTAGAATACATTCATACATATCATGGAACCTTAAGAGGGGTGCTTTAATTGCTAAGCAAAGAGAGAGAGAGAGAGAGAGAGAGAAGTAGCAAACAGACAAGACTCTACAGAAAACCATTCCATCTTCTCCATTCTTAATCTATAGGCTTAGAATAATTAAAAAAGAAGAGAGAAAAAAAGTGGCCTCTGTTTGAAATACCTCAAAGTGGCCAGGTTGGAAATACCTGGAGAAAATGAGTTTTCTTTAATCATTAGACAAAATCTGCTTCTTGATAAAAAGTTTAAAAAAATAAAAAATAATAAGATTAAGCAAACCGCTGTCAAATTTCATGAGCTAGGTAAGTCAGTGTTAAAATGTTTTCCCAACCCCATTCTTCAGGGCATCGCTCTGTTTCTCAATGTGTGTACTGGGAGCCCCATTCTGCCCCATCAGCCACAGACTGGCAGTGACCCAGATTACATGAGGAGTCATGGTGGAAACAAAATGTAACTATAGCTTTATAATACATTAAAAGTATGTAAAATGAATAGAGTACCAAATTTAAACACTGAATAAAATTTAAAGGTTTTAGCTTTATAGATCTCACTCACATGAATGTGTACTAATTTGTATTTTAGAGTATATGCTTATTAAAAACAAAAACAGGAAAAAAAAATTTCTGAAATATATACAAGAAAGTATCCTGCTTTCTGGTCCTCCTCCAAACAGAAGAATCAAGAACTCACCTTCAAGTTTTTTAAGCAGTAATTCTATCACAGCTAAAGCTTCTGTTCTCACAGATGAATAGGTCTTATTTTCTAAGAAGAAAATCAGATATTCACATTATTTGCTTTATACGCCTCACAAACAGAACCTCCAAGATTAAGTTAGTGTTACTGGAAGAAAAAAGTTCAGAAATTACAAATTCAGGGAAAGATACACCTGTTCTTAAGTAAGCTCCACTCTGCTCATTATCATCATATACTTGAAATGTGTTACGTGTCCATACTCCTTACTTAAAACAAAAACTGTCAGCCCAATATAGCAATACCACAACAAATGGCAATATTTAATACTACTATTTATATACCAATCACCACAGTAAATGGCAATATTTAAAGGACCCATTTTAGAAGTGAGAAATCAAAGGATACTACCTCAAACACAGAGTTCTCGTGACATGATACCTCAGACAGGTCTTTAGGTTTGCATGACTTCCTCATTTTATCAGAGTCCAGTACACAACCCAGGGGGCTTCAGGCAATGAGGGACACCTGGCTGAGACCCTGCAAAGACTGGAGCCTTAGCAGCCGGTGCTTTCTCTGAAGGCATGCTACCTCCAAGAGTTGCAACTGCAAGAGGCCTCTCTCGTGTCTATTCTAGACATAGCATCTCGTGCAGGGTGAAACGGTCAATGGAAAAAATTAATACACAGCCAAACCTGAGGCAAGGAAAGCTTGGGGTGAGCTTATAACATCTTTTTATGCTACGAAGTACAGAGGTGCCTAAAAGGATGACAGTGACCTGCCAATAAGACATAGGAATCAGCTTAAAGGAGCTTCCACTGGCCAAATCTGGAACAATTTGAGCAAAAAATTAATTAAGGAAAATAATTAATTATAAACCAGTGGGAGGAAAAGAAAATCCACGAATGAGTACTACTGACAGATAAATGAAAAGGCAAGGAGAGGTGGGATCTTGTTTACAAGAGGGTGCCAACTGCTAGACGGCAGAGGGCAAGAAAGCGCCAGAGCTGGAAAAATCATCTTCGTGAAAACCGGTTCAGGGAAGCACCACGGACCCACGCTGAGTCTAAACAGGGTGTTTGAAGAAGAGCAGTGCATCTGCACGGTCTCGGGGCATCTTCTCGGGGACTCTGGTTAGACACCGTTCAGAAGAGGAGCAGGGTGTCTGAACGGTCTGAAAGTGTGTTCGCACAGCCGCTTCTCAGACACAAGGGAGAGAAAGAGTAACTGCACATGAAAGAGAACCGAGTAGTACCTTGACCAGGTAATCAAAGTGAGCATCGCCAAGCAGGGCAGATGAGCACCCTGTGCCTCCTGAAGGGAGAGGGCGCAGCCTCACTGCCAGAGTACCCCAACTGGGCCTCCTGAAGGGAGAGGGCGCAGCCTCACTGCCGGAGTACCCCAACTGGGAACTCAGAGCCTGGGTCTAATCGTGAGGAGACATCAAACAAACACCAAATAAGAAACATTCTAGTTTTGGGTGCCTGGGTGGCTCAGTAGGTTAAGCAACTGCCTTTGCATCGGGCTCCCAGCTCCATGGGGAGTCTGCTTCTCCCTCTGACCTTCTCCACTTTCATGCTCTCTCTCTCTCTCTCTCAAATAAATAAATAAATAAAATCTTTAAAAAAAAAAAAAATTCTAGTTTTATAAAGGCGGTGGGGGGTGGGGTGGGGAGGACGACACACTTTTGTTCAAAATTGTCAATGTCACGTGAGATAAAGGAATTCTCAGGAAGGGTCCTAGACTCAAGGAAACTAAAAAAACACAGCTAAATTCGATCAATAATCCTGGATTCCTTACTAAAGGGGAGGCGAGAAAAGTCTGTAAAAGAACACTGTCAAATCGACTGAACCTAAAATACGAATGGTACAAAGGTGACTAAGTCCCTGGCGCCAGCGTCCTATGACCCACGGCCGGTCACCGTACAAGACGGCATCGAAGGAGGTGTAGCAAAGGGCTCAGGAGTAAAAACGCATGACGTCAACAACAGGCTATGAAATGGTTTCAGAAAAAAACACGTACAGAGAAGTACAAAGGATGAAGCAACCGGGACAAAACAGCAACAGGTGACTGTGGGTAAAGGATATACAGGTATTTCATGTACTGTAGCTGCGGCTTTCCTCTAAGTTTGGAATTATTTCCAAATAAAAGTAAAACAAAACAAAGCAAAACAACCTATCACAAACGTCTTCCCAATCTAGGGGTTGAAATCCTGAATTACAGTTCCAGAATAATCCAGCACAGCGTGGGCTGCGTGGGGCCACGGCTCAGGTACATGAAGTAGTTCAGCAGCTGTTCCACAAAGCCAGCCCCGAGCACGAGGGAGGGAACGTGTGAAGCTTCACTCCTCGAGCTCTACAATTAGGATTCCTTATCACCGCCAGCTCACCGCACTCACCTAAAGAATATGTGATTGATTTACAAGTTTCGAGGAGAATTTCAGCCAAAGCCTCAGGATCTGCATGTTCTTCTTCCAAAAGCATTAATCTGTACAAATCAGAAAGCAAGATACAAATTGCTAGTTATGAAGAAACATTCTAGAACCTTTCTGCCACAAATAATTTCTACCCGCATGTATCACTTCATAATGTCACTGCAACTTTTCGGTTTTAAAATAAAAGAATTCCACTGATTCGCTATAAAATGCGAAGCGGGTCGGGGAGACAAAACAAATGACTGAACTACGAAGCGAAATTACCCCTGAAAAAAGGCATTCATGGACTGTAGGACTCCAAGCTGCACTTTCCACGTGCTCAGTTTTAGCCGGTCACACATCAGCTTGCACAGCTCCAGACGGTAACAACCTGGGCAGAGCGGGGCAGAGTGTGCAGGGACGAGAGACAGAGCGAATGACATCGGAGCAGAGAAGGATAGAGGGCCAGAGAAAGGAGAGGAGGAGAGGAGAAAAAAATAAAATAACAAATGCCTTTCATTAAAGCCATGAAATCTCAAAAAAAACTTCAGCATGACTCTGTGGCCCATTCCCAAATTTCTCTGGCCAGGAACACCCCCCACCACCCTGCCCCAAGGGTCCTATGTAACTGTTCATAAATGTTCGCTCTCCTAGGAACAAACACAGAATCTTGACCACACCACCTTTTCCCGTGAGATACCCCGAGTGACAGCCAAAGAAAGCAGAACTCTGGGGGTGGGGAACTCAACTCGGGACACGCCCGGGCTTCTGGGCCTGGTTGGCTGCTCAAGAGACAACACTTCATTCCAAACACGTTATGCCAACTGCACTTGTGATACTTACATAATTAATATTATGCTAACTGATGAAAAGGAGTATAAAACTCAACAAAGTAGTTCTTTTTTTATAGAATTCCCTACTTTAACTTTTCTACCTATCCAGCAAAAGTGAGGAGTCCTCACGGTGTCAATGACGTGCACTGCCACTGCAGCCCTCCATGGAATACGAAGAAGTAAGGCTGCTTAACCAATCTCCGTCTTCTGGAAAACCCTTCCAATACCTAGCAACTACGCTTACGTTGGGTCTCCACATTTCGGGGCCAGGCCTTGCCCAGGCTCTCAAAGGCTCCCAGCAGACACTCCAGCTGCAGCTCCTTCTCCTTCTCCTTCTCATCTTCGTTTCTGCCCGTCCGAATGCCAGTGCTTTCGGGGGAGTTCTAGGGTACATCGAAGCAAAGGAAAGCAAAACTTATTTGCCATCAAAGTTACAGGGGTACTGCAAAACAATCAGGGTACCAGAGGAGATGTCAGTCAAGAATTGAACTGTAAATTCTCTACCACGGGTCTTCCTATTGGTAAAAAGAATCTGTCACAGAAATACTACACCTCTCTAATAAATTTGGAAAATCCTTTAAAGGGCTCTGTTAGGAAAGGTGAGGAAAATCCTATATATGTGGGATTTTAAACATAACATGAAAAGACTTGCATTAGAATCATGGGATTAAAGATGCAAGAACTTGGTAATCATCTAAATCCAAACTCTTTCTTAATAAGAAAGGGAAACACACTGAGAAGTGACTCATCCAGCTAGCTGGTGATATAGTCCATTGAAAACCATGTACTATCATTATGTAACGGAAATTATTTAAACAGCCTTGCTGTTCAAAGAAAACAGATTAGCAGCAACACAAGAAATAAAAAGGCTATCTAAAGTATTTTGTGTTTCACAAAAAAATGAGAAGCCCTAACGTTTTTTTTTTTTTTCTCTGAACCAGTGCCCAGCCTTTACAAATGAGTACTTCCATTCTCCAAATTCTTGACCAAAGTCCCTCGATATATGGCAGAGACGAGTGACAGTGGCCCACCGAGCTCCCTGTACTTGCTCTAGGATGCCTGGGGGGCTCTGCACACGCTTCAAAGGCAAAGCCTATCACCACTGGGTCAGAGACCGTCCACTCCAATGCTCACTCTTGGAAGTCACTGTCCCCACAGCCTTGAGTTTCCCGGGTTGAAACCCCTGCAACAAACTCATCTTTCTGTTTTGCTTAAAAGAACCACCCACTCTCCCTTCCTCCCCCCGCTCTCCCCTCCCCCCGTGGAGGCCAACAGACACCTAGAGGACCGCCCTCCCTGGCCTCCCACGCAACGGAGCTGCAGCGAGCTGGCTGAGGACTGGCCGATGAAACAAAGTGCACGTGCATGCAGCATGTCCGAAAACTCTCCCTGAGAGAGAACAGACGTGCCGACTTCAGCCCTCCATCCTTTCTTCATCTCCTCAGCCAGTTCCCGCCCGGAAGGCGGTGACACCGCAGAGCACAGTGACAGTGGCCGCACTCCAGGGAAGGCGGGGCTAGCACCTGTGAAGAGCCAGCTCTGGAGCCAATGCCTCAACCACTCCGTGACAGACAAAACTCTATCTTCTTCGAGGCCAGGATACTTTGGGATTTTCTGCTATTTGCAGCTGCACTAATCCTAATAAAGTGAGTAAAGAGGATGCCAGGACAATCTTCCTTCCCTTTCTTTCTTTTTATATTTTAGTTTTTAAGTCTAAACAAGACGTGAGGCATACAGGTGATCATTACCTTCTTGATGAGAGGTATGACAATATCAGAAAACTCCTGGAACCTGTCTTCTTTGGTGGCCTTCAAGACATCTGCCGCACAGCTGATTGCTACGATCTTGTATTTCAGATTCTCTCTGCAACACTCCTTCAGAACAGCCTGGAGAATCTCATTGGTGCTGGGCTGATTGGGCACAGGCTTTTCCAGCTCTGCACTACAGGAGCCACACAGAAGCAGGGGACAGTTAAGAAAGACTTCGGCTTTGGGGTTCAGTTTAAGAAACGGCATCTTCCCTGAAAGAACATTTACCTGCAAGCTGTCACAACACAGGCAATGGCTTTCAACAGCTCTTCCTAAAGGGTTGAAAGATGAGGGAACATTGTTAAGCACACAGGTGTCATTCACATTCTACGCACTATGACTACGTTACCTCAGGAATACTTAATAACTATGACCGAAATGAACCAGAGTCATCTTATCTTTAACGCACTTGACTATTTAACAGCACACCCACAGGTTTTTACTCCAAACCACAGAGCAGGACAACTGTCTTCATCTCCATTTCATAAAGCCTAGAGACCTGACTTGCCCAAGGTCAACAGGCAGACATGTCGATCACAGAATTCTGATTCCCAGTCCGACACATCTTCTCTAGTACAGCGCTGGCCACTTGTGACTGTGACAACATCCAGGAGACTGGGATATGCTGCCACAGTCTCATCTCCCCCACTGAGTGTTCACTGCAAGCATTCCACCACCACCCCCGTGTACAACGTGACTAATTCACAGGCCTCAGGGATGGGCACGCTCAGATCCCGGTTTAGATACAGCTTGCCTTGCTCCTCAAATTCACGGGTGCCCAGTCCTGATCTGTTCATGAGGCCAACAGGGAAAAAATGGCGACCAAGTGACTTAAGACTTCTCTTGGAAAGCTGAACATGATAAATAAAGATCAACCCCCAGCACTACTGTGCAGTATTCAAAAACACGTGGGTTACACTTTGATGACACAGCACACTTAATCAGGCCAAGTTACCCAAAGCTTCCCATCGGCTAGGAAATCTGATTCACAAAAACAATCCATCTGACATCCCACAAAACCAGATTCTAATTTTTATAGAAAATAAAAGATGAAGTCATAATCCTTTAAGGATACCTTAAATTTAACTGGGCATGAATGGTTCCTTTACCTTTCCTGCCCATGTTCTTCCAGCTAGGCCTTGCAGTAATGCGGTCAGTATCATTCCCAGATATGGAGGTACTAGGGAGCTGGTTTGTTTTGCAATTGATGCCATGGCAATTGCACCCTGGGCTTTCATTTTCCAAGACTGAGACTGCAAAGCCTTCTGGGTAATGGCAATCAACTCCTGCAGGTATAACCGAATGCCACCAAAGGAACCTAGGTTATGGAAAGCAAAATTAAAGCAACTTTTAAGTGACAAAAAGAATTAACTGGGTTTTTTTTTTTTTAATCTGGAAAAAAAGTCAATGACCATCTGTCTAAAGCAGTAATTCTCAACGGCTAGATCCCACCACTCTCTGAAAGAGACAGAGTAGTGTTGTGATGTATCTTTACAACAGTAGGACTTTATGAACTTGAATATGCCCACAGGAGGGTGTCATGTAAGAGGTCGTCATCCATTTACACATGTGAAGTACAGAATTAAGAAGCATCACTCTCAAATAATAGTCTAAGCCAACATAAAGTCACCACTCACTCCCAACTCAAATCGGTAAAGCTCTACTTCCCTTGGGCAGAAGTTCTATTCTCTCACATAGACAGCAATGAGGGAGGAGAGGGAAGAGTTTAGCATCCACCTTGAGCAGGCAGCAATTTGGACAGGCTTAAAACCAGACGAGACCCACACCGTTAAGGTCCTGGGAAAGTAACTACAGGAGTTTAGAAATGAAAATGAGGAGTAAGAACTCCAGCGGTAGTTCTTAAGAAACAGGATGGACTCACAGGCACTAATTACTAACCAGGTACATTTTCCTGCCACACCTCCGTCCATAAGTCACACTCTTCTTTCTCGGAGTTCTCCTCCTCCGCGATCTCGTGCATGCCCAGAAATGCCAAAGGCAGCACCTCTCTGGCATGGTTCTTCAGTACATCGGGGCTGTACCGTCCAATAGCATGGACGGTCAACGCACAAGAGGTCTTGTAGATGGGTTCTGAAGAGGAGCAGAAACACACTCATCTTTATGATACCTCCTACTGTGGGGAGACTGACTGATCGAGACTGACTGATCGAAACTGATCCTTGCGCAGCCTGCACCACGGCCAAACAAATCAGTAGCATCAGTCGAATGTTCCCAGCAAAGCACATAAAATCACAGATGGCAAGACCTATTTGTATTGTTTTACTAGACTGTTAACATCTAAATTAAAAAATAATAGAGGGGCGCGCCTGCGTGGCTCAGTCAGTTAATGGTCTGACTCTTGATTTCGGCTCAGGTCATGATCTCAGGGTCATGAGATGGAGTCCCACCCCTCCCCTCTGGCTCCCAGCTCAGCAGGGAGTCTGTTTCTCCCCCCTTCCGCTATCCCCCGGCTCACGAGTGCTCTCTCTCTCTAAAATAAATCCTCAGTAAATAAAGTAAAATAAAAATACAGGAGAGAAGGAAAAAAGATACCTTCTTTCTCCATGTACCAGCCATTAAGCTTCTGCAGGAGTTTCTCAGTGCTGCTATCCCGTGAGGTCTGAAAAAGAAAACAATCCCATTTATTTCTTTATAATTATCAAAGTATAAGTAATTAAATAAGAACTTCAACTCACCCGAACTAAATGGCCCATGGCAAACGCACAAGATTTCTGAATTACACTGTTCCGATCTGTCAGGCCACTAAGTAAAGCACTCATAAGTTTACCTGCCAGAAATAGTGAAGAAAAATCTGATACTTGGTTGACCAACTCTTCTGCTCTGTTCCCAGGACCGAAACAAACTTAACCCTGTAATGAGTATCGGATTTACCTCATGCTAGTTCAGAACCCTTGTATGTTATATGTGTACCATCCACTTGCTTCCTTTTGCCTGACACAAAATTAAACATTATGTCTAGAATATTGTGGGGAATTTGCAAAAATGAGAGCTAGATACATAAAGTTCATTAGCCCCATCGAGGAGCCAATCCAAGAAGAGAAAAATGCTGATGTAAAATCAAGTATAAACGGTAAACAAATCCTACAAAATGGCAGATACTCTCACCTCCTTATAACCGGTAAGAAGTAGTCTAATACTTATAAAAAACAGTGAACGCTTGCTAAACTTGATCATCACTGTACCTCTTGCAAGCAAAGAAACAAAGATAGAAGGGGAGTTTAAAGGGAGAAAAATCATACAGAAGATCACAAGCCTGTCTGAATGATATTTAATTTTTTAAAAAACCTTGCCACACAAGACATGGCCATAGCAAAGTATTGC
Source organism: Procyon lotor (assembly GCA_028646535.1). Taxonomy (NCBI): domain Eukaryota; kingdom Metazoa; phylum Chordata; class Mammalia; order Carnivora; family Procyonidae; genus Procyon; species Procyon lotor. Next base: position 59,355,957 of record CM053615.1, read on the forward strand.
CACACACAGTTTTGACAAACTCACCTGAGTAAGGTGTTAGGTCCTGGGGACACTGAGTGGTTAATGACACAATGACACTGGCACAGCCTCCCTACAGGGTTACAAAGGCAAAGGTCTAAATGTGATGGTCACAATGATGTGTCTCTCAAACCCTCTGTCTTAGGTGTCAGTGATTTAAAGATGAGAAATAGATGAAGCCTAACAGCCCCTGCAGGATTCAATCTGGAAAGAGGAAGGTCCTTATTTTAAATTAGCAATGCCAAGATTTTTCTTCCAGCAGGAAAACGTGTGCTCTCACATACACTATGAGGAAGAAAGAAAACTAATACAATTTTTTGGGAGGGTCACACAGATCAACTTGGCCATCCTTGTTCTAACAGGTTCCAATTCTAAAAATTTAACCGAAGGAAACAGCTTCCGATGTGTCCAAAGACACACATCACAGTGCTCTGTTTAATATCAAAACAGCTGAAAACAAATCCGATGTTCCCTGATGGACTGAAATAAATGATGCTACAGCCTCACAAGACAGTACCTACCCTCTGGCCATCAAAGAGGCCGCTGTAGCAGACACGTGCACAGAAAAGAGACTGGAGGAAAACACTATGGACTATAAACAGTGATTACCTTTGGGTGCTAAGCTTCATGCACAGTCTTTAACCTTCTCCTGATCTAAACTGCTAAAATGTTAAAATGCTAGCAAGTATTAATTTGGTCAAGAGAAAAACTGTGAGTTGATCTTTAAAGTGCAGGGACGGGGTCTGATCCTTGAAAGATCTTGGAGAGGAAGACAATTTTCTACCCAAATACCTGGCTGGCCCCCATGAAAATGCTCATCACCATCTAAAACCACCATCCCTGCCTTGATCCCTACATGAGCATTACTGACTGACCATGGCGGGGACCCAGAGGGCATGTACACGGCAACCCGGGGACAGAAAGGATCCCACTACAAGAGTCAGACACTATTTACTGAGTAAGTCACATGTTTTCTATTCTGACATATTTTAAGTTATTAGTGCAACCAGAGAAACAAATGGTTAATGTATTTTATTAAGTTTTACAGAGAAATATGAATTTCAAACACAATTGCTGTTATATTTTTGTGGCCCCAACTAATGAAGATGCAAATTCCTCTTGTGAAAAATACACTTACTTACCTTAGTTCCAAGACCCACACCACTTCTGATCAATTCACATAATCTAGGAACCAGCTCACCCAGCACCGACACATCAAGATACTGCAGGCACTTTGGGAAAAGAATAAATAGAAAGTTACCCTTAGAAAATGATGAAGTCAATACTGCGCCATCAATTAAAAGCTGCTGTGTCAAATACGTACCCAGTGGTTTTGACATGAAGTTGAAAAACTGCCAGTTTCATTTTACACTGACTTCAGCATAAAAACCACTATTATACTACAAACAGAAAAACCATTCATCAATGGTTCAACATTAAAACAAAACAAAAATTGGGGCACCTGGGTGGCTCAGTTGGTGAAGTGTCCAACTCCTGATCTGGGCTCCAGTCCGGATCTCAGGATCATGAGACTGAGCCCCGAGTCGGGCCCCATGCTCAGCACTGAGTCTGCTTGTTCTTCTCCCTCCCCTTCTGCCCCTCTCTCTGTGCCCCTCTCCCAACTCACATGCTCTGTCAAATAAATAAAAATCTTTTTTAAAAATCATGAAAAATACTGACTTACTAAAGGGGAAAGTAAATTAGAGCTCCCCAAGAAAGGATTTCTCTGGGCGTACTATTCCACCTTACCAATCCACGTTTGGTGTAAAAGACAAAATTGAAACTGACTTTCAGCAGCCCTGCCCTACCAAACCATCTTATTAAAGTCAACTTCTTAGCCAAATTTGCTACACTATGTTTTTAAAAATGCAATGACATCTATTCTATCATTAATGAGCATATCCAAAAGGTGTGTGCTAACCTATTCCTATTGATTTAAGATTCCCTTTCCCCTCAATAATCCAAGTAAGACATAACATCCTTAGACCAAATTTTGGTGATAGTCCCCCAGTAAACACTAAAAAATTTCTTCTCTTGTCCAGCCTTGCAGTCTGCTTAACAAAATAATTTCCAACAGCTCTCAAGTTGTCAATTAACCACTCCAGGTATGCAGAGCAGAGCTGGCTCTAGACTTTAGTGACCCCTAGTCCTGGGCCCCAGTATCTTTAGAATTCAGAACCTCCGTGCCAAGCAGCTCTTTTCTGCAAATCCCTTCTAATAACTAAAGCATTTCAACATTGCTCAGTTCTCTTTCCCTATCTTTTATGCCCCCTATCTTCACTGAACGCCTCCAGGTCACTCCTTCCTAGGTCCTCCAGAAGACTGTGCTCAGGCAGACAACTATCTAACCCTTTCTTTTGGCCTTTTCTAAGGCCAAAAGAGATGGAGATTTATAAAGGAACCTTTTAATATATTAAATATATTGTTCACAAATGTGGACTAATGGATTCTAATATTTGGAAAATGATTTATTCCATTTAATAATCTAGAAGAAGAAAAAAAGAACTAGAACTATACTAAGAAAAAACTATGGTCAATAGCTGTTTGACTCTTCCCTTAAACCTCTACTTCACTTAATGGGCCATGAAGACTGAAAAATTACACTCTGAGGTAAGCAAATAAACAAATTTTTTTATTACATTAGGCACTGACCATGTTGATTGTTTCCATCATGGGAGAGGATTTGGCAGCACTGAGTCGAGCACTATCCATCGCAGCCTGAGGACACAAATTCAAGTCACTCAGCATACTCAATCAAGAAAAATCCACATATATACCTATAAAAGGGCTTTACTTCCAGAGGAAATTTAAAAAAAATAATATATAGGTAAAACAAACTCAAATGTAAGTTCAACAACTCTAATTTCTTTTGAGCTACATTCAACAATTACCTATGGAGGCAGCATCCACTGCAGGTGAGAAATCCAGACAACATTTAGAAATTAACTGCAGTTAGAAATTAAAACAGCATGGCTCTGAGCAAGTCATCGGCCTCCCTGAGCCTCAGGTTCTCCATCCACTAAATATGCGAATAGGCTAAATAAATTTCTACCTAAGGTTTTAAGAATTGTATCTAACCAATAAAAACTGTTAGATGTTTTTCTGCTTTAACTTTGAAAAAGGTCTCCATACACTATGATGGTATTTCAGTCTAAGGATGACCCTGCAGGAGAGGTTAACTATCCACACATAGTCAATGAGGAAAGCAAGGCATATAGAAGTGAGAGGCCTAAGGCTGCAAAGTTTGGGCTAGACTCTGTTTCCTGATTCTCAGCCTAAGTAAACATGCTATGGGAACCCAGAAAGGGTGAGTCCACTGCGAAAAAGGAAAGAATAATGAATGGAGAAGATGGAGAAGAAACAGCAACATGAAAGGCAAAGTGAAAAAGGGCCGGCTATTAGAATAGTTTAGCCAAAAAAAAAAAAAAAAAAAAAAAGAATAGTTTAGCCAAGGTAAAAACTAAATAGCAAACTGAGAGAAAGCACTGGCAGTCTACATGACAGAGGTGTGACAGTCCTAATAAACAGAGACCAACATAAGAACATCAACGAGCACAAAACCAGGCATGGAATAGAAACACACAATTCCAGAATGTAATTGGCTAACACTATACAATCAGACAATGGACAGCCCTAGTAACAGGAGGTGTAAATTAGAACAATGAGATTCTTGCCTATCAGACTGATGTTATTCAAGGTTGGCAAAGGTGTGGAGGAAACAGAACAGGCATAACCTCTGATGCTGCATAATCTCTCTGACCAAAATGTGGAATCACCTCGCTGTGGAATACTATGCATGCATTAAAAAGAATGGACTAGCTCTATGTACAGATACTGTCAACAACAAAAAGCAAGTTGTAGAACAACACTCACAGTTTATTTTTAAATTAGTGTGTTTGGGTTTGGAATTTGGGTTTGTACAAAGGAATTTCAAAACAGACCCAGGAGACTACTGACAGTGGGCACCTGGTAGGGGAGAGGGGACTGACTCCTAGGGGACTACTTTCTCCCCTTCTGCATTACCTTTTCCACAGTAAATGTTTCGTCTACAATTTTTTTTTTTTTAAAAACTGTGATCAGTCAAGGCAACTACAGCATCTCGGAAAACAGGAATAATTTTGGACCATGCCAAAGTCTAGATATAAATCCTCTTTACTTATAGGGCAAGAGTGGTCCATAGAAGGACTCCAAAGGTGGAGAACCAACCCCTAAAATAATAAACATGTACAAAAAATCTGTGTTAAATAAATGGAAATGCATTTTTTGAATGGAAGGGTTAGTTTTCATCCTATTCACAAAACAGTATGTGAGCCGCCCTTGTGCTCTTCTACCCCCAAACACACACTGCACGTAGTCACAGGTGTGGAGTCACTTCAAGAGTAGCGAGAGTATCACTTGAATCATGGTGTCTAAGGACACTGGAAAGACTGTTCAGACGGAACTCAGTACCTTGGCAAGGCTTTTCCTCCTTGAGACTCACCAATATGTCGGTACCATCAACTCACCTTTTCTTGGTCTGTAGCCCGGAGGCTCAAATAATTGAGAACTTGGGGTTCCAGTACACTCAAGGATTCCAACAGAGCTGGGATGAGTTTTGGTGCATGTGGTTTCAACATTGCTCCCGCACTCTTACTAATCTTCACAAGAGTGTTAATGCTACAGACACACAGAATACAACTCCTAAGTCCTTTGGACAAAAACCAGAAGCTCTACAAATCTAGTCATGAGGACGCGCTGTACTTAATTGTACTTAAGAACACATTAATATGGTTAGTGTTTGCTCTTAGTTAGCACTGTTTTTTTCCTTTACTTTTTATTATAGAAATTTTCGAGCATGTGTGAAAGAAGAGAGAATCATAACTGAAATTCTACATATTTTCTACCCAGTTCAGGCATTTGCAACTTTTGGCCAACTTTGTTTCATTTGTACCTCCTCTGTACACACAAGCATACCTCCCCCCTCCATACCATATTATCTTGAAGCATCCCCTAACTAAACTTCACTATGTGTCACCAAGAAGCAAGACTTCTTTACTATAATCAAAATAACATTTTCAAGCCTAGAAAATACTAGTAATTTTTTTCATATAATTTGATATACACATTTCCCTGTTTCACAAATATCTTTTAAGAGTGGGTTTGTTGGGGG
>CM053615.1:59361623-59419203 GCA_028646535.1 Procyon lotor
ATAAATAAAATCTTTAAAAAAAAAAAAATCAGGGGCGCCTGGGTGGCTCAGTGGTTAAGTGGCTGCCTTCGGCCCAGGTCAGATCCCAGGGGCCTGGAATCGAGCCCCGCATCGGGCTCTCTGCTCTGCAGGAAGCCTGCTTCTCCTGCTACCATTCCCTCTGCTTATGTTCCCTCTCTCGCTGTGTTTCTCTCTGTCAAATAAAAAAAAAAATCTTTAAAAAAAAAAAATCACTTTTACCGCTGATTAAATGAGGGAAGGCAAAGAGAAGAGAAAGATGACACCCTGTTCTCCAGGAAAGAATTAGAGAAAGAAGAGAGTGGATTCAAGAGCTACTTTGGCAGCAGAATCAACAGAATTTGCTACTAGATTCAACTGAAAGTAGAGGAACAACAGACAAAAATCAAGAGGATACCAAGTTCCCTGGCATAGGTAAAGGGGTGAATGCTGAGAAGAGAGGGGAATGTCCTGTTCTGGATGTGTTCAGTGGAAGGTATCGTGAAAAAACCTCCAGGTGAAGAGATCACACAGGCAGCTGGACGTGCAAGTCAGGAACACAGGTCACGTCTGGGCAAAGGTCTAAGACCGGGATCCATCACAATTAAGATGCCATTTATACTCACTGGAACCACTCAGCTCAAAAGATAGAGTAGGGAGAGTAAAAGGTACTCAGAGGCAAGCTTTGAGAAATCCTAACATCTACAAGTGGAATCGAGTATGAAGAGCAGCCAGATAACAGAAAACCGAGAGAAAAACCCATACGTGGTAATTGCCTGTCTCCTTGTCTAGCTCCTCAACAAAGCAAATGCCTTGAAGGCAGAACTGTGACCTGTCCTCCACTCTGTGGACAGTACCAATCGCCACAGTATTCCATTCGTGTGAATATCTATCCTGTCACTTCCTCAGCCGGCCACCCCACAGACATTTAGATTATTTCTATTTTTGAGATTTTAATAAATGTTGCCATGAGCATCTTTGACATCTTGAAAGAAGCTCTGGAGAAAGCAAGGAATCGAAGAAAGCTTCTTTGTTTAAACAGGTAAGCATACAAAACACAAAGAAAGATAAGCACTGGGTTTAAATCCCATGTGTAATCTTGGCCACGGAGTCACAGATACTTGCCGTTGATTTATCCGTGACAAGAGCATTCCAAATACTCGTCATGGCCTGTCGGATGCCCAGGTTGGGGTCAAACTGGTAACGGTAAAGACGAGGAACCAGCTGAGGCAGAAAAGGAGCCAGCTGCTCTCCAGCTCTGGTGGCGATCACATTAAAACCAAAGGCAGCACCCTAAAAAAGATAAGATGCTGCTGAAGTGACTCAGATACAACTGCTGTGGTAAAATGTTAATACAGTAAATCCATGAAGATCACAAAATTCTACCCCCCAAACTTATCCCCGGGGGTCCCAGCTTTAGCGGTCAGTAGCAGCAGCCTTGAGGTGGTCCGGCTCTCTCTAATCACAGAACTTTACAGAACCTACTGCGTATCATTCGCCACTGTCGGCCACCGTAGCCGATTTGGTTTGGAAGTAAAAAGTAAAAACCGTCCAGTGACAGCAACTTACCTTCCGTGAGTTCCACATTGCATGATGGTTGGCTAAATTCATAAATTTATACACCAAATCTGGCTGACTGAGATCACTTGCCAGAGAACAAAGCTCCTTGTAAGTAGAGAGGCCCTGGCTTAGAAAGAAACAAACAAAAAGTATCCAATATATCTCTGTCTCCAGCCCAGTAAGTTACATCACCAACGTTAGGGAGACGTTTGTAAATTATGTCTCAATCTCCTCACCACAGAGGAAGAGAATTAGGTTGAGAGGAATATAAAAAGTCATGGAGTTCAATTACTGACAATGTCAGGTAAGTGACCTGAAGGCCCCGGGGGTTCCCACCGAGGTGGAGCCCTCAGCCCCAGATACCCGGGAGGCGGCTCAGTAATACCTGGTTACCTTGTGCACCAATCACTCTCAGAATCAGGAGAGTCGCGTACCGACAACTTGTATCATCCCTAAGTCTTCTGTAAACTACAGCACCCCAGTCATTTTTTAAGTTTTTATTTTAATTCCAGTTAACATAGTGTTACATTAGTTTCAAGTGTACAATATAGTGATTCCACACTTCCATACATCACTGGTGCTCAACTCAAGTGCCCGCCCTGATTCCCATCACCTATTTCACCCATCCCCCTAAGTCCCCTTTGGTGACTATCCGTTTGCTCTCTACAGTTAAGAGTCTGTATCTTAGTTTTGCTCTTTTTCCCGTATAATCATTTGTTTTGCTTCTTAAATCCCACATGTGAATGACATGATACAGAATGTGTCTTTCTCTGACTTCTCTTCTCATTATATTCCCTAGTCCCATCTATGTTGTTGGAAATGGCAAGACTTCATTCTTTTTATGTTTGCATAAGGTGTGTGTGTGTGTGTGTGTGTGTGTGTGTGTGTGTGTGTACACACACCACACCTTCTTTATCCATTCATCTACTCCAATGAACAGTTGGGCCCCTTCCATATCCTGGCTATTGTAAATAATGCTGCTATAAAGAAAAGGGCGCGTGTAGTCCTCTGAATTAGTGTTTTTGTACTCTTTGGGTAAATACCCAGTAGCACGATGGCTGGATCATAGGTAGTTCCATTTTTAACTTTTCCACAGTGACTACACCAGTTTGCATTCCCAATAGTATAAGAGGGTTCCACAGCCTTGCCAGTACCTATTGTTTCCTGTGCTATTGATTTTGACATTCTGACAGGTGTGAGATGATGTCTCATTGTAGTTTTGATTTACATTTCTCTGATTTAAGTGATTTTGAACATCTTTTCATGTGTGGGGGGGTCATCTGTATGTCTTCTCTGGAGCAATGTCTGTTCATGTCTTCTGCCCATTTTTTAATTAGATTGCTTTTTGGGTGTTGAATTGTATCAGTTCTTTATATATGTTAGATACTAACTCTTTATCAGATATGTCATTTGCAAATATCTTCTCCCACTCCATAGGTTGCCTTTTAGTTTTGTTGCTCATTTCCTTTACCAAGCAGAAGCTTTTTATTTTGATGCAGTTCCCACAGTTTATTTTTGCTTTTGTTTCCCTTCCCTCAGGAGACATATCTAGAAAGAAGTTGCTTTGGCCAATGTCAAAGAGATACTGGCTGTTCTCATCCAGGATTTTTATAGTTTCAGGTCTCACCCTCGATCTTTAATCCATTTTGACTCTATGTCTGTGTATGGTTTAAGAAAGTGGCCCACTTTCTTTCTTTTGCATGTTGTTGTCCAGTTTTCCCAACACCATTTGTTGAAGAGACTGTCTTTTTCCTATCGGATATTCTTTCCTGCTTTGTCAAAGATTAACTGACCATAAAATAACAGGTTTCTGGATTTTCTATTCTGTTCCATTAATCTAGGTGTCTATTTTTGTGCCAGTACCATACTATTTTGATTACTATAGCTTCAAGTCCAGAACTGTGATGCCTCTGGGCTTCACTTTTCTTTTTCAAGATGGCTTGTGGTTCCATACAGATTGTAGGACTGCAGCACTCAATTTTGATAACTCCCTCTGAGTCCTACTAACTTTCCTCCTAATAAGTAATATTTACTCAAATACCAAACATTTGTATTAGTTATTCTGTGAAAAGAAAGCACTTGTTAAAAATTCAGAAAATGTCTATAGAGAAAGTAAGTGGAACAAAAATAATTTTCGATGTGCAAACAGTGAGCTATGGGAGAGAGTCAAGGACAGACAAACGGTTACTCTCCGCCGCTGCCAACTACACTGAAGCTGGGCTCTGTGTGACGCCACAGCAAGGCCCAGCCAGCTGCACTTTCACCTGAGGGTTTTTAGAGGAAAAGCATCCACGTAACCACAATGGAATAATAAGAAAAAGGAGGTAAGGCTCTAGGAATTAATTTGAAGTGCTAAACTGGTAGACCCCACAATATCAAACAGAGCTGCCCCCCACAAAACCGAGATGCAGCAGATGCCAAGCTGTGCTGCCAGACCGCCCCTCACGACTCAGCTGGCTGGGAGCTGGTGGAACTGCCCTCAGTCCAAGGTCGGGTCCTCCCCTAGAGCAGCCCACCACCAGTGGCTAGTCACTGAAGGAATGTAAAGCCCAATAGGGGACATAAAGGCCTGGGCCCTCAAAGCAGGACAACTCTGAAGGGCCGGCCCAGCCCAGTTCCTGGAGTCAGGATCTGCTTAAGTGCTGGCAGCAGGTCAGCTCTTCCTTGGGCCACCGGGCCTCTCCTGCCTCCTCACTCCCCCAGGTGATGAGCCTGGGAAACTCTTCAGGCAGCTTCCAGCAGATAGAACTCTAACTCAGAGTCTGTTTCCCAAGAACCCCAATCTGAGATACTATGCTTTTTCCACAGAAGTGTTCTTCTTCCACTAACACACATTTCCTAGGAGTGTGAAAATAAGTGTCGTGAGTGCTCCATTCACAGACTAAAGGTGTTAATGATGACTTATCGATGGATTTGGCACACTTACCCATCGGGTGTTTTGCCAAGGCTTCCCCCTTGAAATACCACAGTCTCTCCAGAAACTTCATGTTTAGCTCTAAAGCAAAACAACAGTAAGATTTTATATCAACGTCAAATTTTTCATACCAGCATTCAACTAATGGATTCATTTCTTTTATAGACTGACAAAATCAAACTCCACAGCAAGTATGCCATAGTGCAAGAAATAAAAGTCAACTAAGTCCTTTCCAGTCAGCCTGAGAATTCTGTAAAACTAACTCTAGGATGAACGAAAGAGATGTAAAAGACATTCCACATGAAGTTAAACTGAATTAAATGTGGTCGTCCGTTAAAGACTATCCTCCCTGCAAGGAAGGCAACGTAAAGCAGTAACCGATTACAAGAATGACTGCCCCTCTCATCCTCTTCACAAATCAGACTGTGAAAGACATGCAACCTTCCCCCCTATGTCTTCATTTTCATGACTGAGTTAACCAACAGCAATTATGGTATTATTATAATCCAAAGCTTTGACTGTCCTGAGATCATTCACCTTTCAAAGCTTGAGCTACTGGCCTGTTTCTGAACAGTAGTTTAGCTTACTTCACTGTACTGTTTAAACAGTATACACTGAATAATTAAACTGCTGTGCACTACACGACAATCACTGACTTGAATTTAAAGACTTGATAAACAGGAACATCAATGCTGAATTTTCCTTCTTCCAGTACATATTCTCAGTATTTGCAAAGCTTGGTGTACATGTTTAAATCTGAAATGTACAAGTTCACTATACCTTTTGCCAGTCATAAGTGTCTCTACAAGTGTAGAAACCAATTCCTGCTGATCTTGTTCATTGCCCAGTTCATACACCAACCCAAGGCCTTTTGAAGCAACGTCTTGGCTAAGTTCTGCACAAAAGTCAGACAAAATAGTATTAAGAAAAATTTGTCTTCTGGGCATTGTTGGATTTTTTTAAAAAGTTGTAGTAGAAATCCAAAATGATATCCAAGTAAAGACAAGAAAACATAATCAAAATGCCTATTTTATTAAAACATATTAAATCATCTCCATGGACATGGCAGTTTGTGAACTACATTCACAAAAGATCCAACTCCCAAACTAAGTCAACTTTGCTGGGCCTTAGTGCTCTGTGTACTACAAGTCATACACATGAAAAGTACAATAGCTTCACAGACTTCAATATACACACAGCCAATTTTTTTTAAAAATAAAAGGTCAATATAAGACCGTATGTTTAAGACAATTTATAAACCAAAGCTACTATTTAAATGTCTAACACATTTGCTCTCTTGTGGCTTATGTCACAAAGAGGAAAGGAACAAGAAACAGAAAAAAGCTTTTATAAGTATTAACTACAAAGAACACCTTCACACCATTTTTTTCATTTTCAATCTTTTTTTAATTTAAATTCAGTTAATTAACATATAGTGTATTATTAGTTTCAGAGGCAGAGTTTGTTCAGTGATTCGACAGTCTTATATAACACCCAGTGCTCATTATATCATATGCCCTCCTTAATGCTTGTCACCCAGGTACCCCAGCCCCCTAGCCCCTCCCCTCCAGCAACCCTCAGTCAGCTCCATTTTTAAAGGTAAAACTGAAGAACATGATCTAATTAATCAAATCAACCAAAAAGATTAGACTTTCTTGTGTTCCTTCCTTTATGTTCATTAATCTAGGTTTTTTAAATTTAAAACACAAGCTTAATATAGTCTGGAAATCAAATATTTACCAATAACTTACCATCATTTTCCGACAGAACGGAAACAAATGCACTCTGAATTTCTTTAAGGTGAGACTGAAAGAAGAAAGCAGGTGTTTAGAACACAAACTCTACCTCTTGGTAGATAAGGAAGGGTAAGAGTCTTCTCTCAGGGGCACCTGGGTGGCTCAGTGATTAAAGCCTCTGCCTTCAGCTCGGGTCATAATCTCAGGGTCCTAGGATCGAGCCCTGCATCGGGCTCTCTGCTCAGCAGGGAGCCTACTTTCCCCTTCTCTGCCTGCCTCTCTGCCTACTTGTGCTCTCTCTCTCTCTCTCTAGATAGATAGATAGATAGATAGATAGATAGAGGCTTCTCTCAGGGCATACGACACCTCGTAAGAGTCTTCAGACCCAAGACAGCCATAAGCCCTCTTGTGCTGTGTCTGAAGGCAGCCAACAAGTCACCGGAAGGTTGTGGGCTTACAGGTAGTCTGAGGTACACTCTCACCTTCCCATCCTGACCGCCTGACCTCATGCCTTCAAGTTTAGAATCATCTTCCAGCCAGTGTCCATCAGGCTGCCACCCTTCACACACAGCTTCTTTCAAAATAACTGTTACTGGCTAATGGGCCCCACTGTCGGCACTGGCCCTCCCCTGCATACACTTTCCTTTCTATTGCTTTTTAATTATAAATATTTCAAAGATGGTTTCCAACAGTGCTGAGCACATTTCCAGCGTGGCTTACCTTCACTTCTTTATGGGTACTTAGCTTCCTCACAAGAGAAAGGAGCCAGATGCAGGCCGCTTGCCTCACGTGTGGGTTGGGGCTGACAATGTGTTTATTTAAAATCACATCCAATACCCAGGGGACCACATCATTCACTTTGGCTCCTGGGGGGAAGAAAGGAATGATAAAATCAATTAAAATAAATGAAGAGAGTATCCTGAAAAATTAAATTTTACTTACTCAGTACTTACTCAATACAACAATTCTAGAGCATATTCCAGTCTAAATGGCTAAGGTGTTTAGATTGCTCAAGGAACTAAAAATCATCCGTTTCAGAAGCACAAAACATCGAAACCACAGCACCTATACCATGTCGTCAAAAACCGCACACTCCCTCACCCGCAGTCACTATGGCCAGCGCAGCCCCAGTGAGAGGGACGTGTGAGCAGAAGACCTGAGGCTTCATTATGTGACAAAGGATGAAGGGACACGTAACTTGGAAGTGTAACTATGCCCTGACTTCTGAAAGTGGCTACGTACACCAAGCCTCCGGAAAAGAGCACAAGTTTGAAGCCAACACACTCCTAACTCCCTTGCTTCCCGAGAACTAAAAAAAGAAGATCTCGTTAATTTATCGTGCTCACTCTCCTTTAACCAGCTATTTTTCTTGACTGAATCAAACTGGTAAGGCATATATAAAAATTTGAAAACGAGTTAAAATGAAACACATGAATTTTTTCTTCTGCTTCCACTGTGGTAACGAGACCAGAAAGGGTTCCCCGAAGGTGCTGAGAAGATTAACTGAGCAGGAAGGTACCAGCGGGGGGAGTATATTCTTCTTCAGTCACCAGCCAGGCGTCCCGGGCGGCCACGGAGCTGGTTCCTATGGCCGCACTGGTGATGGCTTCGCCAATGGTGAACTGCAGCTCTATCTGCTTGGCCTGCGACAACAGAAACAACAGCCATCAATCACAAAGAACATGTCCCAAAAGCATCCATTTCCACAAAAAGGCTGTCTCAGATCTTATCTGTCAACATGCTGTTTTCCCTCTTTTGCCTGGATTGCGCTCACCTGACCTGGTGGCTCAGAGTGGAGTCGAGGGGAGGGACTGGAGATCGTAAGAATGACCTGAAGATCTTTTTCCCACCTCACGTTGCCCTCTTTGCCCTCAACAGAGAACCACTAAGCACGGATTTTTAATCTCTGGAGGAAAAGGGTATGGACTGAAGCTATAGAGATCTCGGGGCAAATTCTTAACCTCTCACCAGCTACATACACTTATTTAAATTGAGCCTCAACTTCGTCTGTAACGTGGGCCAAATACCATCACCCCCCTCGTCGGGCTGTGAGGAGGACATGAGGGTAACGTAAGTAAAGCTTCTGGCAGACACCCAGTATGCGGGAACGGCACCATCAACAACAGCCATTACAACTGATTAATACCTCCTCTGTGCACTATTAAATGACATGGTATCTACAAGCTACTCTCCAGTGGTTTCGATAAAAGAGAGAATGTGGCAAAATGGTAAAATTTGTTATATCTGGATAAAAGAGTACAAAAGTATAGAAATCCACAAAGAGCTAGCTAGCTTCAATAGCACGTTCATAATCCAAACAAGAAAAGTCAGCAAAACTAACGGGCAACCCATGGAATGGGAGATATTCGCAAATGACACTACAGACAAAGGTCTGATATCTAAGATCTATAAAGAACTCCTCAAACTCAACACTCAAAAAACAGATAATCAGGTCAAAAAATGGGCAGAAGACACGAGCAGACACTTCTCCAAAGAAGACATACAAATGACTAACAGACACATGAAAAAATGTTCATCATCATTAACCATCAGGGAGATTCAAGTCAAAACCACATTGAGATACCACCTTACACCAGTTAGAATGGCCAAAATCAACAAGACAGTAAACAAGTGTTGGAGAGGATGTGGAGAAAGGGGAACCATTTTCCACTGTTGGTAGCAATGCAAGTTGGTGCAGCCACTTTGGAAAACAGTGTGGAGATTCCTGAAGAAATTAAAAATAGAGCTACCCTATGATCCTGCAATTGCACTACTGCATATTTACCCCAAAGATACAGATGCAGTGAAAAGAAAGGCCAGATGTACCCCAATGTTGATAGCAGCAATGGCCACAATCGCCAAACTGTCGAAAGAGCCAAGATGCCCTTCAACAGACGCATGAATAAAGATATGGTCCATATATACAATGGAATATTATGCCTCCATCAGAAAGGATAAATACCCAACTTTTCTATCAACATGGACGGGAGTGGAAGAGATTATGCTGAGTGAAATAAGTCAAGCAGAGAGAGTCAATTATCATATGGTTTCACTTATGTGTGGAGCATAAGGAAAAACATGGAGGACATTGGGAGAAGGAAAGGAAGGGTGAACTGGGGGATACCAGAGGGGGAGATGAACCAAGAGAGATTGTGGACTCTGAGAAACAAACTGAGGGTTTGGAGGGGAGGGGAGCGGGGGTTGGGCGAGCCTGGTAGGTATTGAGGAGGGCACGTATTGAATGGAGCACTGGGTGTGGTACATGAACAATTAATCTTGGAACACTGAAAAAAATAAAATGTAAAAAAATAAAAATTAAAACAATAAATGAATAAAAATAAAATCCCACAGCACGCAAAACTCTAGCTAAAAAATGCCTCTAGTGTGAATAACTTAACAATCAGATAGCAATATAAATACCTCCACAGAATCCATCAGACCTTGCAAGAGGAGTTTCTGGTGAGGAAAATCTCCATCCCCAACTGGAAAATATCCCAGTGTTTGGATTGCCCGTTCTTTCATCTAGAAAACCAGAAATTGTTTTTTTGTTTTTTTGTTTTTTTTCAAACAAAGTATGTACAGCTTCATCCCAGAACAGTGTTTCCAAAATGAGATGACAGGTAGGGCAGTCTGTCTAAACCACTTATGCATACAAGTTTTTTTTTTAAGAATCCAACTTTACAGAATTATGTGTTTAAGACACTGGAGGTAGAAAGACCTAAAACTGAGTTCATTAAGGGTCCATGGCTACAAAAGAAGAACAAAGCCTTTAACGAGGTTTATTACCCATCAAACCGTTTATAAATGTAGATTCTGGGCCCAAAGAACCTAAGATCAAATCACAGCTTAACCATGTTAGCAGCCTTTACAGGTATGTGACCTCAGGCAAGTTACTCTACTCTCCATGACTCCATTTCATCATCTAGGAAAAGAGAGACGACGAGCGCACCTACTTCACTAGACGTTCTGGAGAGTCCCATTAATTAACATATATGAAGCAAGTGGCACACACCTGGCACATTACAAGTGTTCGACAATGGTTGGTGATCACAAATTAGTTAATAATAGCTAACAAAAACTACACTGTGATATTCTCGGTAAGTTTTAAACAGCACCTAGATCAAGAATAGGATTATGTGTTTATTAAATTTGTAGTAAACTGATTTATCTGCTCATTAAATCATGTTATACTTCAACACTGAAGTACTCTGATCACAAATATGTTTTAAAGTTTATGAAAATGTTTATCTGTGACTAAAAAATGACAAATGTCCTTCTCCTCAGACATTACTCGTGCTGCTTCCTAACATCCAGACTTCTTAAAACCATTTCTGCTGTCAGAGGTTAGGATTTAGATCTGATCTAAAATTACAGAAGTGGGGGCGCCTGGGTGGCTCAGTGGGTTAAAGCCTCTGCCTTCGGCTCAGGTCATGATCTCAGAGTCCTGGGATCGAGCCCCCTCATCAGGCTCTCGGTTCAGTAGGAGCCAGCTTCCTCCTCTCTCTCTCTGCCTGCCTCTCTGCCTACTCGTGCTCTCTGTCAAATAAATAAATTAAAAAAATAATAAAATAAAATTACAGAAGTGGTAACAACCATTTAACACTTTATTATGCACTCTTGCATGACAGAATTACCTGATGCAGCTAGTTCTTTACCAAATTCCTAACAGTTATGGGCCTAAATTGGAACTGGGCCAAATGGTGCACACACAGAGGTCATACACAAATCACCCCTAACTCAAAACTAAATGGTCACCTAGACTTCATCATTCTTTTTTTCCCACAATAAATCCTTCCTCCAGCTGCACTGTATCTATCCTCATCGCAACTGGGTTTTCGCTCATTTATGTATCTATGAATAGAAAGAATTTCAGAAGAAGGGGAAAAAAGGAGAGACTTACCTTATTTGTTTCTTTACTGGAAGGTATTCTATTCAGTAAACTTTCTACAAGATGCGATTTGGTGAAGCCAGATCCCTCACTGGGAATGGGGAGGGGACCATTTCTGCCAATTTCACCCAGGGCTGTACAGGCAGCAATGGCCAGGAGGGGCGACGTACTGTCCAAAAACGAGCCTGGAAACACAGAAGACAAGACTGAGAAGAAGACACTCTTGCTCTTGGGAGTCCAGGGCGAGCAGCAAGGGACTCAAGACTATCTAGAGACAGCAAAACAAAATCAGAGTCTACATTTTCTTCTAATTGGTAATTTGTTAACTTTCAGTCAGTAATAAAACAACATAAGAACAATGCAGACAGCACTCTCCTCTTGTAAAGTGTTTAAGGTTTTTCTCATAACACAATCCTGTCATACAGAAACATAGGAAGAAATGTCCAGAAAAACTAGAGTATTTTCGTTGCTATTAGAAACACAGAACTTATCCACCATGAAGCAAGGTTTTGTCAAGATTTGTGCCTTCAAGGGATGCCTGGGAGGCTCAGTGGGTTAAAGCCTCTGCCTTCGGCTCAGGTCATGATCTCAGGGTCCTGGGATAGAGCCCCACATTGGGCTCTCTCCTCAGCGGGGAGCCTGCTTCCCCCTCTCTCTCTGCCTGCCTCTCTGCCTACTTGTGATCTCTCTGTCAAATAAATAAATTAAATCTTAAAAAAAAAAAAAAAAAAGATTTGTGCCTTCAAAGTGCAATGCTGTAAAAAGAAACTAAAATGCTGTAATTTGAACCCAACTCCGGTCAGCATGAGCACAGCAAGTACCTATGGTCTCCGTGGCACTCTGAATGAGCTCCTCTTGCTCCGGCAGGAAATCGGCATCTGTCTCCAGGCCTTGCTGCTCTGCCATTCTCATTTTCTTTTTGGCCAAGTATCTTCCTACCGTGAATCCCAACGCAAGCAAGGATCCATGCTGTATCTCTGGGCTCTGAAGTTAACCACACAGTATCTCTGTCACTCTCTCACACATGCAAGAATGCATTGCAATAACGGTATGTTTAGGACAGTCATCTCTCCAAAAAGACATAAGGCCGGAGAACAAAGCCATCATTTGAGGTTCTACTAAATGCTAATGAACCTAGAGTTTCCAACACTCAAGACTTCTGCAAAGCTAAGATGAGTCTTGACTCACTTCAAGTAATTCCCTAAACCCACGCCCACTCCAAGTTTGGGTGAAGGGACTCTCCTGCCTGCTCCCTGCAGCACCCATACTTTCCTCTAGCTTGGAGCACTGGCGTTAATGACGTTACCATAATTTTCAAGGATAGTTTCTCCCCACCGCCCTACTGCCAACAAAACAAAATGAGCAGATACAATTTCTAATTGCTAAAACCTCTAACACCAAATAGAGGCTTGACTGCTCGAAAGCACACGTTTCCTGATAGAACAGGCTCAATGGCAAGTGGCACCAAATGGGGAAGGAAAAAGGAACTAGGACTTCCCAGCAGCCGGTAGTATGACGGACCCTCAGGTGTTCGCTCCCCATTGTATTCCTAGCACCCAGAACAGCGCCCACCAGACACAAGGCACTCACAGCTGCTGAATGGACTGAATGAGTCAATGTATTACCTATCTCCCTCATTCTTCCCCATCATACGAGTTCCTTTTAAGAAATGAGAACACAAAAACTAAAAACGGCGGATGCTTTTGGAAAGCTCGCCCATCTCCCACAAAAAAGAACAAAGACAAAACTGATAACATACATGACTGTCTCTCGTGGTCTTAATAAGCTGTTCTATCATTGACTTCAGCTCGCTCCCCGACACCGCAGACGCCACCACAGAATAAAACAACGCCGCCAGTTCACGCATCTCTTCCTTACTGCTATTCATCAGACTCTGAGTGGGGCAGAAAAACAAATATATACGTAGTATACAATCATCTTCCTACTGACAGCATCTGACATTTAAAATTGAAATAACAAATTATACATTACATCAATCTATCAGTAACTGTGAGAAAATAACACAATAAGCTGCTTCAAAATAAAATAAAAGCTGAATTATATACCCAAATCTTCTGTGCATTTTCATCAAAAATATAAGATATAAAACAGAATCAATGCACAGATGATCTAAAACAGAGGTCAATAAACGCTTTCTGTAATGGGCCAAGGAGGCTCTGTAGGCCGCAGGGTCTGTGCGGCAACAACTCCACCCTGCCACTGTTGGGCAAAAGCAGTCACAGACAATTGAGAAACGAAGGGGGTGTCTGTGTTCCAATAAAACTTCATGGACATTAGGGGGGCCTGGGTGGCTCAGTGGGTGAAAGCCTCTGCCTTCGGCTCAGGTCATGATCTCAGGGTCCTGGGATCGAGCCCTGCATCGGGCTCTCTGCTCAGCTGGGAGCCTGCTTCCCTCCCTCTCTCTGCCCGCCTCTCTGCCTACTTGTGATCTCTCTCTCTCTGTCAAATAAATAAATAAAATCTTAAAAAAAAAAAAACAAAAAACTTCATGGACACTAAAATTCTCGCCTAAAAAAATACTATTCATCTTCCAAATTTTTTTTTCAACCATTTAAAAACATCAAAACCATTCTTAGCTTGCAGGCCAGACAAAAAGAGGAGGTAAGGCAGATTTGGTACATGGACCATAGTTTCGACAACCCTTGATCTACATGATCAAAAGTCAAAAAATGTGCACTCATTTAACAATCAGCAAATATTCATAAGGAATAAAAAAAATCCTTTTTAAGCCCGAAACAATTTCATGAGACCAGATTTTCCGAAAAAGCACAAAATTCACTCCTCTTGGTTTAAGACACTCATGCTTTCACACTAAAAGGTAATCTGCACATTTTACCATCATTCAAGCTCCACTTTCCAAAAAGAACTGCATTATACAGCCCAAAAGGTACATGAAAGTGTATGAGCCACACCTGTACTAAAAAGAATTTTTCATTGTTTATGTGAAATGCAAATTTAACGGAGACTCTTGTATTTTTATTCGCTAAACCTGGCAATGCTCTTGGTGCGACCATGAGGCAGGAACACTTCCTACATGGTTGGTGGGAGTGTAAATTGGTACCGGAGGATGGGGACTATCTATCAGAACTGCAAAAGCCCTATGTCCTCAATTCCACTTCTGGGGAATCCATCTAAAACACAGACTTCTTCATATTCAAAACGATGGACTGTTCACTGCAGCAGAGCAGTTCTACAATAGAACTTCAGTGAGGTTCTAGAATAAATCACGGCACATTCATACGATGAAAAAAAATGAAGCTGTTAAAGAGGACGTTCTCTCTCTAGTTCTATAGAATACCTCCACATTCTAATGTCAAGTGAGATAAGGTACAAAATAGTGTGAGCCGTTAAATAACAACTTAATAATAAAATTATACTATGTATTAACTAACCAGAACTTAAATAAACACTTGAAAAAATAAAAGGGTGAAAATTATGTACCTTTTGTGTAAAAGGAAGGAAAATTAAAAATGCTTACAAGTGATGACCTACATATGTCTGTCAGGTGCAAGAGGAAGGGGCAGGAAGTTGGAAGATTTGGGTAGGAGGAGACAATTACACAAAGGAGACAGTTTACGTATCTTTTATTTAAGCTACACAAATCTATTCTTTTAACTTTTAAAACAGAAAATATATGTATGGTTCTTTTTTTCTTGTATGATTCTCAATTCATCTCTCACCTCACCTAGATGGATCACGGAGATGCTCTGACCTACAGGCTTCCCAGGAAGTGTCTGATAAAAGAGTTTTCAAAACGACCCAAAGCCACTAGTAGGAAGATAAATTTTAAGACTAAAGTGTAAAACATACAGAATCAAAAGAGAAATATATATGCACAGGATGTACCTTTATCCATTCTGTTTTGTCTACAAATTTGGTAGCCAGTTTTTCTGGATACACAGAGACAGCTTCCAATAGACAGTACATGACTGGCAAACCTAAATAATAAAGAATTCAGGACATTTTAGCTTCAAGAAAAGTGATAAACACACAGGGCTCACTAAATTCCTTTCACGTATAAGGCTACTGCTTTGGGAGGCATTCCCCAGTTCTACAAAACAAAAATCAACTTAAATACACTATGTGATCCAAAATAGTAAATTTACAGACTAAGTATCTATAAAAAGATGCCCTGTTCTTCACACTCACTTCCAAAGTTAAAACATTATCTATTGTTAGCATTTCTTTCTGAGAAGAGTAATAGTGTAACAAGGATGAATCAAATAAGTTAGAAAAGAAACAAAGACTAATAATGTTCAGTTACAGTAGTGAAGGGAGAAAATAATTTTGCTATAAATTCTCAGCTGAGGGGGCGCCTGGGTGGCTCAGTGGTTAAGCCTCTGCCTTCGGCTCAGGTCATGATCTCAGGGTCTTGGGATCGAGCCCCACATCGGGCTCTCTGCTCAGCAGAGACCTGCTTCCCCCTCTCTCTCTGCCTGCCTCTCTGCCTACTTGTGATCTCTCTTCTCTCTGTCAGATAAATAAATAAAATCTTTAAAAAAAAAAATTCTCAGCTGAGGTTAAAATTAGATTTTTGCCTAAGTGCTTCAACATCTGTCCTCAGCAGCACGACCCTCCTACCTCCGACACCTGCCAGCAACTGCTGAAGCAGGCCGATGTAGATCTGAACAGGGTTGGCTTCTCCACTCTTGGAGGAAGATGAGGGTGTCGCCTGGCTGCCCGACATCAAAGTCCGTATGTAGCGCCCAATGGCCGGGGCGTGGTCTTGCATGTCAGCCAAACTCTGGGAGGTGGGCACCACTCCCGCACTGTGCGCTAGGCACATGCGCAAGTACAGGACTATCTAAAAGCAGAAGGAAGGAGGGTACCAGACAGGCGCCTCAAGAAATCAGTGTGGGAGGGAACTCTTCAAGAAGACAGTTTCCCATTTTCATTCCCACACCCTCCCTCATAAAGCTATTTGACAATCCTCCTGAAAGCTGGAAAACATGACTCAGTATGTTAACTGAAATTACCATAATGGAGCACAATTTACATAACAAGCTTTTATAAATCCAGAGCGTTTTTAGTGGAGTTTAATGGAGTTAAAATGCCAACTCAACTGAACAATTACAGGGGCGCCTTGGTGGTTCAGCCGGTTAAGACTCCGACTCAGCTCAGGTCATGATCTCATGAGTCATGAGACTGAGCCTCAACACTGGCTCCACACTCGGCGGGGAGTCAGTTTGAGATTCTCTCCCTCTGCTCCTCCCCACCCCCTGACACACGCACATGTACTCTAAAACAAACAAACAAATCTTTTGAAAAATTAAAAAAAAAATAAAGTCTAAATAATTATAATAAAAATTGTTATTTTTTAAAAGGTGTGTGGGAGGGGAAGAGGAAAGTGAGCAGAAACCTGGGGCAAATCATCTACTGCTGCAGAACTCCAGGAATGGTAGTTTATCTCCACCAACATAAGAATTTAAGAAAATGGGTTCAAATCATCTACTGAAGAACAGGCATCATAAAAACCTCCAATATAAACTAGCCACCAAGGAGTCCTCCTAAAGCTCTTTGCTTGACAACTAAAACAGGCAGCAATTCCACTATGGGGATCTTACTCTCTCTGAACAAGATTACCTCTTGTCATTTAATTAGTCAACTAAACAACAAATAATCTAAACAACCTCAACATAGCACTGGCTTTAAAATTCAAATCTAATTTATTGTAAAATCACAATAGTAATCAATGCAGAGCACCCAATTCTTCCACGAAGACAATCTCACTGAGATAAATACACTTAGAGACTCCCCTAGGAGTTAAAATAATACCAATTACCCAACACTATTTTTTTAACAACTCGGTGAAGAACAATGACATCACAATGACATCACACAATTTGTGTTTTATCTAGAACACAAAAAAATTCAGACATCTCTTTGGGTGTGACATTATCTTTTAGAACGTTAAAAGAGAGCAAATGGAAACAGGTCCAAGTCCTACCTCTCCAAAGGCTGCTGGGTTAAATGGAAGGACAGTGGTCCCAGTCATGTACTTAGCTGGAGTTTTCATTCGATGGGAAGCCTAATAAAAATAAGCCAAAAATAAGCACAATTATTAAAACATGGAGCACTTGTGCCCTTCCTCAATTCAAAAATAACTATTTCTAACTACATTATTTGTTTGCTCCTGTTTTTTTCTAATCAAAGCCTTTTTCCATCAATCATGCTGACTGCACATGTCCCTCAAACCCTAGCTGACAGGTGTGGTGTTGTCTTCTTCCTGTTTTTACTGGCTTATCTAAAAAAACAAACCTGCTCAGGGCCCCTGGGTGGCTCAGTCAATTCAGCATCCACCTCTTAGTTTCAGCTCAGATGGTGACCTGTGGGTCCTGAGACTCAGCCCTGCATCTGGGCTCTGTGCTCAGCAGGGTTTCTGCCCCTTCCCTTTGAGCCTGAGCTCTTTCTCTCAAACAAATAAATAAGTCTTTAAAAAAAAAAAAAAAGGGAAAGAAAGCAGCAGCAGCAGCAACCTGCCCCAGGCATCTAGGAACACAGTCACCTCAGGCCCCTACAGGCCAGTTATTTTCACTACAAACAGAGGCAGGAGGAAAAGATGAGAACAAAAGCATCCTCTGACCACAAATATGACTGTGTCTCAGAGAAAAAAATATGGCTACTTGGTCCTGACCTCCAACTCCCTTAAGATGTCTATCTAAATAAAAGCTAGGACCACCAGCATACTCAAAGAAACACTGACGTAAAAACTGGGACAGGATGAGGACTGGAGGTCACGATAGCCAATACTCTGACCCACCAGCAGAGAGAACTACGCACACACAGGAGGCTTGCAAAAGCAGATGTAATGTTCTCTTATGATCACAATGGAAAAAATCTCAACTGTTCCCTGAAGCATTCTTAAATTTATGATTTCTAAATAATATCCTTAAACATTAAAAATTTTTTTAAAAAAGACATATTTTTAAGCATGTCACACCAGGGACAAAATTCTTAAACCCAGCCAAAATGTTGAAGAGCATAAAAGGAACTTAAGAAATTCAGATTGGGGCAAAACAGATCAATTTTAAGAATTACATTTTTCTCTTCATTTATTTTCTTCCTCTCATCGTAAATATTAATATTGTTAGAAACAGTACTACTGTTCAAAATTTAGTGAGAACATTTTAAATGTGTCACCTAAAAAATACATGTTTATTTTCATGATTCATTATATGACCCAAACTAACTACCTGAAGTTAAAAGCCATACCTTTTCTTGGATATAATACACCATTTCCGGGAAAGAAGGCATCTGCTTAGAAGCACTTTCTTTTCTGTTTCTGCCAGGAAGACATCTTAACACTCGCTGTGCTTCTCCATGAACTTCTTCCCGTCTTGCAGAAAGACAAATAAAAAAATAAATTGCAATAATGGCAGAATAATCATTTGATGATTAAGAACAGTCATTTTATTTGACAACTGGGGATCTGAGAAAATTCCTTTAAAATATTCTTGGCTATAGGGGCGCCTAGGTGGCTCAGTGGGTTAAAGCCTCTGCCTTCGGCTCAGGTCATGATCGCAGGGTCCTGAGATCGAGCCCCGCATCGGGCTCTCTGCTCAGCAGGGAGCCTGCTTCCCCCTCTCTCTCTGCCTGCCTCTCTGCCTACTTGTGATCTCTCTCTCTGTCAAATAAATAAATAAAATCTTTAAAAAAAAATATTCTTGGCTATCTAAGCAAAGAGTCATAAAATACATTATAAGAAACTACTTCTTTTTGGAAATTTCTTAAGATTTGAAGAGTTATATGGCTTACATCTTTAGTTTGCCCACAGAAAAAAAACAAAATAGGGTATAACTACAGGTCTGTATTATATCAAAGGCCATATTTTTAACTCTTTAATAAATTGCTTCTAAAGTCCACAGAGCAACCCTGAAAACAACATAAATTTTAGTAATTTTCAAATAATTTAAAATGAACCCAAATTCAAATTAACACCTTTTGAAACTTACGGATCTCCAGCAGCTAGTAAGAGCAAATATCTGGAAGGTATATGATCTGAGGGAAACACCGTGCTAGCAAATTTCACAGCCACCTGTCGAACTTGAACTTCAGGCTATTTGATACATAAATACATGCACACACAAACACATATAGATTTTAAAAAAAAGAAGAAGAAGAATCCAATTACCAATAGCTCATTCCAGTAAAGATAAGTCATCTTAATTATAAACAATCAAAAGTGAAGTTATTTTAATAAGTATGTCTAAGTAAATAAAATGAAGACAGATGATTTGTTGAAAATCTTTAATCAAGTTGTTTAAAAGTCTTTTGGACAGTGGCATCACTTAAAAAGTACTTTTTATGAGCTAAAAGGATCTCCAAGTAAAGCAGGCAAGACCCACAGAGACCACAGCCACGTTCCTGTACACACACATCCTCCACCCAACTTTGGGACCAGTCACTGTGAACAGTTTCTGGCCATCATCTCTGCTTCTCCAACTCTCAAACTGTGAGTCACATGAATGAAATTAAGATATTTGGCAGGGAACACAAACAGAGGTTACTTGGAATCTCTATAAATTTGAAGCAAAATGTCTCCAGGGTTTTTCAGATTAGCTCTAGTTAAAATTGACTCCAAAGGAGTTTCAACTACATGAATACATTCAATTCACCTAAAGAGAATAATAAACTGATCAACAAATACAAAGTTCAACGAGAGAAGCAGTTGAAGAACCTTTATTGTGAAAAGCCTTCCTCTCGTGTACCTTCCCATCAAGTCATTCTCCTAGTCACAAACCTAACATAGTGAGATGAGATGATATTAGGAAATAGATTCTGTCCTATTCATTCAGATATTCTTGCTCGTTAAGCATTCCTTGAGCTACAATAAAGAACAATGATATCAAAGATGAGTTTATATGATTTAGCCTAAAGTCTGGTTGCTTTAAATGTCGTCTGAGAGAATAAAATTAGCTTTGGTTTAGTAATGCTGCTACACGATTTGATCTGCAAATGTATAACGAGCACCCATGTGCATTATACAAGCACCAAACATCCTTGTACAACGACCTAGAGAAAGATTTAAGTGTTCTAGTCTAATGAGCTTCCAAACAAGCCCACACTTCTTTGTCTATGGTATAGGACTATGAACCATGTACACTGGACACTGTACGACCATGAACCATGTACAAGAGCATCTGACAGTGGAACTCGATATACAGTAATGTTCCTGAGTGTACATAATAATCCTGTCATATTTCAACAGAAACCGATACCTTTCTGAACCTTTGGTAATTCCCTCAATATCAATGTATTAAATATGCCAGTCAAATTTCAGTAAGACACATATATATTAACCGTACCAATACTTTTTGACCTCATTCCTCCCTCTAATCTCCCTCTACTCCTAGAAATGGAGGACAAAGAACTGACTAAAACAAATCCATATTTTTTATATTGTATATTACATACTACATATATACACATATATATGTAAACAGATACTCAAAATTTTCTACAAGCTTCCATGACAGCTGAATAAAGAGGTCTAGGAGGAAGAAGACTATGCATGATAGTCCTGGCTTACTTCCTACAGACTCGATTTTAAGGTATAAAATTTGTCCATCTTTCCTTCTGCTTTTCCCCCCAGTATTGGCTATAAAACTCCACCCCAAAGGACTATAGTGCTCAGCTACCAAGTAAGACAAAAGACTTCCAACTTGGAGGACATGACATTAAGAACAGTTTCCCAACATGAAAGGCTTTAAACATAAAACCTCTGAGAATATCACCACTCTTTCTCCCCTAAAATCAGATTCACATTAAGAATTAAAAATCAATCAAATTATAGTCCTGGGCCACCTGGGTGGCACAGTCAGCTAAGAATCTGCCTTCGGCTCAGGTCATGATCTCAGAGTCCAGGGATCAAGTCTTGCATTGGGCTCCCTGCTCAGCAGTGAGGAGTCTTTTCCCTCTCCCTCTGCCCTTCCCTCCACTGATGCTCTCTCTCTCAAACAAATAAAATCTTTTTTTTTTTCCAAACAAATAAAATCTTTAAAAATCAATAAATTAGCCACAGTCCAAGTGAAAGCAAATACTCCTCTTAATTGTCGCGATCATTAAGGAAAAAAAAAGCAATTCAAATTCTGTTCTTAAAAATGTACAAAGTATATATCACCAACCATCTTAGTTCACGTGGTTGGACCTACCTTTATTAAGTATGAAGCCACAAGTGCCTCCATGAGAGTTCGCTGTGCTCCCTCCAAAGTACTATAAGCTCCAACCATCATAGATAATGCTTCTTGAATAGCAAGCCGAGTCTCAGGCTCTTCCTATAAATATGATTAAAAAAAAAAAAAAAAGTGTTTCCCTCCCTGTCGGGTTTCCAGGTCAGTATCCAAATGGAAAGCATAAATTTGCTGGGTGTTTCCCTACCTTACATAGGGCTTCAAAGAGCTGCTGCACAAGAGCTATATCCTTAGTGAATAAATGGGGCATTCGACTGTAAGAGAATATAAGACCATTATTACAATCATAAATTTCCATGAGGTTGGAAGAAAATATAATAACACAAATTTTCTTGAATTGTATTTTCATCTCTAAACATAATGTCGACATCATTAGATTATCTCCCCAAAGAGCCAAAAATTTTTAAAAGCAAATATTTACTTCTTCAACTAATATAAGTAACCCATGATTAAAATACTATCCAGAGATTGCCTTCTTAAGATTCCATGCATTCAGTTAACATTTCTGATTTTAACATAAGTAAAATAGACAAGAACAAACTGCTATTTAAACTAAAGGCTATCATGTAAGTGCTGTATCATGTGACCTAGGGTGGCTTTCTTCTGAGCCCCAAAGATCTTTTCCCTGCACAGACAGAAGAGCGAGACCTAGTCTACACAGGCCAGTACAGGCCCTGCGCCACGGCTGGCAGCACCACCCAGGCCACAGTCTCCCTATTTTGAAATACAGGGAAGGAAGAGGAAACCAGGAGGAAGTGGAAGGAGGAAATCATACTATAAGCAGAAGAAAAAAATTCCACCTCTGGAAACAGGGCCATCCAGAATCATAATATAGCACTATCAGAAAAGAGAGTCAAGAGCTAAACCTCGATGATTGTGATTGTAAAGACTAGTGGTAAGCAGCAACAAGAACACTTAAGGTCAATCAAATGTCTCCAGGGTCCAGAAAAAGTAACCCATTAAGATGCAATCCAGTTCAAAATCTCATTTCAAGACTACCATTTAATATGGAAACATATCAATCTTCAAATGGAATGTCTCACATCATTTCCCTTCTACAAGGAAAACATTCCTAAACAACCCATAGCCATTAAATACATTTCCTTTCAAAATCACAACCAATTTATTCTCCATCCATTATTAAATGCCACATAATTTTTCTTAGGATATCTCTCACTGAAGAAGAGTTTACTCACCTGGAGAGTTTTCCAACAGCTGAATATGCCATTGACAGTAGCTTAGGGTCCTTGAAATTAAGAAGAAAAAAAAAAAAAAAAAGAACAAAAAACAGACAAAACAAAAATACAGTAAACGGCAAAACCTTTTTGCTGCAATTACATGCATTATTTTACTCCTTGTTAAACCTGGTCTCACTCTGCCTGACTACACGATATTAGCATCTGGACAAAACAAAACAAAACAAAACAAAAAAAGTCCAAACCCAGAATTATCACACTACTAAAAGGAAAAACAAAACAAAACTTTATATCCCCAACTCACTCCAAAAGGAAAATGCAGAGGTCATATATGAAAGGGTTCTCTCAGCTGTCGCTAACTTCAGGATATTTTCAACACTATATAACCTGCAAACACCAAAAGTCATCTTCAACACACTGGGAAAACAGCTTAACTTAACAGAAAATTCACCACTGGTCTTGAAGACTAGGATCCTCCCTCTCTCCCCCCAAAATTGCAGTAAGCTAAGGAACAATTACCTAAAAATCTGCATGATAATAAAGAGCTGTCTCTCATATCTTCCATTATAAAAAAAAATGAAAGGGATCACAGTCATCAAGTGAGTGAAGTTCCCTCCTTAAGCAGACAGAATTTTATATTGTTTTACGAAAACCAAAGGATTACTCAGAACAAAGTAACCCCTCTGTGAGCTGAAGTCTCTACAATTAACACCAGTCTCACTCTGCCACATTTCCATGGACACACTGATGGATTCATCTGTTGGGAAGTCATGCAGGTACATCCAGGAGGTACAGAGATGAGGACCCTACGGTTTATCTGGCCTCTCGAATGTATTTTTAAAAACACAGATTCTCCCTAAAAGCCCAAAAGCATTTGTATTTCTACGAGCCATCCTAAGCATCTATCTGTGCCATAAAAATACTCTGAAAGGTTCCCTAGGCCTCGAAAACCATGCAAGCACTCTTCAGCAGAAGCCAGGCCGGCCAGGCCCAGCACTGTTGCCAAAGCCTGACTGCACAGGAATGAACAGCTCTGCACTAACACGAGTACCTACTAAAGTGCATTCGGTGTGCGGAGGAAGTCATGAGTATAATCTCATTTAATCTTCACAATCATCCAACAGAGAGGTATTATTTTCATTTTTCTAATAACGAACAGAGCCCCAAAGAATTTAAGCATCGAAGGACAAAACCAGGATTCAAACTCAATTCTAACTCCAAATGGCAGAATGTTAATTACTATTCTACTGCAAACATGCATTCATGTTTAGTTAAGACTTAGGAAAATAATGCTGACTAGAGTTCTTGAAATACTACTTTCTTTAGCAAATTCACCTGAACTAATGAAGACGGTAAGCGTGACACAGCAAGGACAAAGGGGATTCAAAAACCTACATTCCAAAGAATCCTCATCCCACTTAGCTTAAGGAATCAAAAACTTACTGAATGCATGTTTTTATAGATTTTCAATTGGTAAAAACTCAGCCCTTAAGAATTAACACTGTTTCTAAATACAAGCAAATCCAAATAAACATCCATATGGAAACAAATCATAAAATAAAATGTAATTCTTTCCATTCCATTTTTACACAGTGCCTAAAAGCAGAATAAAATGCAAATGCTTTAAAAGATGTTATTTAAAAAAGCAGTAAGACCCCTCAAAATTCGTACTGCATTTTTAACACTTAATTCCAAAAGCAAAAAAGCAAAAGATTGCAGTAATTTCTGAAATTCACACCACTTCAAGTAAAAATGTTAAGAAATGATGGAAAAATAGCCAACTGTAACTAACTAAACAAACATGTAGACCAGAAAGGTTGATAACAGAAAATACTTTAAAATATAAAACGTTAACAGTGTTTAAAAGACAAGTCACTTACTTCTTTATATTCATTGATTAGCTTGGTGAGGCCATTCAAAAGCATTGGACCTAATGGCTTAATCTTGATTTCTGGGCAACTTTAAAAAAATAGCACACATATACAAAGCAAGATAAGAATCTCATTATTAGTGTATCTTTTCAGATGATGACTTAAAATAATTAGAAACACAACTGAAATAATATAGTAAACCCTAAAATTTTTTTAAGATGAGCAAACAGGGTTTCTTTTTGGGTAAGAAAGAAATACTTGAATCATTTGATCACTCCAACATCTTGAAATTTTAGTCAAAAGTTCAAAAAACTTACGTTATACAAATGTGATGCACAAACTGCAGGGATAATGTCCTCAATTTTGAATTTGTATTTGTACCAAAAAGTCCATCATACACCACCTATGAGAAAGGGTCAATGTCAAGAACACCAATTAATAATAGCAATTTGCTATTCTCAGATATTAGTCAGGATTCAACAGCAGATCTTGGGCACTACCCCTTGTTATTCAAAATCAATGTGGTTCTTTTCAATACAGATAGTCATTGTAGCTGGCCAATGTAGGAAGCCCGTCAGGAGCTCCAATCAGGAGTCTGTGGAATAACAAACACAATGGCTGATCTTGACGGTTCGCAAAATTTGTGGATCTACCAGCAGAAAGCAAGAGAGTTCACAGCGAGTCCTCACTCTGCCACTCCGTATCCCAGAGGCGACAGGAACAGATAAAGCCGCCCTGGTTCCTTAAGTACACACGGAGTCAGCCATTCCGAACAAATTATAATAAAAGCTTCATGGAAAATGTCGAGATTCAAGCATACTACAAGTGTAGTCAGGATACAGGTGCTCCATATACTCTGCAGTCATGCCGAGGTGGCTCAAGATCACTCAGGTGAGCCCTGTACAGCATCCAGAAGGTTCAGGTATTAGATAGCAATGTCGAAGAAATCTAAATTCCTCAAATTCCCACTTCCTATGGGAAAATCTTACACTTAGAAAAAAAATCTCCTCACATTGGTTCCTAAAACTACTAGCAGTATTCTGATCTTACTTAACAATTACGTGACTGAACAGGACTGAGCTCTGCTGGGTAACCAGCACTAGCCAGGCCCTGCAAGATACAGAGACAAGCGCTGCTCCCAAGGCACTCGACCTGCTTGAGGGACCAAAATGTACACACATTAAAAACAATACAGGACATATGTAATCACATGCTACTTTATTCGGAAAAGACTTCTAGAAAATGTATCCGATAATCCTGTATTATATAGAATAATACGGTAAGATAAAAGAAGAAAAAAATTAACCAAATACTAATGCTTTATCAGAAAAAATAAAATTCAAAAAAAAGAAAAAGAAAAAATAAAATTCTTGCTGCACATATTATTTGCAAAGAATTATGCTGGGTACTTTTTTTTTTTTTTTTAAAGATTTTATTTATTTATTTGACAGAGAGAGAGATCACAAGTAGGCAAAGATGCAGGCAGAGAGAAAGGGGGAAGCAGGCTCCCTGCTGAGCAGAGAGCCCCATGTGGGGCTTGATCCCAGAACCCTGGGATCATAACCTGAGCCAGAGGCAGAGGCTTTAACCCACTGAGCCACCCAGGCGCCGCTGGGTACTTTCTTATGTTCAAAATCAAAGTAAGGTAATACGTCCCTAGGTAAAGCCATTGGTATCAAGAAAGAAGAGGCTCATCTGAATGATACCTTGAAGGATTTCTATGATTGACAGGTGAGGAAGAGCCTCACCTTTTGGTGAGGGCCAAATTGGGTAGGGCCAATTATGTAGGAGAACAGTAATGTAATCATCAAAAAAACGAGAACAGAAAGAAGAATGTGTGTGAGAGACAATGAGTTTGTCTTTGAACACACCAAGTTTTAGCCAGATTTATTTTGAAAACATATAAATAAGTACAAGGAAAGTACACATCTACAGGATGTCTACGAATATTTTGCCACAAAATTCTAGCTGCTTATTATATAAGGTAGTGTTACTACGACCAAATTTTCTGAAACAAAATTACCAAGACACTGTCTGGGAAATAGTGCTTGCAAACACCAATTATGAAAAAGAAATTATAGAAGCTCTGTGTTAATTTTACATTTATGAGACACAATACTTTTAAAGTCGTCAAATATTAGAGTGCCAGATATGAGGAATAAAAGTTTTATCATCGAGGAGGAGGAAGTAGCTACTTCAACAAAATAAGCCTTAAGAGGGAGAGATGCTATGTCCTCCATACAGAGAGCACGATGGGGAGTGTTCTCACTTTGGGACTGAAAATCAAGAGTGGCAGGAAGTGGGAACATTTCAGGCGGGAGGTGGCACGCTGGAGTGAATCCTGAAAGGTGAGTAGATGTTTCCCAGGCTAAAGGGGGAAGGGGAGCTCTGACAGGCAAAGGGGAGCATCACAAGTGGAAACACAGAGCCATGAAAACAATGTCCAGGAAGAAGAGGGGCGCCTGGGTGGCTCAGTGGGTTAAAGCCTCTGCCTTCAGCTCAGGTCATGATCTCAGGGTCCTGGGATCGAGCCCCACATCGGGCTCTCTGCTCAGCGGGGAGCCAGCCTCCCCCTCTCTCTGCCTGCCTCTCTGCCTACTTGTGATCTCTCTCTCTGTCAAATAAATGAATAAAATCTTTAAAAAAATAAAATAAAACAGAGAGGAATGGTCTTTTGTTGGAGCCTAAGGTACAGGGTAAGGGGGTGGTGAGAGAGGAGAGCAGAGGGGAAATAACTGCTCACCTGTCAGCAGTTACCGGGAACACGGTAAGGGAATGAGTACTGGCCCCTGTGCTCTCAACTTTCTGTGATCCCATTCAGTCTTAACAACATGGCTACGAGTAAGCTGCTATTGTTACACCCATTTTACAGATTTAAAAAAGACTTTTTTAAGGAAAACAGAAAAAGAAAAACAGAAAAAACTCTGAGGCTTATTTAGGATCTATAGCAAATAACTGATGACAAAATTTTCCTCCAATCTATCTGCTACCTGAGCTGAGCTGGCCACCACTGGCTAAAAGAGAGGAGCTGGGGCAGAGGGACTGGTGTCTCACACCAACAGAGTACGAGGATTTCCAACTGCAACAAAAACTCTGGTGGCAACAGAGAAAATGAGACTGTCTTTCAGATGAGAGCCAGGGAAACAAGATCGATTACTGTGATGCTCAAAATGAGAAGGGACAGTCCCAGTTAACATCAGCATTAGGTAGAGGGAGATGAAGACATTAAGGAGGCAGAATCAAGAGAATCTGGGCACTGCCATCGCGCAGGGGTTCAGCAAAGGATGACATTTGATAACTGAATTTTTCCACTTAACTGACTACCAGAAACTTGGTTGCCTAAGAAAAACATTCTTGGAGAAAAGCCACCCAGAAAAGCACTGGTTTGAAAGGAGAGTCAGCATACATTTAAGTTGAATGTGAACTATATGTATTCTCTAACAAAAAAATTTTCACCCCGTCTACAGCCAAACTTGAGATAGAAAAACAAGACGAAATCTCATGAAACTTGTTACATACATCAACACACCTCCTGAATATCCATTAATGCAGTTCTTTCTGTAATTAGAAAAGTTGTAAACAGGCCATTTTTCTCTAGAAAGAATGAATTACCTGGATGTTAGCTGGGAACGTTTCTGCAGCTTGTCTAGAACGAAGGAGGTGGGGGACAATCTTTAACTTAACCCTTGTACTGACGGGGTCCCTCTTCAGCTCTGGTTTCAGAACTGCTCCCTGTTAAAAATATGTTTAATTATAACTCAGCAGTTCAAAATCACTGCTCCCTGAAAACAATCATGAGAGATCTAAATCAGTGTCTCTCACACTCTGTGTGAGAGTTCAGTGTTTCAAGATTCCTTCACACTCTTACAAACTTCAGTATAGCAAAAGCCAATGAACTTTTGCCATACTGAAAGACCTATCAATATTTACCACATTAGAAATTTACATGAGAAAATTTATATGAGAGGGTTTTAAATATTCATTTAAAATATTAAATAATAATAATAAATCCATTATACATTTTCATAAATAACATAGTTTTAAGAAAATTTACTATATTTTCCCAAACAAAAAACTGTACTGAGTGGCACTGTCTCACATTTTCTATAAATATCTTTACTGTCTACCTTAATGGAAAAGAGTTGGGCTCTTTTATCTTCTGCATTCAGTCTGTTCTGGTATGTTGTTTTGGTTAAACTACATTAAAAAAAAAGAACGGCACTGGGTGGGGCAAAAAAATAATAATAAAAATATATAAAAATAAAATAAATATTTTTATATTTATATATTTTTATATATTTATATTAAATAAAAATATATATAAAATTAAAAATATATATAAAAATAAAACAAAACCCAGTTTCATAAAGATATGTATTTGGAAAAGTGGGGATGATTTTAGCCTTTTCAGGTAATTGTAGATATTCTTTGATACTACAGCAAAACTTAATAAACAACAGTTTCTTAAAGGCTAATTTACAATTTGGATTTGAAACTGTATCATGGAACTTTTGTATACTCTTACACTAAATTCCACCGATCTATGCTGCCCACTGAATGGCCCCCTTACCCTCGTAATGCTTCTGTAACATCACTGGTCATTTGGAAAATACTGGCTCATGAGTTAAGCAAACATTTCATTATAAAACATTTTTT
The DNA here is from genome assembly GCA_028646535.1 of Procyon lotor. Taxonomy (NCBI): domain Eukaryota; kingdom Metazoa; phylum Chordata; class Mammalia; order Carnivora; family Procyonidae; genus Procyon; species Procyon lotor. The sequence goes on from CM053615.1 coordinate 59,390,653, forward strand.
TTTTAAATCGCACATTATTATCACCACCAATCTCATCAGAAAAATTTCAAAATGTCAGGCTCATTGTGATGGGTACAAGTTTCCCTAAATTCTAATTTTTGCTTGAAAGTCCAACTTTTACCCCTGCCCATCAACCACATTGTTTTTCTTGAAGCCTCATTTATTTTAGAGAACACATCTGCCAAATACCACCTAATAGTCACAGTTTCCCAGTCAACAGGTAAAATAATTTTTACTGCTTTATCAAACATAATCTTTTAAGATTTATTTATTTATTTTAGAGAGAGAGGGAGAGAGAGCGTGCACGAGCCGGAGGGGCAGAGAGAGACAGGGAGAGAGCATCTGAAGCAGACCCCACGCTGAGCACGAAGCCTGACACAGGGTTTAATCCCACGACCCCGGGGTCACGACCCAACCAGACACAAGTGTCAGCTGCTCAACTGACTGAACCACCCAGGCGCCTCCTCCTTAAAGGAGGAGAGAATCCTTAGAGATTCTAAGAGAATCCTTAAAGATTCTCTTAAGTAAAGCTGAGTTTTATTTTCTCTCTCTCCATTTTTTTATTTTGTTCTTTTTTTTATTTTTGTATTTTATTTTTTATTATTTTTTATTTTTTACCATGAGTGCTGACAGTTAAGAACACAATAACAACTAGCACTCTCTAGCGACACAGTTTTGGTTTGTGCTAGGACCCCAGCAGTGACACCCACAATTGTTTGTGCACCACTAGTGCAAATATCAACACAGTCAAAAAAAAAAAAGACTAGCCTCCCTATGACCTGACAAGGGTATATGGACCACATTCTAAGAACCACTGATCTAATCCAACCCTTTCGTTTTCTCCACAAAGAATATGAGGCCAAGAAAAGCTCTGTGATTAGCCAAATCTCTCTTCCCCAGTACACTGATATGCAGCCATTCAAGGACTAGAATCCAGGGGGAGGCTCCCAATTCCTAATTCACTGTTCTTTCTGCCACATCACACTCAATTTAATCTAATTGGAAATAGTATGATTGGGGAGAGGGGAGATCAAGATTCTTAAAACAACTACTTATGGTTTAAAAAAAGCAAGCAAGCAAACAAATAATCCTTGTATGTCTGGATTTGAACTTGAGTGCACTTTTAAACACAGTGAACTAAACAGAATTTAGCTTATTAAGCAAACACCTTACTTGGAGGCTTCAGAAGAACCCACCTACTGTCCTAGATTTTAGACCAGAAGTCAACAAATGAGCCAATGGGCCAAATCTGGCCAACCATCTGTTTCGATAAAGCTTTTGAGTTCAGAAATTATAAGTTATGTTTTCAAATGAGTTCTTTAAAAATCAAAAGAGTAGTATTTCAGAATATGTGAATATTATATGAAACGCAGATTTCAGTAGCTTTCAGAAGCTCCAGTGGCATCCGGCCATGCTCCTTCGTACGCTGCCTATGGCTGCTTTCACGTTCAAGCAGAGCTGAGTAGTTGTTGCCTCAGAACCATATGGCCAGCAGAGCCTAAAAAACTCACACAAAAAGTGTGTGGATCCCTCATCTAGACAGGGTATCATCATTTAAGTACAGGAATTGAAACCACCAGCTCAAATAAACTAAGTTACCAGGAAATTTTAATCCACCCAGACAACATGGCTTAAAACTAGTATTTCCTACAGCGTACATTCAGCATAAATCAAAATAACTAGGAGAGAAAGTTCAAATATATGGAGCTCATGTCAACCAAATGCTTTTTATAATGTGAGAATAAACTAAAACAACCTACCTCTTTTGTCTTCAGTGGTATGTCTCCAAGGTATACCTTGTACATCTTATTAATGATGGCAGGATTATTCCAGTCAATCAAGCTACAGAAGGTTTCAACACAGCTTGTTAAAATTATTTCTTTTGTCCCACTTCAATGATTTCAGAAAAATACACTGCCCCAATATTTGTTACCAAATGAAAATGTTAGAAATACACAAATGAATTGAGCAACTGACGTTGTAGAAAAGAAGGAAAGGGATTAACTTAGAACCACATTAGGTTTTAAACAGAAATACAGCAAGTCACTTATCCCACCCTGATTCAATAGCTCATTACATCCACGGCCCAACTGGACGCCCTCACAAGAAAAATGGACTGTATTTCACGCTCAAGGCCAAAGCCACGGAGCAGTTCGGACAGAGCAGAGCTATGGTACACTTGTTCAAAGAGAACTGAGGCGAGCGTCATTCTTCTGTTGAACTACCTGGAAACCCCTAAGTGATAAGGAAAGTGATAAGAAAAAAAAATTTATCCATTAAAGCCTCAGCCCTAAGAAGCTGGCAGCCCATCTCATTTCTCTTATATTGTGTCACTACGATCCCCCGCCTCCCTCTCTTCCTTCTCTGCCAGCAGGTATTTGCAGTTTCCTCACCTAATTCTACACAGCAGTCCCGGAGACTTGCTCCTACTTGGGCCCCACCGTCGGGTGAATGAGGGTAGGCACCCGCCCCCCGCAGCAGCCCCTCCCCGTCACGTCATAAACCCAGCAGTACTGCAATCCTGCGTTTCCCTTGACAGTGACATTTAACCACACTGCCTTCTCTCTGCCGTTTGATGCTGGTTCTGCTTCCAAGCTACGCTCTATCTGTGCAAACACAATTTCTGATGCTGCTCTGACAGGTTTTCTAACCATCTCTGCTTTCACAGTGCATCCATCTGCCTCTTGCCCAGAGAGCCACAACTCCACTCTCCTGGAAGACGGTCCACCATTCCATTGTAGTTTGTAGTCACCTACACGCTCCTCAGATGACCGCTACTAACTAATCCTCAAGCTCCCCCTTTGCTTCCCTTCCATAAATACGTCAGGTGTAGAGTTTTTTGACAACACATACACACTTTAGTAAAACTTAATACTAAAAACAAACTAAAAACTAATAAAGATAATTTTCACTGTTTCCTCTATTTTTCCCCTTGCCATCTTTCTAGTTTTTTGATTACATGCTTGCTGTGAAAATTCAGACATGTATAGAAATTTATAATCTGCATAGCATATTCCTCTCTATTCCTTTTCAGTAACCACTAACTTTGGTGTATCTTTTTCTAGACTTCTTTCTAATGCATGTAAAACAGGTAGATGGTATAGCAGGGAGGCAGGTAAAAAAAATTAAAAAGAGAGATGCATCACTTAAAGAGACACTTCAGGATTTTTCTTTTAACGAAATGGGAAAATATCTACATATGGTTCACAACTTACTTTTTACCTGTTAACAATGTTAAACTCCTCTTATGAAAAAGTGCTTGTTTTAACAGACAAAATCGAAACAAACTAGAATACTTCTGTACCACATTTATATTTCTAACAATCCGATCCACTACATGGTGTAAAGAATGGGGCCAGCTCCAACACAATGAGAAGTTTTAAAGAAAGATTTTTTTGGTACTTTGAAACCAAATAAATTCTTTGAAAGGGACACAGGAGGATGCAATTATAAGCAGCTTGAAGGAATTTTAGTCTTGGGGGGGAGGTGTTACAGCACAGTCCAGTCCAGCTTTCTTATTCCACAGAGTCCAAGGCCTGGCGGGTTACAGGAGTCTTCCGCACTCCATCAGCGAGAGGCAGGACCAGAATTAGCCCCATGACAACGTGCTCCTCCCCTCAGCTGCCTCACCCGCCCTGCAGGGGTGCACCGCTCCCAACAGCCCCCACACGTCCAGTCTGCTTACAGACTACGAAGTTCCCTTCCTTACCCGGTTACACCTACTTATATCGGTTTCCTTGAAGTGGAAAAACTACAATATATGCACTCCACTGCCTTTTAGTATGTTATTACATTAAGCATTAAAACAAATGAAGAACAAAACCCTTCCGTAATTGTGATAGTTTTCAAAAAAAAAAAAAAAAACCCATAATTGTGATAGTTTTCAGCCAAGTAGCTTCAATTTCTTGTGTTATCAGTCTTCCCACATCCCCGGTTTTACACCAATACATATTTGTATGCTGCTATATTCATTTGCCATTACTTGGGGACAACTTACATGTTGCTTTATTACTTTCATAATTATTTTGGCAGATATAGAATATTCCATATAGAGACTCAGTTAATTGCTTAACTATTTCCCTACAGTGGAAATTTGAATTTGTTTCCATTTTTCTTAAAATTACAGGAAATGGTATAATGAGCAAATCTATAACATTTTTCTAAATATAATCTTTTTCTCTTTTTGAATGACTCTCTTAGGATAAATTCCCAGAAGATTTACATAAAAGATTATAAATATTTTTATGATTCATTATATACTGCAAAGTGCTTTCCAAAAATTATTTCAGTTTATAATGCCAATCACAGAATGTAGAAACAGCAGTTTCAACAGAAACTTAAATGGAGTTTCAACTATTACACAATTTTATTTACCAATGGGTACAGACTGGTACACCAGTGTTTCATTTTGCACTGATTTGATTTCTCAAACAAAATATTTTTTCTGAACCTATTATTATTTGTATTTCCTCTTGTGTGAATTAAGATTTATTCAGCATCTCTTTTCATGGTTATTTAGCACCTCTTTTCAAGGAACCTGTTTTTTACCGTATTAATCATAATATGATAAACATATCCTTTATTAAAAAGCAATCTCAAAGGGTTTGACAAAGAGGAAGAATCAAAAATGAATAGCTTCTGGGCTTTGACATTCTTCTTAACATCAGTTCTTTAAGTGCATTTACCTAGACAAAGGTCTCACTTCTCATGGTAATATCTCTAATCCATTCCAGTTTTAAACTGCTTTTCCAAACAACTTTTCTTCTTTGTCTTATACAGAATCCCACTCATAAGCAAACTGTCTTTATAACAAATTAGGTATATTTTATAACTCCTAAACTGAACATGTCATTACAGAAAATCCTGAAAGAATAAATATGTGCTGAGTGAGATTTTAGAAATATGGCCTCCTTTCATTTCTTAAAAGGTAAAAAGGGAAGTAGTTTACCTTTGCTTGCTTTTCAACTCTAGGTCCGCTGCTGTCGCCACACTGTGACGTGTGTCACTAGAAGCAATCACTAGATGGAGAACAGCTTCGAGTTCAGGCACCTGTTCAGCTTCTATGAATTTCACTATACCCAATTTGCACTGCAGACAAATGAAGGGAGGGAAAAACAGTGATCAAAGAGACAAATACCACGAACCAGAAATTAATAGTAACAACAGTAGCAGCTCCTGTTTAGGCTTACAGTGTGCCAGGGAACTGTATATTACATAGACTCATTACTTCATCTAACCCTCACAACCTATGACATGAGTAATCTTAGGCCCATTTTTCTGATGAGGAAACTGAGGTGAGGCTTAAGAGGTTAAGACACATACTAAGTGATGAAAACAAAATTCAAACCCAAGTTTCTCCAGCTTGAAGACCATGACGATACACAGCCTTCCTACTTAGGTTAGTCTCTCTAGAATGATAAAGCCTTGAACTGAAGTCCCACTTTGGAGCCTGCAGGTAAGAGATTGGTACATTATGAATAGAGGGCTCCATGGATTGTTTTGACAGTTCAAAAAGAACCAAATTACACTCCATAGAGTTCCACTCTATTGTTAACATATTCATCCTGTCCTCAATATTCTTACAGACTGAAAACAATAGGATTTCAAACACACTCTAAGTCAAGGCAAGTGAAATTTTAACCAAACAGTATTCAATCTAATTGAAAGGCTAAAATGAAACACAGACTGAAGAGGGATTCTAATTAGAACTTCATGCAATGTGAAGGAGCTATGAATTTCACAACAAAGAATTCTATTTAGAATAAATATACCTAAAAACTATCTTTACTTTTAAAAATCAGTTACATACTAGTTCTTATGCATATGAATTATGATTGAGAGTTTGTAATTATTAAATAACACGGAATTTAAAAAGGTATATAAACATTATAAAATGCTTGCCTTCCTCCCCTTGTTCAACACAACTTACTTGTGGCAAGAGCTACAAGAGAAAAGACTCAAACATTTACTTACGCTACAGAAGAACAGTTATAGAAATTAACTATACAAAGATATAAACAAAAAATGTGCAGAGAAAACTGAAAACAATACTAATGTCCATCAGTAGGAGACTACTTAAAATCTTGTGTGGTTTACACATAATTTTACATAAACATTTAAAAAGATGACTTTAAAAAAAAACTTTATATACTATTAAATGAAAAAAGCAAACCACAAATACTGTATTATATGTAAATGTATGTAAATGTAATATAGAATATGTAAAAATGCATTTGTAAAACTATTTATATACACACACACACACATTAAGTAGGCTGTAGATGAATGACAAACTGGGGGTGGCAGGATTCCAGGTAATTTTTAACTTTTCTTTATAATGTTCTGTACTACTTGAATCTTCACATTATCATAATTTTGTCATTAGAAAAAATAAAAATCATTCTTAAACAAAAACAAAATTTTATTTCATCCTTGAAACTAAACGGTTCACTAGATTATAAAATCGACAAAAAACATGGAGAGGCCCTTAAATATTAGCAAGTAATTACCCACACAAGATTACAATTTAATGTTAACAATTACTCTCCAGCACTTGGAGCTTGAGCCCTCAGAGAGGCCTAGATTCAAAGCCTAGTACTAGAAGTGAGACAAAGGTAGATCTCAGAACCTCAGTTCCTTTTACAAAATGAAACGATTTCTCTATCTCCTTGGGTTGCTATAAGAATTAAATGAGACAAGGTATTCAAAGTGCTCAGCATAGTACCTGTCACATAGTTAACACCCAAAAAAGAGTGGTCACTATACTATTTACCTTTCTTTCTTACTTACATCATGGTTTGAGGAGGGAGGGAGAAAAGATCCATAAAAACATGAAGTAAATCTAATCAGACATAACCCTCGCTGAACAAATCATTCTATAAATTTGAGAATGGAAGCAAGGCCCCACTTGCCTTTTTCCCTCTCCTGGGGAACACTGGTTTTTGATCAGTGGTCCCTTACATTCACAGAAAGAAAAAATATCAAATCATTTAGACTGCCATGGAGAGATAAAGGAAGGATTGGAAGACTAACCCATGTTGCTTGAATTCCAAAATAATTACATACTGAGCTCATCTGTTCTTCCCTGAGGTGCCTGATGACACAGACACAGTGAGGCAACTTCTCTGTAGAGCACCAGTCTTTTTTAAAAGCTGCTCAGAGAACATCTGTGTCCTGTTTAAATCCAGAATAAAATGCTTAATGCCAATTTTTAAATTCCCCACAAAAAATATAAAAGGGAGTCATGCTTTTCCCCCATATTGTCACAAGTGAGTACAGGAGCTCCTCACTTTACACAAAATGTACAGCCCAAAAAAGCTGAATAATCTAAGATAAATTGTATTTTAACTGCACAAAAACAGCTAGATTATTAAACCTACAATCAAAAGCTAAAACGAAAGAAGCTAAACATACTCGTTTCTAAGCGGGCTGTGTTTCCCCTTGAACTGTGTATGCAGTGACGAGCACTGAAGAGCACTTCCCACTCCTCCCTTTCCCTGGGGCTTTAACACATAACCGCCATGACGAAGACAGCACATTAGGTCAATCGGCTGTTGCAGAGCTATTTCATTAGAGAGAACGAGCACATGAGAACTACGGCAGACGTGCTTCTGGGGACCTCCTCAGGCTAGCGTACCGAGGCAAGTTCCACTACGAACAAAGCAGTGATACCTGTTCCAACTGTTCAGGTGTCCACGGGTTATCACCAATAACTCGCTTAGCTGCGTAAAAACTCATTCCTGGGGGAGGCTGTGGTATTCCAGAACTTCCCCCACTATTTGAAGAAGAACCCTGTCCTGAAGATGAATTTTGGCGACTCTGGGATTCATTTAACACGTATCTGAAAAGGAAAGGGAAATTTAACCTCCCTATTAAAAGATATACATAAACATTTACAGGCACATTTAATACATTCAATTAGATACTTTTCTCCGAGACATTTTTTCTGGAATATTTGAAAGTAAAATTTCATCATAAAGAAAAATTCTGAAGATATCTAAAAAAAGGGTATTTACATCTTTAGCAAATTAACCAGAAGAGTCCATCTGTTCAGCTTAGTTACAAATGAACTATTACAGTTACCAACAATGAATATAAATATTTTGCTCTCAACCTATAAACAACTCTTTTAAGAGCCGTTTGGAGGGGCGCCTGGGTGGCTCAGTGGGTTGAGGCCTCTGCCTTCAGCTCGGGTCATGATCTCGGGGTCCTGGGATCGAGCCTCACATCGGGCTTTCCGCTCAGCGTGGAGCCTGCTTCCTCTTTCTCTGCCTGCCTCTCTGCCTACTTGTGATCCCTGTCAAAAATAAAATCTTAAAAAAAAAAAAAAAGCCGTTTGGACCTACTACACTTTGAGTTTTAGGTTGACAAATACAGAGAAAAGATTAGCTGATCCTAAGAAAGGCTAAAAAAAAAAATATTATTCTATATCCAAAGCACAGAACATTTTTAGTCATCCCCATTTCTGTTAAGTTGCAATTCACCTTTAATTCTCTTGTATTCCTGCATTAGAAAAACGCACCAAAACCTCCAAACCACTTACCACACAAGCACATTAATGCCCCAAAAAGGAAAAAACTTCAAAGAGGAAAAGTCAGAACAATGAGCTTTTCCCACTGTATGTTCAAAGCCCTTTGTAGCTACTTATTTATTAATTTACCATACTATTTTCACTTTTAGCTTCTATAGATTAAAAATAAGATTTCTGGGGGCGCCTGGGTGGCTCAGTCGTTAAGCGGCTGCCTTCGGCCCAGGTCGGATCCCAGGGGCCTGGGATCGAGCCCCGCATCGGGCTCTCTGCTCTGTGGGGGGCCTGCTTCTCCCGCTACCATTCCCTCTGCTTGTGTTCCCTCTCTCGCTGTGTTTCTCTCTGTCAAATAAATAAATAAAAAAAATCTAAAAAAAAAAAAAAATAAGATTTCTGGTCAATTCACTTCAATCCAGTTAAACTCGTATTTCTCATCTACATAATGAAAATTTGGAAAAAAAATTTAATTCAAGTCCCTTTAAACTCTAAAGTTCCATGCTGATGAATTATCAGACTGGATATTAAAATGAAATACCAATTATAATAAAAATTAAAAATAACACTTAGATCCTGATGGTATAGTAAACTATTCCACATTACTTATATGCTATATCCACTCAATCTTAAATCCATCTATTAAAAAAAAACCTATTAAGAAATCACTTTAATATTTTTATAAAAATAAAGCAAATTCCCACTGGTAAGAAAAACTAGATTGAGCAGATTATGTGCCTAAGTTAAATTTGGATTTGGTAAGAAAAACTGGATTGAGGACATTATGTGCCTAAGTTAAATTTGGATTTCAAAGTTTATTTACCAAAGCCATCATCACCTGCCAATTCTGGCTGCCTCCTGACTTAACTATAAAAAGGAGGTTTTCACTTATTTCTAAGTTAAAGCAAGACTGGTGACAGTAAGTAAATGAATCCGTAATTACTGAATAGCTAACATTATGCAAACAACATCCTAAGCACAAGACAGAAGAATACCAGGCAGTGTTAAGACTGAGTCTGCCATCTGGAGCAGGTTGGGATAACAACACATAGGACAGCATTTGACATATTATCATATGAGAAAGAAACCACTGAAAAATAAGAAATGATAGGACACGTACTAGAAGTGAACAGGTAGAGATAGTGAAAGTGGAAGTGTTTCAAGGTCTGGAAAATAAAGCCACCAAACTAGAGAAGTAGGAGGGAGGCAAACTGGAAAGGAAAGGAATTTTACATCATGAACCCTCTTGTGTCTGGATGGGGGACAGAGGATAGGAAGCTCAACATGCTAAGATTGTAGTACATATTACACTTTTGATGAGGGAAGAAACATAATGAAAGCAGCATTTTAGATAAATATCTCTGGCAGCAACACAACCTAGAAAGTAAGTAGCCTAGAAGCAGGTCATAACCTGGGCCACTGTGCAAGGGACCAGAGCTAGATACAACAGCTCTTGACTTCAAGGAGTCCCCAATCTATTAGGGAAGATGGACATGGCAGCAGGACGATCAAAACATAAAGTGGCAATACAGACGGATGGGTAGTGTAAGAAGGACCCGGAAAATAATGTCCTCTGCCCAGGGCAAGAAATTTATGTTGGAAACACATATGGCTGGCATCTAAGCTAGTTTGAGGTGCTTTTTTCAAAGCAGCTGTTTTGGCTGTTGTTTTCTCTCTTTCTTCCCTTCTTTTCTAATGGGGAGGCATTCTCAGCAGAGAGAACTGTGTTTTCTTAAAACATGAAAGGCAAGGACATAAGAGTGCATAAACTGCATCAGTGTATGTAACGACTGAAAAATGATACCCCAAGGATTTTAAGGGTGATCTGGTAAGATCTAAAATCAAGGAGATTTTTTAAAAATCCCATTTTAAAAATCCGGGATCCCCGGGATGCCTGGGTGGCTCACTCAATTAAGCAGCCGACTCTTGATTTCAGCTCTGGACATAATCTCAGGGCCATGAGATCGAGCCTCCCACCCCCACCCCGCAGAAGTCTGTCCCTCTGCCCTCTCTCTGCCCCTCCCCCTACTCAAGCACGAGTGTGCACGTGCTCTCTTTCTCTAATAAATAAATAAATAATCTTTATAAAAATTAAAAATAAAATAAATAAAAATCAGGGCTCCTTCTGGCAGTGTAGAGAGTTTTGGAGAAGAACAGCTGGTGAGAAAGTCATGACGAGAGCTGAGCAGAGATGAAACTAGCCCGCAGCAGGCAGCAGGGAGAGTGGTTCCGGGATGAGACAGGGAACAGAGAAGGGGTATTATGGGACTGGTATTAGCAACATGGAAAAGGAAAGCTGGAGGCAGTTTACAATCATACACCGACATGGCTAAGAGAGCCATCACACCACTGACAGCAATTAAAGAAAAGGAACTATTTTTATGGAGAAAGACTGATTTCAGCTGGGAGAGGCTGAGTCTGAAATCATAACGGCAGCTCCCACCTGTGAGGTCAACAAGCAGTAGGGCGAGGGTTTAGAAGAGGTAGGGCTGCAGCAGAAAGGAAAATCTGAAACATATCCGTTTTCAAGTGAAAGCTGAACCATTTACAATAGTATTTAACCACACACAGTGAAAGCAGTCAATACCAACATCGCTGGGTTTTTACTTTGAAACCTACCCATAAGGCATCAGAAGGACATCTAGCATGAAGTCCAAAAGCAGCTGCACAGTCTTTGGTTTCTCAGCAAGATTAAACGGAGAAGCTGATTTTGATGATTCAACAGGGTATTTCATGTGAAAAAGGGTTGGTATTAAAAGATGCATTAAGCTGAAAAAACAATTACATTTATTGCAACTACTTTAAAAACAAGAGTTTTATACATGCAAATAACAGACAAAACAAAAATCACATAACAAGTAGCAAGTGTAGCAAGGGCCGTGCGCTTTCAAAACCACTGCCTTACAAAGTCCTAATCTAGGAACTGGCCTAGCTTTCTTTGTTACTGAAAACCCAGTATCCTGAGTGATGACTGCCAATTAGCCAGTTGGGCTCCTCACCAAAAACACTGGGGAAAAAATGTACATAAAATGCCCTCAGCATCAGTATCTAAAGTTACCAAAAGTAGCTTATAGTTCAACTTATAACATACTCCTTCAATAAACATTTTCTTTTCCACAATTAAAGTTAATCTAAAGAAATTAAAAACTGATCATGTCAATATTTTGAATATGAAAATTTCCAACATGTGAACTTATGTAACACAGTTTCAGTAATTCCTTCTTTCACTACACACAAAAACTTCAAAGAGTGCTTGTACTGTTTATTAATTTTATTTGTAAAGATCCATACTGCAATCTCTTTTAAAGACACAAGTGCTTTACTAAAAAAGCAAAGTAAAACCATCATTTAATTCCACCTTCCCCCCACAGCTTGACCATGGGGGGTTGGTCATGACCAACCCATGACCAACCATGACCAGGCTACATCTCAGAAGTCTGAGCCAATTCTGAATGTAAGGGTGTTATCCATACCCCTTTCAACCCTCCAATGCCCATATTAATATAAACAAGTGATGCATTCCTTAAAAAAACTGCTCTAAAACTTCCTATCCTCCAAGATAGAAACGTTTTGAGGAAAAGCACTTTACAACTAATGTGTGCATTCACATGAAATTAGCCTCTTCAAAATAATTGACAAAATAAATGCATCTAGATTGACAAATATGTTGTTAGGTCTGCACACCTTTCAATATGCGCACATCAAGAAATTTGATAGCTACCAAAATAGTAACATTGAGATAACACAGAAAACTCAATCATTTGTCAGCTGAAAGAGCTCAAGCCTGCAAAAAGCCCAAGCAAAACCAAAGGTGTGACTCTATGTTTGAAAGGTCGCTGCTGAGTCGTGCAGGTGGGAGACAACGTCACTGAGGACACCATACCTATCCTGCTGTGGCTGAGGCTTCCCTTCCATGGCAGTAAGGAGCGTGGGGGCCAGTTCACATTGTTTTTCCACTGGTAGGCGAGGATAGCCCATCTTAACATAAATTATAGTAAAATTCTAACACAATGAGAGAAAAGCAAGTGAGCATGAAGGAAATACTCTAGGGTTTCCATGAAAACACACGGTTGGTAACTTAGGGAGTTACGTTATAACAAAGAAATCACATTCTCCCTCCATATGTTTATCACATGTTTATTACAGCTTGATCAACTCTGACATCTCAGGAAGAATTCTAGCCCTACTTACTCAAAATGCTTGCTTTAAGATATGCTTCGTGTCAGAGAGCAGGATCTAATCTAAAGCACTCATGCATACCTATATCAAACATCATGTTTTTTCACTTTAAATACATATAATTTTATTCGTCAATTATGCCTCAATAAAGTTGGGGGCGATAAAAGCACACAAAAATGCAATTTTCACTGAAAAGAAACAGTCACCATTTGGCCTAGCTGAACCTCCATACATCATAGTAGCATCAGAGCTCCCAGCTTGTTGCACTAATCCTTTCCAGCAAAGAGGAGACCACCCTTGAAATCCTAGGCTGCTGTTTCCCAACTAGCTACTACAACCGCCCTAGTACACGGCAGCACTCTGGTTCCTCATTCCAGTAACGGACCAACGGATGATGAACCAAGGAAAACTGAGTGCTGTGGGTGTGTCTGTATCACTAGAACCCATACGAATGCTTCATTTTAAGCAAACTCGTAAATGCATATCTGGATCTATGCATATGAGAAAGATCTGCTTTTCTAAAGGAATCTTCACTTTAGAATAGGCTTCACAAGGGTATTCTCTGGAAAACATTCTATTTGGCAGTTTTCCTGGCAAACAATGTTTCTATTTGCTGGAAGAAAGGAGCATCTGTAATGAAGCTGTATGTCCAGAGCAAGCCCAGAAAAGCTATCTGGACCAGTAGGTGGCTCCAAAGGTTTGGAATCCAGATGTCAGATAAGACACAACAGATTCCGCCTCAATGCGAGGAACAACAGGGCCACAAAAAGATCATCTGACATCACACGGCACCCGCATCTTTATCCATCTACATTTCATGAAGATGACAATTTAACAGGAACATTTCTTACCAGGCTCAGTTACTTCACTTTTAAAAAGGATACCGTTCTGAATGTATTAGAAACAGAATTTAATAAAACTTCTCTTCCTATCCTTGCCATTTATCCTTTCTTTTCCTTATTATTTATTCATGCCTATACTGCATAACCCTTTTTTCTCTGTTCAGACTGACCTCATACAACCTTTTACTAAGAATCCAATCACTCCTTTATATCAGCAAACCTGAGCAGTCATTTCACCAGTCTTCCTTTACCCAATGTAAATGACCATGTCTTATCCCGCTCCTACCACTTCAGTGGAAAAAACAGTGTGTCGTTTGAAGAAAAACATCTCCTGTTTCATTTAGAATTAGTCTAAGATGAAATTCTAAACTTGCCCATTTATTGATGACATCTAATAAATGTTAGGAGAGAAAACTCACTATAAGTCAGAAATATTCCAAGACAACACTCACTGTGACAAAGGAAACTGCAGCAGGGTCCTGGTATTGAACCAATAGTGTCTCTACCGGGAGCTGTATTTTGGGGCGGCTTTTTATACGCTTATTCAGATGGACCAGCAGTTCCATTACCTAAATACAGAGAGATATGAACTGAAATTATACCTTTAAAACAAATTCATTTCTCAACCATTACTTAATTTGATGAATAGTAGCTACTTTGTTCTTTTCAAGGACATAAATGTGACATCCCAGAAAGGGAATTATAACATGAGGGTCTTGTTCCAAAATGCTGTGTCCCCCAAAGCTGGGATCCCACATGAGCCTATACTGAGGCACAGCCCCCAGAACCTTTGTGAATAAATGACTGCAACACACCATGCCACGAGTGGAATGTATCTCCCCAAGACTCATCTGTTGAAGCCCTAATCCCCAGTTTGATGGTTTTAGGAGGTACTTAGGTTTGACTGATGTCGTGGGGGCTGAGCCCCCACGATGAAACTGGTGTCCTAATAAGGAGATGAAGGGATCGGAGTCCTGTTTCTCTTCCCCTCATGAGGATGCAGCAGGGAGGCTGCCCTCTGTCAACCAGGAAGGTCCCTCCACAAGGAACCCAACATGCTGGCAACCTGATCCCAGACTCTCAGCTTCCAGAACGGTGAGAAATAAAGTCACCCAGTCTGAGACTTTCTGTTATAGCAGCCCAAACGGACTAAGACACACTGTGAACATGACAACACGAGAAAAAGATAAGATACAGCGGGTTTCCAGAAAAGACTGACAGTTCAAGGAGGACTTAGGGAGGAAGTGACAGAACATCCTGATGAGATGAATTTCCAAGCAGAGAATCAGTTATAAGAAGGAACGAAGTCTAAAGGAATGTAACATACGGCATGTGACTGACATACAGACTGATAAGAAATAAAAGCAAAGCCCAGATTATAAAAGGACTCAGGTAAAATGCTGGAGAATTTTTACTTTATTCTGAAGATCATCTGATTCTATTAGACAGCTTTAAGTAATAACAAGTTTCCCCTCCTTCAAGTGGGAAAAGAGAGAAGAGAGATTTTCAAGTCAATAATTCCTGTGGGTAGAAGGCAAAATCCACAGGCTTATGTCAAATGGCCCCAATCTTACTCTAAGAATGAGATTATCTTGCTACAAGAGGTGAAATAAGAAACTGAGCATTGAAAAATAACATTTTTAGGGATGTCTGGGTGGCTCGGTTAGTTAAACATCTGCCTTTGGCTTGGGTCTTGATCCTGGAGTCCTGGGATGGAGCCCCACAAAGGGCTCCTTGCTCAGCCAGGAGCCTGCTTCTCCCTCTCTCTCTGACCCCTCTTCCCTGCTGTGCTCTCTCTCTCTCTCACTCTATCTCAAATAAATAAAAACTTCAGGGGTTGTTGGGTGGCTTAGTCAATTAAGCGTCTGCCATCGCCTCAGGTCATGATCCCAAGATCCTGGGATCAAGCCCCGCATCTCTCCCACTCCCACTCCCCCTGCTTGTGTTCCCTCTCTCACTGTGTGTGTCTCTCTCTCTCTGTCAAATAAATAAAATCTTAAAAAAAAGCCAAAGAAAAGAAAAGAAAAGAAAAGAAAAGAAAAGAAAAGAAAAGAAAAGAAAAGAAAAGAAAAGAAAAAAGAATTTTCAGAAAGCCTCCCCTGAGAAAGACTCAAGGATTTAAGGTACCTGTTCTGGAGGGCCAGGCCTACACTATTCTCCATCATTTCTAAAATGTGTGTTCTAGCCTCAAAGCAAGTATTAAAGAGGCACCTGGGTGGTTCAGTCATTTTAAGTGTCCGACTCTTGATTTCGGCTCAGGTCATGATCTCAGGGTGGTGGGATCAAGCCCTGTGGGGGTCTCTGTGCTCTGCAGAGCATCTGCTTGTCCCTTTCCTATTGCCCCTCCCCCTACTCGGATGCACTCACACACTCTAATACATAAATAAATAAATCTTTAAAAAATAAATAGAAAAAAAATTTTTTAAAGAGTTGTAGGACTATTCCTGGCAACAACGAAAGTTGAAATGAATCTAAAGCAATAATGAAATATGAATTTTAAGAATAAAAACAAATCTATAATCTGTTTAATGAATAATAATGAAATACCTGACATTTATCCAACAGTTTCTGTACAGAACACACTTGTGCCTAGCACTCTGCATTTCCTATCGGATTCTCCCAACAACCAGAGATGGTATTGTCATTCCCCTATCAAAGGTGAGGAAGCAGATGCTCTGAGGACTGAAGTAATTTGTCCAAGGACACGGAGCCACCAGATGGCACAATAAAGATCTGACTCCAGAGCCCATTCTTTTAACCTTTCCGACACTGACAGTCGAGCTCGATTCATCTGAAGTGTCTGTCACCGCGAGACAGTCTTGGAACCACTGACATCTCACAGAGATCTAGAAGTTTACATTACCACACATCTCAACTTCTTGGCCGTCCAGACCTAAGCTACAGCCGAATGGCACGGAGAAGAATCAGAAGGAACCAGGCTCAAAAAACAGCCCTCTTCAGACAATCTAATCTGGGCTGAGTCCTGGAAGGACTCCATGGGAAATCCTCAGACAATCATGGCCACAAGCACACACTTTCTTGTCACGATAAATTTTTTCACTTTAAATAAATTAATGACTTAATGTGCTTCTAACAATATCATATTAAGCATTAATTTCCTAAGTTTGGTTATCCACTATCTGAAACCCTCTATAAACCCATAAAAATAAAAAAAATTTAAAAATCACCTGAACCAACCTTCTGTGGACAACTAGGTAACTGTTAACCTATCAGTAAACCTACAGATTCACCAGCCTCAGGTTTATTGTCTATATCAGTTCTTACTACTCATGCATTTATATTCATTTATTCATTAACAAGCTTTTTAACTGAAGTGTAACACACCTAAACTGTACAATTGAGAGTGCATGACCCAGTAAATTTTCATAAAGTAAACACTCTAGAACCACAAAAGCCCCATCTGTACCCCATGCCCCTTGCTCACTATCCCCTCTTCCCCAAAAGTTACCACTATCCTGACTTCGAACACCATTATTTTTTTTTTTTTTTTTTTTTTATTTCAGAAAGTGTGAGCAAGAGAGAACACAAGCTGGAGAAGGGGCAGAAGGAGAAGGAGGAGTGCACTCCCCGCCGAGCAGGGGCCGCCACCCCCCCAACCATCCCAGGACGCTGGGATCATGAGCTGAGCCGAAGACAGACGCTTGACCCACTGAGCCACCCAGGCGCCCCTCAAACATCATTTTTAAATTTCAATAAATGGAACACAAAATGTGAACTCGTGTCTCAATGTTTTATTCAACACCGTATCGGAGATTCACCCATGCTGTTGCTCATAGCAGCAGTTCACTTTCACTGCCCGAGTAAGGAAATACCACAATTTCTCCACTCTCCTGTTGACAGACACGAGGTTATTTCCAGTTTGGGCTATTAGAAATAATACTGCTATAAACATTCTCAGATATGCCTTCAGTGCACATATATACATATTTCTGTTACATATAAACTCAAGACTGGATATGCATCATGGAGTAAGTATATGATAAGCTTTAGAGTATTTATAAACAGTTTTCCAAAATAGTTATACTAATTTACACACCCACCAGTAGTCTGTGAGAGTTCCAATCCAAACTTATCAGGAAGTGGTATGGTCAGTCTTTAATTTCTAGCTATTCTAGCTAATTCTAATTCTATATTTAAAGTTGGCTATAAAGGAGAATTCTACCTAACAAACCTTGTTTTCCTTAAAATAGCAAAATGTACTCTAATGGTATGTCACTAGTCATCTAAAACTTTTCTCTTTCACTCAATTTACCCAGAAATTACCAGCTACCTTGCAGGATATCCTGCAAAAATTACACAACTGAAAATCAATACAAGTTTTCATCAATCACAAAATTTCACAGATCAAAATTATTTATACATGAGCTCTCAAATTGCTGCCCACTACAGTCCCTGTTTCCTCTGCCCAATGCCTGACCTCCTATCACTCTTATTGCTGGGTGCACTGGGTGGCCCTCAGCTCCCTGAAGGCATCCCATGCTGTTCCAACTCAGAACATCCGCACAGGGCCTGCTGTGCCTTATATGGTCTCCCCATCTCTCTGTCTGGCTACTTCCTACATCATAGAGGCTTCCTTATGCCCCACATTCAGTTTAAATCAAGTCCTCAAATATATTCTTCCATAGAATCCTTTTCTATGTTGGCAAATTCTTACAAATTATAATTGGATGCTATCTGCCTGTTTAATGCCAGTCCCCCCAACTAGACGTTTCTTTCATTCACCAGCGTGTCCCTAACACCTGGCATATACAGGAGAAAGCACTCAGTATTTGCCAAATGAATGATGAGACAGAGGAAGCTAAGTAAGTAAGCAGGAACCAACTCATGAAGGGCCTTTTAATATACCTTGCTCTTCTGAGGGTAACGGAAGGCCACAGAGGAGTTTTAAATAGGACAGCGACAGGATCAAATACACATGTATTTGGCAAGGCAGTGTTAACAACAGGCATGTCAAATACCTGATGAGAAGGTCGTCTCTTCCCGCAAACATAACAGATGTTCTTAAGGAGACTCTTTGTCCAGTGAACCCAAATTGGGCCTCGGAATCCCTCTCAGGGCAGACCTCCAAGGCGCCATTGCCAATCAATCAGAGTGGCCCAAGGGATGAAATGTGATGACACCTCTAAGACCTGAAGGTCTAGTACAAATACACCAGAAGACTAATGAACTATTTTAAAAATGAAGTGGGCAAATGTTCCCTGCAGAACATTTAGGCTAAAAAAAAAAAAATCCTGAAGGGCACCTGGCTGGTTCAGTCAAGAGAGCATGCAACTCTTGTCAGGGTTGTGAGTTCAAGCCCCACACTGGTGTAGAGATTACTTAAAAATAAAATCTTAAAAAGAAAAAAAGAAAGAAAATCTTGGGGCATCTGGGTGGTTCAATCAGTTAAGCATTTGCACCTTGGGTTCAGGTCATGATCCCAGGCTCCTGGGATTGAGCCCTCCCTGCTCCTCAGGGAGAATGCTTGTCCCTCTTCCTCTGCCCCTCCACTCACCAGTTCGTGCTTTCTCTCCCTCACTCTCTCTCTCAAATAAATAATGAATCGTTGAAGACTACGTCAAAAACTAATGATGTACTGTATGGCTAACTGAACATAAGAATAAAAAAAAATTCTACACCTGAAAATAATATTACACTATGTTAACTAACTGGAATTTAAATAAAAACTTGAAAAATTAAAAATAAAATTATAAATAAATAAATAAATAAATAAAATCTTGATGTGCTAGTTACCCAACTTTTGGTGACAGTACTTTCCAGAATCCTGTAATAGGAGCTATACGGTGTCTTGTTTTAAAAAATTATTTCGCTTCATTTTAATAAAAGCTGTATACATAGTCAGCCAATGCCAAAGAGTATTTTGCCCCATTACCACCTCACTTTCATATCGGAATCAAGGGCATGGATTTCAGATCAGGCCTCCACATTTTCAGAATGATTATCTCAATTATATCATCTGGCACTGATGCCAAGTGTACAGTTGGTACTAAATGCAGCTGTGCTAAGCATAGAAAAGCTACTTTTAAATCATGTAAGCTGGTCCCAGACTTACTTTCCATTTTGAAAAGCCAAAATGAGATCATGAACCTAGATTTCAATAATGAGAACAGAAAACTCACTTTATAACATATACCCATTTACTTACCATTTAATTCCCCCAACTGTCCGAACATGCTTACCTTTTTGCGTACTCCTTCTTGGGTGCTGGACAGCTTGAGCAAAACAGGAGGAAGGAATTTAGATATAATATTCTGTAACTGTTCATCGGTTTCAGCATGGCCAAGTCGTAAAAAGACCCGTTCAAGCTGATCTATAATATAAGAAGAAAAAAAGAAGAACTTAACAAATCAAACACAACCAAAACTAAATATATTTATAGTTTAACCCTTTTTCTGTACTGCAGATCATTTAGTCATGATTAACCACAACTAGCCCTGTATGCAGATGACTCTGACATACTAGGAAACAACACCAAAAAGGTTTACTAGCTAATTATACTTTCTTGCAACTGTCCTGGTCATTTAACCCCCAGAAGAGAGGAAAACAAAGCCAAGAATATCAAAATTCTCACCTAAGTTATCCCTTTCTTCTAAAGGATTTGCATCCTGAAAAGAATACAAAAATTCTGAAGAAATCTTCTAGATCTAGCTAGCAGAGGGAAGGAGAACTTTAATCCGACACCAAGGACAGTATCTATTTGGTGAAGCCACCTTACTGATGAAGTTTCTCCACAGACAGAACCACTGCCCACTACTATGGTGGGATTACCTAACCAGGATGTGAAAGACCAGTTTCAACCAAGAAAGCCTCCGTGAGAGCAACATGTTACACAGCACCACCATGATGCTCTCTGCAAAACCCAGACTGTGACAAAGCATAGAACAAGTAGCCAGAACATTCCAAGGGAGGGAAAGAAGGGGAGGGGTAGTGACAGGGGAACCTACCATTTGCCAATGCCTGGATATTTGATTTTAAGGAATTACTGTTAACTTCTTAGGTGTAATAATGGTATTGTGGTTTATGTTTGTTTTTAAAGGTTCTTATAAAAATTATCCCCGGTGATTGAGGAGACTTCTGGGGAGCTAGAAATGCCCTGTATCTTGTTCCAGATGACGGTTATAGAGATATATACCTTGATAAAAATTCATCAAGTTCTACACTTTTATAGTTTCTACTCTATTATACCTCAATGTAAAATTTTATTTAAGAGGGTCCATTTTTTAGAGATCAAGACTGAAATACCCACAGAGGAAATAATATAGTTACTGGGATTTACTTGAAATAACCAAGGCTGTACTGGAAATTTGCTAAGAGAGTAAATTTCAGATGCTCTCACAACGCACACATAAAAAATATAACTATGTAAGAAGAAATATTAATTAGCTTGACTACAGTAATCATTCCACATGTACGTATATATCAAATCATCACGTTGTATCCCTTAAATATACACAATTTTTATTTTTTTAACATAAATAAGGTAATAGCCTTATTTGGGTCCTTATAAAAAATAATAATCGGGGCAGAGGAGTGAGGAATGGAGAGAGGCCATATAAATGAAACCAAGATTGGCCACTAATCTATTAACTGTTCAAGCTGCCTAACAGAAACTGAGAATCTGTTCTTTTGTGGATGCCTGATATTTCCCATAATTTTTTAAAGACACACACACAAACACACAAACGCATGCAAGTGTGCGCGCGCGCACACACACACACACACATATACACACACACACAACACAGAGGCAAGACATTCTGGTAGCAATGAGCATACCCTGCACCCAAATCTTGGTTTTTAAATACCATTCTCTAAAAAGAGGAACGAGCCTCCCTGAAGAAATGATGGATTCTGGGGCTGGAGTAGTGAAACAGCAAGATGAACGTGAAGCACCTTGTAATGCTAGAAAGAAAACGGGGCCTGGAGCACGTCAAAGGTCTCCAGGAGCCCCCTGAAAGAGTTCCAATATGGCCAAGGCTGGAATAATTTGAGGAACAAAATAAGCAACACAGTATTGGATTATAACCCAAAGTATAAAATTAATCTACATGAATCCCTGCCGATGTGAATAAATGATTAAATGATTCCATTCACTGGAGGAAAAGAAACATCTTTCTTCTAAAAGAATTCCAAATGATAGATGCAGATACCTCCCCCTGCGGGAGGTACAGCTTCATTTCCACCTCCACCCTCTCTGAGAAGGTAGACTAGGTTTAGTGACTTGCTTCCAAAGAATAGAAAAAGGAAAAAGGAAAATGTTAATGCTACAGTGGAGATGCTTGATAAATACTATCTTTACCAAGTGATGGAAGTTAACACCATGAGTGATGTTACATGGCTATCATGATCCCTGACAGGATGTGACAAGAAGGGCACTGCACTGCTGCAGTGTTCGTTCAAAAGCCCCAGATCCCTCCCCCATCTAATCATCAGTAAAACAACTAGAAAAACTCAAACTGGAAGAATTTCTACAGGATGCCCAGCCAGTACGGTTCAAGACTTTCAAGATAGTGAAACACAGGGAAAGACTAAGACACTGTCACAGACCAGAGATGACAGGGAGACCAATAAGCACGGTGTGGTACCCTGGGTCGGATCCCAGAACAGAAAGAGGACATTAATGGGAAAAAGTGATGAGATCCAAATAAAGTCTCAAAGTTTAGCTTCTAAGATTATAATAAAGGAAGAATAAAAGAATAAGGAAGAAGGAAGGAGGAAAGGCAGGCAGGATGGCTGTGAGATCAGCAGACCAGATGCTTCTATGCCGTGGCTGTGAAATCAGTTCACAACATTTGTCCCAGTTGCAGGAGGCTTGGCCCTGGTGCCTCACAGATCTCAGGGCAGTAAAAACTGCCCATGTATTTTAGCTACAGAAACGACAGAAGAATCGCCCTGGGGAAGATGACGGAAAGTTAAATTCTTCATAACAAACTGACCAAAGGCTTAAAAAAACGATTAATATCGGTCTCTTTCATTTTTTTGTGCAACCATTTGGTTTCTTCATATGTATCCCCACTATAGTGCCTAAACTTTCCTCTCTCCCTCACTAGAAAAGAAAATGTAGCATCCTAAATGCAATAAAGTTATTTATGATGAGACTATGGGTACGCCAAAAGGGCACCAAACATCATGTGGGGTCCGTCCAAAACAGGCCAACTGTGCTGGAGGAATTAACTCTCCTACATCCTTCAAGGACCATCAGTATAACACCCTCAAGCCATCTTTAGATAGACACCGTACTTTAAATAAAGGTAATTAATCATGTTCAAGCTGTATGAAAAATGTAAATAAGTGCTGATACAATCAAGTACTAAATTTATCAAGCTGTCAAAACTAACGAAATAAAAAGCAAAGATTTAGCAATAGTATGGTCCCTGAATCCTGTTTTTAGAAGCACAGAAAGAATCTGAACTCCGGGGATGCCTGGGTGGTTTAGTCAGTTAAGCAGCTGCCTTCAACTCAGGTCATGATCTCAGGGTCCTGGGATGAAGCCCCATTCGGGCTCCCTGCTCAGCAGAGAACCCACTTCTCCCTCTGCCTCCCCGCCCCCACCCCCAGGCTCAGGCTCGTGCTCTCTCTCAAATAAACAAATCTTAAAAAGACAAACAAACAAAGAATCTGAACTGTGCCCTTACCTAACCCAAGAAGCAATCTCACAAAACTGACAAGGCAAATTAGACCCAGGACCCCAAAAGCGTCTGTCTACTCAGAAACAAGAAGGACTGGGGTGCCTGGGTGGCTCAGTGGGTTAAAGCCTCTGCCTTCGGCTCGGGTCATGATCTCAGGGTCCTCAGATAGAGCCCCGCATCCGGCTCTCTGCTTAGCAGGGGAGCCTGCTTCCCCTCTCTCTGCCTACTTGTAATCTCTCTCTATGTGTCAAATAAATAAATATAATCTTTAAAAAAAAAAAAAAAAAAGAAAAGAAACAAGAAGGACTGTAACCAAAAGTTCTGAAAATTCAAAAGGAATCCAACACTCAAATCCATCTTTCTGGGGCGCCTGGGTAGCTCAGTCGTTAAGCGTTAAGGCCTTAACCCACTGAGCCACCCAGTGCCCCATTCATATTTCTGTAACAAAACATATGGGCATTCACACTAAGAGAGATAATCAAAGTTTATAAAGAACCACATTTCCACTCAGGTCAGGTTTTAAATATTAAATGAAGAATACTCAAAAAAATGTTCGGTTACAGGGGCACCTGGGTTAAGCCTCTGCCTTCAGCTCAGGTCATGATCTCAGGGTCCTGGGATCGAGCCCTACATCGGGCTCTCTGCTCAGCGGGGAGCCTGTTTCCTCCTTTCTATCTGCCTGCCTCACTGCCTACTTGAGATCTCTCTCTGTCAAATAAATAAAATCTTTAAAAAAATGTTTGGTTACATATAAAATCTTAAATATCTTTCCGTAGCACTAAATAAAAATCTAATTGATAATGGCGACAGGGAAACTTTGTCTCCGTGTGTGTGTGTGTGCGTGTGTGTGTGTGTACGTGTGTGTGTATACACACAAATATATAGCATATTTAATATATATTAAATATAATATATTTAACCCTCTATTTGTGTTATCAGTTTTACAGTACCACAAACGATGCTTCAAAGAACATTCTTATCTATGCATCTGTGCACTGGTATGAGTTTCTGTATGCTAAAGCCCTAGAAATGGAGCTGCTGAGTCAAAGTTCCTTGACTGAGTGTCATCAAGTTTAATAGATTTTGGGAAAATACTCTTCAAAAAGTCTATGCCACTAAAAAAAAAAAAAGTCTATGCTACTGAGTAACGTATGAAGTGTTGAAACACTATACTGTACCCTTGAAATTAATATAACACTGTATGTTAACTATACTGGAGTTAAAATTAAAAAATTTAAAACGTCTGTGCTAATTTATACCACCAGCAGTGTATACAAGCAGTAATTTCCCCGCACCCACTCCTCTATCAATTTTATAAAAATTTTACGTAATCAATCTTAGCTGAATTGATAGATGGAAAGGGATTACACTGTTGTCTTTATACCTATTTTATCACCAAGGTGAAGTATCTTCTCAAATATTTATTGGTCCTTTGAAATATCTTCTTCAGCAAATTACTCATTATTCTTCTGAGTTGCTGACTTATAAAAGCTTTTATATATTGGGAATACATCTCCTCCTATTCTCCCACACATCGTAAATACTTTTTTCCTAGCATCCCTTGTGATTCTACAGCACTTCCATTTCATTTATCTAAGTTCTGAAAATATAAATTTACCCTTCCTTCCTTTTACGGCTTCAAAGCTTCTAGTTATACTTAAAAATGCCTTTCTTACTCTGAGATTACAAAAAATAGTATATTCTGCAGAAAAGAGTTAACACAGCAGGCCTGAGACAGCTATCCTTAGAAACGCCCACCTGCCAGGCTGGCCCTTGGCTGGCTTCTGGAAATGGGTTTCAGGAGAAACTCCCCCCACTCCCAGGACAGCTAAGAGTGGCTCACTCGGCCTAAACTCTTCATACAAACAATATGGTTTATGCTGAACACTTGCTTTCCTTCTTAGAATCTGGAATTGTGGTACGTGTTAGGCAGAAGATGCCAACGTGACCAGCATTGATTAAAGGCCCTCGGCACTGAGTCTCCACTGAGCATCTCTGGTAGAAAACATGTCCTGTGTGTTGTCACAGCTCATTGCTGGAGGGATTAAGCATGTCCTGTGCGACTCCACTGGGAGAGGACTCTTGGAAGCCTTACCTGGCTGCCTATGGACTTTGCTCCATGTGCCTCTTCCCTTCGCTGATTTTGCTTTGTACCCTTTTTCTGTAATATATCTTAGACATGAGTACAAATATATGTGGAATCCTGTGAATTATCCTAACAACTCACTGAAACTGGGGGTGGCCTTGGAGACCCCTGTCACATATATTTATGTAGGTTTTCTTCCTGCTGTTATGATTTTGCTTTCTGCATTCAAGTCTTTAACCTAGTTGGAATTTGGGGGGGGAGGGGCACATAGATGTAAGAAACCTAGTCTTTTGTGGGTTTTTAAAATCTTTCATTGTGAAATAAAACATTTACAAAAATGCACAAAATGGAAGTACGCAGTTTCATGAATTATTACAAACATCCATGAAACTACCACCTAAGAAAAAAAACTTATTTTGAAACCTGTACTACAAAGAAAGATTTCTACTGAAATCACAGCTGGAGAGGATTAAAGACTGTTCAACATAAAAAACATAGTGGATTTTAGGGACTCACCTAAGTTCACAGAGGTAATAAGCATCGGGGTAAGAACTAGAATGGGGTCTTCTGATCTCCAGTCTAAAAAAAACCTTGCCTACGCTGTGCCACTGTCTACAACAATGATCCTACTTTCTATAGGGCACTATGCTACACGTACTACATCAGACACAGGGAGCCCTGTTTGAGAGCATCACCAAAAGATCATGTGACTTTGTCTCATTCAAGTGGTAGTTAAGAGAAAATGGAACAATGCACAAAAATCAAAGGTCAAAAAATGGCACTAGAGAAAGCTCACCACTGTGAATCCTAAGCTAATACCAAATGTGTCAAGTTGCAACTCACCCTTCCTCCTCCCTGCTCATCTAAATTCTCTCCTCCTTCAAGGCCCAAGACCCTCGTACTTCCACTGTGAAGCACTAACTTCCCTAAGGAGATCACTCATGCACTCATTTGAGAATTTACCGAAACCCCACCGTGCGTCAGGGCTTGGTGGTCACGGATCAACAGAGTGAAGAAGGAAGGGGCAAGGATGTGGCACAGGTCTGCGGCACTTGTACATGCTAGTTGTATGCTGAAGGTAAGTACCAGAAAGCCAGAGACAGAGTGCCCAAGACAGCAGCATTTAAGGATAAAGGAAGGAGAATCCAAAAAAGGAAATGATAGGCAGCATACAAAAACAGAACGAAAACTGAGTATGGGGTCAGAAGAACTAGGGAAAGAAAAAACTAGTCAATGAAAACTGGAAAAAAATTGTTTACCCATATAAAAAAGAAATTCCTAAAAATTCCTTGCAGGTAGATTAATGACATGTGTAAAAAGAATTTTAAAGATTTTAAAGTAAAAAAAAAAAAAAAAAAGATTTTAAAGTAAAACTGAGAAGGGAAAGTTAAAGTGCAAACACAAAACATAAAACACTAATGGGTTAGGATTTAAAAATATCATAAAACACACCATAACATAAAAAGGTAAGTTATAAATAGCAATGTTCTTAAATGAAAAGGACTTGAATACAGAATACTTCAAACATTCCAGCAAATCAAGAAAAAGCAAATTAATTCCCATTTTTTAAAGAAAAAAGGAAATAAGAAAGCAATTCAGATATGACACCCATATACTAAATAACACATAAAAAGATGCTCAATCACAGTGATCAGGAGTATGCAAAATTAATACAATAAGATATGATAGTGCACCGTTCACATCAGGAGAACTTTTAAATCTAACTACCAATTGTTGGCAAAGACTGGAAACAAACCAAGAGGTACTTGAGTTCACAGCTGATGGGGCGTAGGCTGATACCATCTTTGAAAACAAATCTTGAGCAATTCTACAGCGGTAACATACCCTAAAGCCGCGCCGTTCAAAGTAACCCAGCTGCAAACTGTCCCAGGTCAGAAAAAGATAAGGAAGACTCTTCCCTTGGTTGAGAAAGTCTCACTAAGATAAGAAATGTCAAATAAACTAACAATGAGAGTTAATTTACATTCTTCCACAGTTCCCTATTTGCAAAAAATAATTCTCCCTTCCTTAGATCACACTTTGCATAAAGTCCTACAGAAAAACTCTCCTAGGTAAAGATAAGCACAAGACCACCTGTAAGAAATTGATCATACACACAGGGTCAGTAAAAGCAAAAACATGGAAACAATCTAAATGTCAGTCAACAGGAAAATGGATAGAAAAATTGTGGCAGGGTCCTGTGACAGTGAAAATAAAGAAGAGTTAAATGTCATATACACCAACATGACAATATATAAAAACCTAAAATCAATGAAAGTACAGAAGGATGTATACAGTTTGATTCCACCTATGTGAAGTTTACAAATGCAATATATATATATGGCGCATATGACATATATACTTCACAGGAATGACAACCTCTGGACTAGAAGGGAAGAGAGAAGAAGGAAAAGGGAAGAGAAAAAAAGAATGAAAGGAAAATTGTAATGGGTAACACAGCAAACTTGAACTGTGTCTCTAATATTTATTTCTTAAACAAAAAATTTTTTGCTAACAGCAAAAAATGTGAGGATCTGACAAAGATGGGTAGGATATACATTAAATATTTCTAAGATTAATCTCTATACTTTCTTTATACTTGAAATATTTCATTATTTTAAAAAAGAATATATACACCATACTAATTTTGTTTTAGGATACAACTACATAAAAGGGGGAAGAAAATATATCATAATTTTTCTTCTTTATACTTCATGTACTTTTCAAATATTCTTCAGTAAAAACACATTTTTTTTTTACAAAAATCTGTTGAAAGAAGCCATGTTTCAAGGATAAAAAAAGAAATTTAAAGCACAGAATTTTAAAGCTTAAAAGGAACCCTAAAGAATATGGAAGGGCAAAAACAAGAACATTTACTGATGGGAATGCAAAATGGTGTAGTCACTTTGAAAGACAGTTTGGAGATTCCCTACAAAACTAAAGAATCTCACCATATGATCCATCAACTGCACTCCTTTCTATTTCCCCAAACAAGTTGAAAACTTATGTCCAACAAAAAGACCTGGACAGGAATGTTTACTGCAGCTTTATTCGTAAATGCCAACACCTGGAAGCAACCAGCATGTCCTTCACTAGATGAATGGATAAATACAAACAACAGAATATTTTTCAGTGCCAAATAGAAATGAGTTTTCAAGTCATGGAAAAACATGGAGGAAGCTTAAAGGCACATTACTAAGTAAAAGAGGCCAATCTGAAAATGCTCCATGATGTTTGACTCCAGCTATGTAACAGTCTAAAAAAGGCATAACT